>OX402001.1:14772939-15372939 GCA_947859395.1 Eupithecia insigniata
CGTCTACGTCAAACTATTTGTAATTGTTTCTGGCCAACATGCAAATGCGAATGCGACATAAAGCAACAACAATCCACCTCGAGTGACAAATGTCGAGTCCGTTCAGATCATTCAGAGAAATGCACTGGGGTTAGCGCTCGGGTCCTTTTGGTTACGATATCTTACTGTCAACCAAACACCCAGAAACTGGAAAGTATAACAGCTGTTAGTCACATCAGGCCCACAACATTTTTTAAACCTTTTATAATTTGTTAGAATTACAAACTTATGTAGGTTATAGGACGTTCCTAGGAGAGCGGCATGATAATGACGTGTTGCGAAAACAAACAGTCGAAAGACGGGACGAGAACGGCGAAGGTCAAAAAAAGTGTTATTTTATAGTGGTGGAAAAAGATAGTCCGGATCAGATGAAAGGTGCCCCACTACCAAAAATCCATAATGCTGAAAATAGCACCAATCCATATATACCTATCCAATAAGAATAGGAAAATCTCTATTTATAGCATGAACATTATTTATAACAACATAATAACTACATAACTACTCAAGAGGCGCAAATATGCAGGCTCGACAAAGCCTACGCATTTACTGCCCTTGGAGTCGAGACCCTAGGTCCGTGGGGTACCGAGGCTCTCCGGGTTTTCAAAAAATTATCTGAGCGCCGGACGAAGCGACGCGTGACCCGAGAGACGCTTCCGACTGGTATTGATATGGACCCGTTGAGCTATCGCAACAGAGTCTGCAGTTAGCAAAATTTTTTCAATTGTATATACTAGTTTATTTTGTTTATATTATTTGATTGTTATTTTCTTTGTCAATAAAGACATAATTTGTGGATATAAAAAAAAGACAACTTAAATAATATAAAATATAATAATACTAGTAACTAAACATTAATTGGGTCAAAATTATGTGGCCTATTAAAACTTAATTGCTATTTTCGGAATTTGGATTTTTTTGACAAAGGGGCACGAATTCCTTCATCAATCCGGACTTTAACATACATTAGGTAACTATTGTATAATAGTAAATGGTTTCCGCATCCCGTCATAATGTCGCCCGCATAGAATAACAAAGGTCAGCACAGTGCATTTGATTTTATCTGTATCAGTTCACTTTTATCCTTCAAACGGAAACAATTACTATGCACCAATAAGTATTTGTAATTATATTGTTCAACAAAAATCATGTTCAGGAAGAGAGATCGACCCTGTTCGACGTAGTCGCAAAAATATTATATTTTATTTTTATTTATTTGGGAAACAAAAAGCTTATCATTAAGTAACAATAGAATGATAAATTAGAACAAATGAAGCTAATGACAGTGTCCAATCATAGTTTGCAAAAATATTCTTCAAAAACGTCTAGTAGTCAAAAAACCGTCGTCTTGCACAGTCAAGAAAACCATAGGGAACTACGGTTTTTTACGGTATTTACTGAAAACACTAACGCCGACCTCCATAACTATTATTTTAACTCAACTTTAATGAATTTATAGTATCCTAATATCCCTGATACAGATAAAATAAATGATCTGATAAAAATATAGTGTTAAATTATTAAAAAGTGAGTCTTCATTTAAGAACGTCTTTTAAATTGCGTTTGTAAGTGAAGCCTGCAAATATGTATAGATAAATAACAGGTGCATTCAATAGTTATCAGAAGATACGGAAAGATTTAAAATTAGCGTGACAATGATCGAAAATGTATTGAGTGTATTATCCTTAGACCATAGAAAAGTCTTAAATGCACAAAAAAAGATATTGGCAAGTTATTTGTTATTCACACATTTTAGTTCAACCCTTATAAAATAGCCGAGCATATTTTATAAAAGTTAGAAATAAATAATAGATTCAGGCGTTACTTTGCGGAAATCCATTGCACAATATTAGAATGAAGAAATATGTAATTTCATGGACAGTTTTGAGAATAAAAACATTATAGGGGAATCAAACATTTTATATTATTATCGTTATGTAGATGACATTATCATATGCTGGACTGGAAGTTTGCGTCAAATAGAACTGTTCGTTAACAAACTTAATGCAATTCATCCAAAAATAAAATTTAAACTTGAATTAGAAATTGGTGGTTCGCTGAACTTTTTAGATTTGACAATAACTAGGTTAAACAATAGGCATGATTTTCAAATTTACAGAAAACCTACTTACACAGATATTACAATACCAAATTCATCTTGTCATCCATTCCAACATAAGCTATCAGCTTACCGTAGTTTTGTCCATAGAATGATGTCAGTCCCCTTATCTCAGGAGAACTTTAACAGAGAGCTATCTATTATTTACCACACGGCTGAAAGTAATGGATATAGTAGAAAGATGGTTGATGGTTTAATAAGAAGTAAACAACAAAACATTATCCGTTCCTTATTGTATCCCGTAGCTCCAGAAAGGATAGACAAATTTGTGGGCAGTTTAACTTATTTAGGTCCATTGAGTGACGGAGTTTCAAGAGTTTTGTCTAAACATAAAGTACACGCAGCGTTCAAAACAAACAATTTATTAAAACAGATTTGTAACGGTAAAGATAGGTTAGATAACAATAAAAAATCGGGTGTTTATAAGTTGGTATGTGACGAATGTAATGGTATTTATGTAGGTCAAACGGGTCGTAGTTTTCAGGTTAGGTATAAAGAACATTTAGCTGCTTATAGAAACAATTATCCAGAAAAATCTAACTTTGCAAAACATTTATTGGAATCTGGTCATTCTTTAAGTCAAAATCATTGTTTTTCTATTTTACATACTTGTGATAAGGGATTTAGGATGTCAGTCTTAGAAAATTTAGAAATTACAAAATATAGTAATAATACACTGTTGAATGAACTTAGTACAGGTTTGCCTCGGTCACCGTTATTACGAATCTTTTCAAACAATAGTACTGCCACACACACACTATGAACTTTGTGTGCGCACTGTTTGATCCGTGACTATATAAAGGGGGGTTTTGCGGGCATTGCTTCACTTGGCGCGCGGAGCTCGGAGAGGCAACATCACTGGCGGGACTCTGTCGGTGTTGCTGTGCTTACCAATCTCAATGTCAAGGTCGAGTATTGTGGTGTCCTGAAGATGTCTCGTGGAGAGACGAAACTAGTAGACAACTTACTTTGATGAATACTATCAGAGAAGGTTATACGCGGAATTGTTACTAAATATTTCTTCATTCTAATATTGTGAAAAGTTAGAAAATCTAATGGCAACATTGGTACCTATACTCCGATTGAAAAAACTAGATATTTTTTGTATACAAAGGGATTACAAAACCCAAGCAATATTCGTGGAAAATATTTAACGATATTGGTATCATCGAAGCAAAGCATAGAAAATCAAAACAATTTTTGGTTTTGAAAGCTTTCATTCAGCATTTAATGGAACTCTGGTTCGTTTTCGAATTCAGATTTAAACATTTTTTGCTACATATGTGAGAGTATGCGTTGTTGAAGTTTTAGTTTTAGTAATAAATTTGCGGTTACCTTGTGGTTTTCTATTATTGTTATCAGTTTTTATTAGGTCTTCATTGATAAATGTCTTTGTTGACATAAAATATCCTGGATTCTAAATCGGATTATAGCTATCATTCTCAAACACCTGCAAAATCATATTTTTCATTCTGACATCTGCCGAATTGCATTCATTGTTTCTGTTTTAGTAACATGATTAGAACCAAAGGTTAGTATTCCGTTTTATGTTTGTTCAGTTGTTAGGAAAACAGTAGCGGCGTCTATACTAGGATCTAGAATCTAAGGCTTTTTTTGTAAACAAAGGGTTACTGCATCAAATAAATATTGGGAGTAAATTTTTTTACGCTCTGATATCGTAGGAGTAAATCGAAGTAAAGGTCCAAACAATATTAGTTTGACAGAATTCGACATGTAAGGGGACAGATGCAGGGGCCGCATCAATAACTCATCATCATCATACATAAACTCACAAGTACCTACTTACTTAATAAATTACTTTGTTTACAAAAAATGTCTTGGTTTCTACATTCTGAATAGTGTGAAAACTGAAAACACGCAGGTACGTTAAGATCTTAGAATAAGGTTGAGCCCCAATGATATTTTGACCGCTTGTTCCCTATTAGTGGTCAGCCCTCGTGTTACCTGTAGGCTCAACTCACACCGGATGGCTGCGGCCGGCTAGGGCACGGCAAGCACTTTACATCCTAATATTATAAACTAGCTGCTGCCTGCGCCTTCGCCCGCGTTTTATCGGGATAAAAAATTGCCTATATGTTATTCCAGGTCCCAAACTACACCCATACCAAATTTCAGCCTAATCGGTTCAGTAGCTACTTTCAAATACTACTGAACCGATTAGACTGAAATTTTGTATGGGTATAGTTTGGGACCTGGAATATCATCAAATAGGCTATTTTTATCCCTATAAAACGCGGGCGAAGGCGCGGGCAGCAGCTCACATAATTTTTTCTAAACAATTTTTTGAAATAAATCATTCAAAAGTTTGTTCATTTAGACGTCTGTCCATAAGACTAGTATGTAACTTTGTAACCTTTTGCGATTCGTTAACATATAAAAGGGTATTTATCGCATATCTTGTGACGCCCCGCGACAACGATCGCTGGAACACGATGGAAATGTAGGCAAGAAAAACACAGGTACGCGATAAATACCCGATAAATAATCTTTAAGACCGGTATAGCATAAGCTCCGAAAACTCCGCAAACAATCTCGCGGCCACGCGCGTCTTATCGCGGTCGAACCCGCTCGGTCCAACCCGCGCGGTCGGCCGCTACCATCCCAGTGTAAATTCAGCCCCACACGACTTGGCGATTTTGTGTTGACACTTTATCATACAATCACCTTCGCTAAACTAGTTATCATCAAATACATACCTCGGTAAAACTGAAGAACAGTCCGATGCCGCCGCAGAGTTTGAACGAGTAATCGATGGATTCCTTCAGTTTCTCCATGCAGGGCTCGCACTGGCAGCTGAGCGATATGGGCAGGCCTTTGCAACAGTCTTTCTGGATATTACAAAAAAATAGTATTTCAATAAAGGTTGTCTACATTTCGTACACTAGACCCTTAAAAATAATTTTGATATTACCTACATTGATTGTCAGTTTGTACACCTTTTTTAAGATTGAAATTTGCACAGAAACATGTACAGTTATTGGCAAAAGTGTTACGTGTTTTGAATCATCATCATCATCAGCCCATACACGTCCACTGCTGGACATAGGCCTCCCCCGTACGACGCCACAAATAACGGTCCTGAGCCGCCTCCATCCATCGACTCCCTGCGACCGCTACGATGTCATCGGTCCATCGAGTGGATGGTCTCCCATGTAGGGGGGGATTTGCCATAATCACCACGCTTGGCAGGCGGATTGGTGATCGCAGTGTTGGTGTTTAAAAATACTCAGAAGGAAGCTGCTGCCCTTCCTCTGGTAGGTGCCTTTAGTCGGCTCTTACGACATCCACAGGTTGAGTTGGAGGGGTCGATATTCGTACGCCGCGGCCCCACGGCATGTTGCCTCGGCCTGGGTGTTTTGAATACAGACAACTATCTGAATCCTCAGGCAACTTCGTATTTGGGTGACAACCATAAGTACAATTTTGCTTTCCAAAAGTTTCGAAAAATTATCTAGGTCGTCACTTTAGATCAGGAATAATAGGTATATCTCTGAAATTTTGTATAGATTTAATTTCATTTATTTCGACCGTAGGTATTGCATATACTCTTGATGTGGTATCTTCTTAAATAGGAATATTATATTAATACACTGTTTATTTATTATTACAACAGTAAAACGGAATTTAACGCAGAAAGAAAAACATACAGACAGCGAATCCATAAGTAAACTAAAATAACCAGGAATTAATTAATTTATTTATTTAACACAATTATTAAAAAACAATTACATTAATTAAATAAAAAATCAGAATCAATAACTTTATTTCTTTAGGCTTACAAAATAAGCACTTAGACAAGTCAAATTGTATACTATAAACATAGTTATTATTATCAAATAAGAAATAAGGTGTTATTGATAGACTACTTTCTATACCGGAAACGTGTGAAGTCGCAGACAGAAACTAGTAAATGAAATAGGTAGGTGTACTTACATCAACAAGATCGCAAGAGGGGTAGTCCGCTGTGCCGTTAAACGGAACCAATCTGTTCTGGAAACCACAGCAGAGGAACTTCTCCTGAACTGTCTCCTTCACGTCCATGGTCACCGTGTTCCAACCCTGTAATGAATGTAATAACGTTTAGCAACAGAACGACATCCCTGATGCGCCGGGTGAGGGGCGGTACCAGTAGATATCCGATTTCCAACGCAGAGAAAAAAAAATTGTAACTTCCTAATGTTTTTAAAAGCACACGTACTTTCTTACCACGAGGCAAAATACAGGAAAAAAAAGAAAATATCGTCATTTTACGAAAATGCCCCGCGGCGCAGCGAGACGCATCACGACGTAGCAGCGTGCAAGAGTGGCGCTGCGCTTCGCCGCGAGGCGCAGCCTGTAGCCCTTGGCGACTTATATCTACTTTTTTCCGTCTACATTTCGTGTAGAGTTGATGTAGTTCAGTCGAGTGCTCGAGTAAAAATTATAACGATAGACTGGGATCTTGTTATAATCGGACTTATATTATAGAACGTAACGTTCCACTGCACCGGCGGCGGCGGCGGCGGCGGCGCCGCGGCGTCTCGCTTCGACGTCGTCGTGATTCTCTCAGCGTGTTTTTGTGTGAACTGACCCTAACACTGTAACAATGTGTTTCTGACCATGCTAATTAAATGAAACCTGTTCGATACATCGATCACGTAGGGAAATTAGCAGCATCAGCAGTTTGACCTAAGTAGTTTACTAGTGCCGCGAGCGCGGACCGGGCACCTACGGAGGTCAGTGCATCAGCAGCAATCATACAAACCGCACTCATTAACAGCATATTAGTCGTAGTTTTATACAATATAGCTATTGTTTTTATACTCGGCTTTTATATCAGCAACCCGGGAAGAGCTAGCCGCGATTCCTACAAAACCTATGTATGTGCTTCTGACGCCTCACGCACGACCCACCACACCATAAATATGTGGCATCTTTAGTCAACAACAACTTACTACTAACGTAAGACCTTTCAATAAAGATATTTAAATCAATAATATTCTAGGCCCTGTTATATATCTCAAAATCTCTTCAAAACCAGTAGTTTTTTTTTGTTATCAAGTAAATCTCCCCAGATCTACATAAAATCACTTTAAAACCAGATGATCTGAGTGAAAATTAATTGGTTTTTCAGTTATCAAATAAATGTCTGACGCATTTTGCTGGTGGCATTATGTCAAAAGATTATTTTGAACTTTTATCTAACTTTGTATTAGCACAACACAAATAACACTCTGCCTGCTCCTATTATCAGTTGTTTGTTAAATCATTCCTGATAACATAAAATTATGGAAAGACACCACAATTGACAAATCTTTCTGGGACTCAGTCAGATAACCTTATCAGCACTCAATGCCTCCCCTATACAAGGGGGTTTGGCCGAAACCCCCACAATTCTGCCGTCCTTGCCAAAAGTGCAATACCTCAGTTTTCACGCCAAAAGAGTTATATACATACTCGTGATCAGTAAACAAGCTCTACAGTTTCTTCTAAGACAGATTTTACGTATCTATAGCCGATCCAGTTTTTTTAATAAGCATAACCGCAATATAGAATCAGAATCAATAAGTTTATTTCTTTAGGTTTACAAAATAAGCACTTAGACAAGTCAAATTGTATACTATAAACATAGTTATTATTATCAAATAAGAAATAAGGTGTTATTGATATTCTCTTCACTTCAATTTTAACTTCAATATATATATATATATACCTATACCTTTAAGGGATTTGTTAAAATAAAATCTTTAACTGTGTTTTTCTCGAAAGTAGCTTGTACCGAGTTATTGCACTTTTGATAAGGACAGTAGAATTAACAGATGGATCGGTGATGATAATAAAGTTGATAAAAATACACAGAATGAAGCAGCCCTCACATCTCATTGGTCAGATAACTGAATAATCCCGATAATAATAAATAATATTACCTGTGCAGCCAGCATTTCCTGTTGCTGGGAGTTGACCGCAAGGCAGGCACAGGCCACCGAGAACTGAACCAGGAAGAGCATGAACAGGATCACCATATACTGGATACAGAGTCAAGGATATTATTAGCATGTAACCTTTCAATACCCTTTCTGCTTTCCCTAAGGGAATGTTAATATTGGGAAAAGTGCACCTGTGTTTGCACACATACTTATACACTGTGATTTCCAGGCCACATGGATAGTTTCCATGGAGATTGATCGCAGAAATTCGGCTAGGAGGACATCAATATCCTTTGTTGCAGTCAGGATGAATGATTCTGTGTCTGAACTAACACATGTATATTTTTTAGTCCTTCTCTTTTTGCTTATTCATATGATATTGTGAAAGCCCACCTAAGGTCACACACAAAACAATGACCATGAGTATTTGAATCACTTTCATAAATACTCCACTTTCATTTTAGTCAGCTCTTCTTTAAGTTTTGGTGTTGAAAAGGATACAAAGAACAGCATGACCTGGTGATGCTTCACAGCTCCAGCGAGTCCCAGAAGGGAAATCAGGATAAGGAACACTCCACAGGCCAGAATCCCACCCACAATGGGCAAGTTCTCGCCTAGAGACGATGCTTGGCCATAGACAGCAACAGATATCAGTATGCTCGCCACCACCTAATCAAAAGTAGAACATATTATTATATGACTGATTTCATACACAATTATTGGTTTATCGACCACGGAAACGATAACGGAAAAAATCTATTGTTCCGCAAAACATCTGCGCTAACTTACCACATACAAGACATTGAGGGCAATCAATGCATTTTTAGAACAGGTAAATCCACCACACATCTTGAAAATATCGACCGACGTTTCTCAGAGAACATAAATCACATTTGTACAAAATAATCGACAAATACGAAACACCACTGCACGTACTGACTGCTTGCACGTAAACCAGTGTTTCCACTTAGGATTTTAGTTTTGCCCTAAATTCTTTGGAAATTATTACTAAAAATTCCAATTCTGATTTTGGAGCGCATAAATATAAATAAAAAAATACAATATTTTTTTGCTTAGGAAGACCTACAGCTTATATTATTACAAAGTTAATTACAAGAACCTACCAACAAGAAGATTTGTAAATTAACTTAAATCTCAAGACATTTTAAAGATAAGTATTGTTATTAACTCTTTTTATTTTATAACGTTGTTAATTCATTTTAATTCTAATTTTAGATTACCAACCGTGTTACTGACTAGTAGCTACTTTATACTTAACTGTGCCTTTCATATAATAAGGAACACATTAGTGATGTTAAAGTGCTTATATTCCAAAAAAATATCTATGTATTTTATTACCATAAGACTTGTTTTTTTTCTCTTTGTTCTTCTAGTTTATAGTAAATGTAGTAATTTATAGAATAATATATTGTTTGCCAACTCAATTTTCACTAGTAAGTATTATTTAAGTTAGATGTGGCCGCCTGGAATTGCGGGAACACAAATGCATGCAATTATTTTGTACACATACCTAATTCTATACTTGTAATGTGTATCCTTTGTAGGTGGTACAATTACAACGAAATAAATAAATAAACAAAAAAGCTTAATAATGGCCTTCATGGCTATGTGGCATTGTGGATATAAAATACGCCATGCATTCATATAATTTAAAGTTAAAGAATTTAAGGAAGTTAAAGAAGAAAACAATGAAAAGTTAATTCATTTACTTATTCATTCATTTATTTATACTGTTTTTTCATGTAATACAATACCGAATTTAGAAGATTCAAATAAAGAGAACTAAAACAAAACGATGTTACAAACTAGGAGTAGATTTTCATAACTGAATGACTTAACGAAAGCTACCTGTAAAGAACTAATAGTCACAAAAAATACTAAGATACAGTGTCGTCCCACCTATAAACCTTTCTCAGCACTAAACAATAACTAAAAGTAGTTTAATTGCTTAATGTTGAGGGAATTTTCTAGGGGGAAGTTTGTCTTAATTTAGATTTACAATTGATGTCAAACAAGATTGGATTCAGCCTACCTACCTAACATCACTAAAGAATTTACTGCTAAGCAGTCTCCCCCTGTACCGAAAGCACACTCGTGCAGTGCTGGTCCATATTATCATTGCCTATACACACTTTATTGAGATTGGTGCACGCTCTAATAACAAACGAGTTCTTTCTACAATTAGTGTAGAAGATTGAACGATATAGGGCGGATTATATCGTACACTTTAGGATAATTTTGCTGTTTACTAACTCTGGACAGTCAATGGAATTGTTTAATATTTTTAAGATGAATTTTATGTCGGATATGTCGCGTCTAGTAGTTAATGGCAGAAGGTGGAAATGTTTGCAATTAAATAAGTAACTAACAGAATGATAAGGGATATGAAGCTTCGAAACACGATGAATTTCTTTTGGATTCGCTCCATTCGTGAAATAAAGATGTCATATTTTGGGTTCCATATTTGATTTGCGACATGTACGCACTTTAATACAATAATTGAACATTTTTAGTTAATTGGAAGAGTCAGAAACTAAAGCATTACTTTTGCAGGTTTTTGCTTCATTATATGTACGTGTCACTAATAAGCTCAAAAAATAAAGAGTTGTCAGTTTTTACATTTTTAGGACACTGAACCATCTTTCTATTTTATTGTTTTGAAGATGGAACTAGTAATAGTGAAACTATGACTTTAAGGTTTTCATATAAAAAATCAAACTAACAAATATGTGTCATAAAATCATTTGCTTCTGTAAATTATTGTATAAAATAACAAATGAAAAACTAATTTCTAAACGCCTTTACAATTATGGTAGCTACTAGGTACTACATATAGTAAGTAGGTACTAACTACTAACCAAAGGTAAACTTACGATTTTTGACGGATTTTAATATGAAACTAATTTGGGGAATCTCCTAAATAAAAGGTAGTACCCATAGAGAAAAGAGCATAGAATATTATTTATTCTAAGGTAAGCACATCAGTAAAGTTATTTTTCCCTAAAATTCTCAAAATCTCTGATTCAAAAGCAAAAGCCAGTCATCAATGAAAGTAGTTTTGCCCTAAAAAAGGGGTGAAATCCCAAAAAGTGGAAACACTGACGTAAATTAAAACCTATTGAAACCATTGAAAATTTTTCTTTTCTGCAACATTTCTGTCACACACACTGAAATTGACAGCTAGCACCTTGGTTAGCACTGACACTGACATAGATAGATGCTATGTTCAATAAACTATTATTCGGACAGGATACTGGCAGAAATGTGGCAAATCTTGGGCAAACCAGACACATGTTGCTACCAACAAAGGAATCTACGGAGGCAAAATATTTGGGTATATAGGGTGAGAACTAAAGATCAAGCAGCCTACACGTATGGGCGAGAAGCGTAGGTACATTAGCTCTACGATGTTTGTGAGGTACATAGACTTCTCTTTCTACAGCGAGAAGTATGAACCGGGCCATGATCGGACTTTAGGCGTTTCTTCATTGGCCGGCCCAGCCCGGCAGGCGCCGGCACGTCGTTGTCGGGCTGGGCCAATGAGATAGTGATTTTATAGAATAATTCTATACAATCACGATATCGTGTCAGTATCGGTGCCGGACCGGGAAGGCCAATGAAGAAACGCCCATTGGCACCAAAGCATGGACATAGAGGTGCCGAGGAAGGAAAAATATGAACAAGTGTACTTTCTCCTGTAGTTTAAAAAAAGTTGAATAACTCCCATACAAACGGGTCAACTTTTTTTTTGTTTTAGTTTGGCCTTGCTCTCCGCACAAGCACCTTCAAGGTTATCCAGGCGTAGCTCTACGATGTCTGTGGGTTATCCACTCCTTAGGGGACATCCTGAATAGGTATATATCTAGATGTGACGTAAATATACATTTTATAAGCTGGTTTATTAATAGTCATCTATGTGTTTAACTAGGGCAGGGGTGGCGAACTTTTTTGAACCAACGTGCCATTTATATTCTAGTAAAAATCTGAGGCCATAGACGTGCCACCAAATAATTTTAACCAACTGATTATTGGGTGGAAATATAACAATACTAAATCATCATCATCGTCATCATCATCAGCCCATGCACGTCCACTGCTGGACATAGGCCTCCCCTGCACGACGCCACAAATAGGGGTCCCGAGCCGACTCCCTGCGACCGCTACGATGTCGTCGGTCCATCGAGTGGATGGTCTCCCATGTAGGGGGGGATTTGCCATAATCACCACGCTTGGCAGGCGTATTGGTGATCGCAGTGTTGGTGTTGAAAAATACTCAGAAGGAAGCTGCTGCCCTTCCTCTGGTAGGTTCCCTCAGTCGGCTCTTACGACATCCACGGGTTGAGTTGGAGGGGTCGATATTCTATGCCGCGGCCCCACGGCCTCTACATACAATACTAAATACCTACTAACAATTCAAAATTCTTTATCGACTGCCAAAAAAATATATTTTGCATTTTGTAAGTTTAGTGTAATTAAAATTAAAGTTACATTAGTGTGTTTTCTGTTGTTGCAGTTTAGATGACAAATACATTTAGGGTTGTAAGATGTTACTTTTAGCAGAATGCATACTGAACTGGAGTCATCTGCTCAACGGTATCTAAGAAAGTCTTTAATATTTTTCATCTCTGAAAATAATGACTGGCAGGCATAGGTAGATAAAAATTTGGTTACATTGCATCATGCGGCTTCTTCAAACAGTAGTAATGAATTCCATATTCCCAAAATGTAGTTACTGTCATTTTTACTTAGATTACCTGTCTAATCTTTCACAACTAAATAAATAAACTATGTATGAATAGTATGAACTATAAATCTTTCGTTTTAATCAATTCTGTTTACTTGTTTCAATAAATTTTTGAATCCATTTTGAACTAAAAACGCAAACCATTACTTCCGTGGCGTGCCTTTAATATTGTATCGCGTGCCATCTATGGCACGCGTGCCATTGTTTTGCCATCCCTGAACTAAGGGCATAGGTATGTGTAAAAAAAAATTGTAGGTAAGCCATTGATATATTGTGTATATGTCATGTAACTCACTGAGGTAAGCCATGTTATTTTGTAAAAATAAAGTTACAGCCTGGTTACAGCAGATAAATAGTTAAAATTTCGGAAAAATCGTTAAATATTAGAAATACCTGCTAAGCTTTTCAGGATTTAAAAAGTCAACAAGCTATCGCACTTGGTTCCACGTACCCCCAGTTTCCATATAATAAACATAAACATTGTGCCGAACCGCTGTATTATTGACAAGCATTATCGAGGACCACTAGTTAAAATTATTCCTCGCAGTCTAACCCATTTCTACGAGTAAGTCTATGGTCGAACCAGTTAGGCATAGTAACATGAAACACCTTGGGTTTTTCAGTAGGTAGGTACCAACCTAATAGCCCGGCCACACGCTCCATCTTTTCTGTATGCATGATTGCACAAACCAGTTTGCGCAAGCAAGATGAGCCTGGCCACACGCTCCATCTTGCTTGTGCAAACTAGTTTGTGCCCGACCACACGCTCCATCTTACTTGCGCAAACTTTGTACAATCATGCATGCACAAGTTGGAGCGTGTGGCCGGGCTGTAACTTACACCCTGTGCTTACACCAACCCATGATTTAAAAAGCCGATTTAACGGTACCTTTGGGAGCATTTGGAGCATATTAAAGGTTAACCCAGATTAAATTTCATATTTTCAATACCTTATTCTGTTGCATTACAATGATACACTGTTCATATTTTAATGTGTCATATTTTAACAATGGTAGGATCAGATTTAAAATAAACAGATTTATATAGTTAACACATTGTATTTACAATTAAATAGATACATAACCGATATCATTGTCACCTAGTCGTCGCCGACAGCTTTCATCAGATTAATGACTCTATCATACAGCAGCGCCTTAGCACCTGTACCCCACATGAAGTCCAAATGACTGAATGTAGCGTGCGGAACTCTGAACATGCCGACCGGATTCCCCAACTCCTGGAATAGCCTCCGCACATCGTTGACATGCGCAAAGATATCATTGTCAACATAATGCAAGAAGACTGGGGAGGTTATCCTCCTTAGGTTGTAGGAGGGAGGCGTGAAGCTGCGGTATTCCCGCCAGTTTCCTAGGGAACCGTAGTCGAAGCGACGGAAGAATCCCTGGCGGATGTGTTGCCCGTAGTGGACGATTTGTCGGACGGCGGCGCCCGCGGGCGTGTGCGCCAGCTTTACTGGGAACATTGTCTGAAAACAAAGGAGATAATTAGGTACACTTTAGAGCGTTCGCCCACGACTTTTTGTAGCGATGCAAACGCGCGACTGGTAAACGCGCAACAGCATCGCTACTGTCGCGAGCGGTGCAAGGGCGCTACAGCATTGCGACTGTAGCGATGCCGTCGCGCGACCGTCTCAGATGACATTTTTCATTATGCTCTTTTAGTATTTTAAACATTATGACATAATGTCCACTAAGTAATCTTTATTTAGTAAATAGGTGCATCCAATATATTTTACGCCGCGCACGCGTCGCCTTGTTACGTTTACGTAAAAGCAGCACCAAACACAACGTGACTAATGTTGACGAGATCCATCTTGCGACTGCAGCGTTCACAGGCATTTCTGTATTGCGACAGAAGCGCGACCGCATCGCGACTGAATCGCGACAGCATCGGCACGGTAGCGCAACAGAATCGTAATTACGTGGGCGAAAGTATACAGCTTGCGCCTCGGTAGCGCGACTGCATCGCTACAGCAGCGCTACAAAAAGTCTAATCCTTCGACCTTGACAAGACTTTTTTAAGGTTTTTGTTATTAATAATACCCAGTTATCAATATTAATATAACCCCGAGGGCGAGGGCTTACGCACTATAATAAGGGGCGAGGGCTTACGCACTATAATAACTTATTATAGTGCGTAAGCCCTCGCCCTCGCCCTCGGGGTAATCTCAAATAAATTAACGGATATAACAAAAATTCGTAATTTTTTAGGATCTCATTGAATTTTTAAGACTTTTTTACTTTATCTAAGTAAGCTCTTTAACCCATCAACATCATCAGCCTACAATAAGTCCATACCCCATGGACCATAAAAATCCTTTGCCCCATGGAAGTCCTTAATTAAACCTAAGGACTGTTCAGAACTAGGTGTTTTAGTCGCAACCCAGAGCGGTAGCAGGATACTTCACTCCGGTTTCGGCTGAGTGATATTCCGCGGTATCCCACCGGATATTTTATTGAATATTTTTGTGCGAGTACAATCTCACCTTTTGGTAAGTGACGATGTGGCCGACGATGTATCCCAAAGACCCCTAATCAGTCTTGAAGAGACCAATGTTCTAGTTAGTAGGAAAAACTAGACTGTATTTTATACAGTAACTAGGTTTTGCTCGCAGCTTCTCACGCATTTTTTCGGAATATAAACTAGCTTAGTATATGTTATTCTAGGTCTGGATCTATAAGTGTTAGGCCACAACTTTAGGTCGATTCATTGAGTAGTTTTGGCGTTGTCGGCCGCCAAACATGTTCACAATGGCACAAACTTTCGCTTTTAACACTTTCATTGCCAACGACGCTCTTCTGCGAATCCTACTAGCTGCAGCTGCGGCCCGAAAACGATGCGACGCCCAGCACGCGGCGCGCCGTAGAGGCTGGGCAGTGAATGCGTTAAAATAGTATAAGTAAGATAGTCAACTTACAGCATTAGAACGTTGAAGCAGACAGGCCGCATCACAGACTCGTCGCTGCAGAACGTCTGATCCATTGTTGTCAGTAGGATAGTCAACTTACAGCATTATGCATATCCTCACTCCTGCCCGCGGCTATGAACAGGACGTTGGAGCAGACAGGCTGCATCACAGACTCGTCGCTGCAGAACGTCTGGCCCAATGTTGTCATGAACGGAGTGTTAGGAAATAGCTCATTGATGCCTATCAGCCTCAATATCCTCTGAAAGAACAAGTTGAATAGGTAAATAGTTGGTACTTATCTACCTACCTAGGTCATCATCATCAGCCAATACACGTCCACTGCTGGACATAGGCCTCCCCCGTACGACGCCACAAATAGCGGTCCTGAGCCGCCTCCATCCATCGACTCCCTGCGACCGCTACGATGTCGTCGATCCATCGAGTCGATGGTCTCCCATGTAGGGGGGGGATTTGCCATAATCACCACGCTTGGCAGGCGGATTGGTGATCGCAGTGTTGGTGTTTAAAAATACTCAGAAGGAAGCTGCTGCCCTTCCTCTGGTAGGTTCCCTTAGTCGGCTTTTACGACATCCACGGGTTGAGTTGGAGGGGTCGATATTCGTACGCCGCGACCCCACGGCTTACCTACCTAGGTACAAAGCGTTTAATTAAACTTATTATTCTGCTATTTAACTTTTAGATAGTACCTACGTGCCATTTTTTATAATAACAAAGATAAAATCTTTATCTTCAGGGTGGTGTTCGTCAGAAAGATAATACTTAGGACAATTATATTTATCTAAAGTTATTAGCAGAACTTTATCTGTTTAGAATATTAGATATACGTCACAGTAAACTGACGTACCTGCTTATTATCCCTTAATATTTAAACAGATCTTTGCAAAGGACCGAATAATGTTTAAAATTAGATTGCGTTCTTTATCTACCTATCAGGTGTTCGATCTTTCCTACCTCAATATTATCACTGTGAGGCGCCAGTGCTATGAAGAGAGGACTGCTGTTGTATTCCATATAAGCCACGGGCGCTAACGCTTGCATGGAGATAATCTTATCGTTGTATTCCGGGCGCAGACTCGCCATAGTCCAATACACGGTGGTTCCTTGCGAATGGCCGATGTAGTGCAAGCGGGACTTGCCAGAAACTTGCAAGGCATAGTCGATCATGGCGGGCAGGTCTCTAGCGCCTATCTCCTCCCAGCTGAACTGCCAGAAAGCGGTGCTGGTGTCAGGGTTGCGGGTGGTGTGGTTCCGCGAGTAGAAGGTCCCTCGGGCGTTCCCTAGCCACACATCGTAGCCTTCTTCGGCGAGAATGTATCCTGGAATTAAAGGTTTTTTTTTTTAAATTGAAACCATGAGATGATCTCACGTATTAAGTATTGGAACCATTAAATGGTAATACATCATGTCTTAAATATATTTTTTAGTCTACCGATCTACTCCTTCGAGTGAACATAGATTTTATAGTTGGATTTTAAATAGCACGCTACTGATAAAAATGAAATCTTTCGTAAGACCCCACTTTTTCGAGCCGATCGCATCTCTGTCAAAAGTAACTATGTCTCTGAAATACTTCATTATGTCTTCATTCATTCACCTGTCAACAATAAGGGAACTAATAGTCGTGCATGTACCAAACAGAAAATAAGAGAGTGGACGGGGTATATATAGCTTATAAAAGTGCTGTTAGGTAGGTATAGACTTACCGAGCACCGCTCTATGCCTCATCCATTAGCACCCAGTTAGCGGTAGACGAAAAAAGACCACGCATGACTAGACACACCCATAGCCGTCGCGGAACCGCCGCCGTGGTAACGTGGCGTAAGAAAACTCAACCTGTGGATGTCGTAAGAACCGACTAAGGCACCTTACCAGAGGCAGTGGAGCAGCTTCCTTCTGTGTATTTATTAACCCCTCTACTGTGAATACCATTCCGCCTGCCAAGCGTGGAAGATTATGGCAAAACCCAACTTGTTTGGAGGAGGGTCGTTCAGCAGCGGATTTCTGTGTACCAGGACAAGATCCACAGGTTGCGAGGGTCGCGCTCGTTGTTCTGCTCGCGCCAGTGTACTTAGGTACACTGGCGCAATCGCTAGACAGCTGTTGTAGAGAGAGACAGACTTACTGAGCGCCGTGCCAGGCCCCATCAGCACCCAGTCAGCGGCAGACGAGACAGGCCTAGCATGGCCAGAGCCACAGGCTTGCGAAGGTCTCGCATGTTGTTCTGGTCGCGCCGGTGTAGGTACAGATTGCTGTTGTAGAGAGACAGACTTACCGAGCGCCGTGCCAGGCCCCATCAGCACCCAGTCAGCAGCAGAAGAGAACAGGCCATGCATGACCAGAGCCACAGGTTTGCGAGGGTCGCGTACGTTGTTCTGGTCGCGCCCGTGTGGAATCCGCTGCATTTCCAAGATGTAGCCATCTTCTGTCACCACGTTATGCACCTCCACTGGGTAGCCGTACTTTGTTATTAGGCCGGGCTGGGGGATGAGAACTGATGGCATTAAAATTCTTTGAACTTACGCAATTCATTAATTTAAATAAAGCTACGAATTTTGTATCGAGTTTATCAGAACACCTGAAAGCAATGGGACCACGAGCAATAACTATCTGAAACACCCAGAAAATTCCACAATTTCTTATTTATCATTTAAAAATATCTGACGATTCGAGTAGAACTTTTTCTGTAGTCTACACTGAGTTAATTCAAGATCGGAGACTTACCACATCAAGCATGGCATCCTCCAACAAGTTGTTAGAGTGGCGACCAGCCTCCGGGCCATGTCTGTAGTATTGCTCCACCAGATCAGCGTTCGGCGAGCGCCGGGCAAGGCCCGAGCTCGCGAGGCATAGGACCAGAGCAACGCTTAACATCGTGTACCCAACTCATCTTGCTCCTACGATCTTATATAGAGCGATCATAATCAAAATCACTAGGTAATTAAAATGATAAAACTAAGCTGTTGATCAGATATACTACATATAGCTAACCTACCTATCAGTTATTTGTAGATAAACGGTGATTTAAAAAACAAATAGGTAGGTACAAAGAGTGAATAATTAAAATTATTGATCACTGAAAAGAGATTGTTACTGTGCGTTACTTAGACCAGAAGTTGAATTAGTTTCAATTTTAATTTGACGACCGATGGGCGACGCAAGAGTTTGCGGTTTCGATTTCCACCTTGGAAGAATAAAAAAAGATTGAGAAAAGTGCCTTGATTAGACCCTGGCATCAAAAAGAATGTACAAGCGTAAAAAAAACGAAAATGTCCAATAACTCGAAAACTTATGATGCTCGTAGGTCAAGTTTTCAGTAAACAGGTGTGGGTGGCGTATAGAGTGGATAATCCTTTGATTATCCACTCTATACCTACGCCACAACTGCCTGTATAGATACTATCTACCTACAACGATATAAAATAGTCTACATTGTTCACCTAGGTAGGCGAGAACGTGCCTGATTCCTATCGAGTGTGTAATTTGAGGCCCTCGGCTGCGCCTCGGGCCTTAAAACACACGAGGTAGGAATCGCACTTTCTGCCGAGTGATACATAGTGCTTTATACTACACCTTCGAGGAAAATAAAAAGCAGAATAAATATTTTATTTCTGGCGGTGTCATAAACACACCGGCAGAAATGACAGAATTTTGTCGAGTGGTAGTGAAAGCACTACCACTCGACGACATTCTGTAGAATTAATAAAATTGCCTACACCAAATTCAAAATTAGAAGAACTTCAAAAAGGAATAGGCAACTTTCCGAGCAGGTGTAGTATAAATATATATACATAGGTATATATAATATAAAAATACCTGATGTGCCTATACGAAGTAAAATTTAAAAGGCCTAGGTAGAAAATGTTCCTATACTTACCTCTTACTTTTTACACCAACACATTACGGGTGGCCGACGAGGGCTCGCAAAATCGCCCCGCGCAATCGCCCGCCGCGCCCGCCCCGCGCCGCCATGGCGAGCAGTAAGATAAATACGGGTTAGATTTTCTAAGGGTAAATATGAAGGCCAATGCATTTTCCCTTCGTACTTTACGGACGACAAAATATAATAAATAGAATATACTGTTTATAGGTTATGTTTTTCCAAAAAATAAAAGCTTCCCTTTTGATTGTTGATCGGATCTGTTCAGATCCGATCTCTGTTGTGCGTGATGTTCTGTAAGTTTGGTCCTTACTTTTCGTTACACCTGTACTTATGTAGATATAGTAACCAATTCTTTCTTCAGTAAGAACAGTAAGGTAATTTCCCTAAGTATCAATGATTAAAACGGCCAAATGGCGACGATAACCCTTCGGACACTGTTCCATCCAATACAAGTGATAAAACTCAAAATAAGGTAGTACAAGTGAGCACAACCTGAAGAGTTATGAAATATTTTTTTCCAGCTATATTTTATTTTATTAAAGATAAGGAGGTCATTAAAAAATTTAGACATGATAGCATTACTGTGTGTATTTGAACCGACTAATAAGCTGACTAAACAGTTGAGAAATAAGTTGTTTAACTATTTACACTACAAATTAACTTATGTTATTTGTTACCTACAATTCTGCTTCGGATATCTGTTCTTTCCCTTGCCTTAACTCTTTTAGTTTTTCTTCGAAGAACTGTTTTCTATGCATTAACGCGAGGCGCGGCTGGCGCAGACCAAAATTTTCGTTTCCTAACTTACTATATTTGCCCTGTCCTTCCCTTCCCATCAGTTCTCTAAGTGCTTGGTTTCTTTCTAATATTTTTTGGTAAAAGATGACTCCACTTTCTATAAAGTCCTCGCCAAGTTTGCAGAGTGTTTTGTCAACCTCTGATTCATAGTAGACCTCTGTGACGTCTTTCATAAGGAAGTAGGTCCCCGTTGCAAACATACCCACTAAAAAGTAGAGGATGGCCCTCAGGCTCAAAGGCCCTTTATACAAGTTCAATTTGCTGTTCAAGAATGCAGTCAGATTGTATGTACCAAATACACAAGCAAATGGATAAATTGAATCAAATATGATTTTGTTGTTGTGAGTCATCAAAATCTCTCTGCAGATAGCAAATTGTTGCACTTTCTCAGGCAGTATCAGAGCATTGGACAACTTCTGTCCAGCTTCAGTGTTCCAGTCAACTTTCTTTTGATTCACCTGCAAAGGTTTGGATATTGATTGCTAGAATAAACTACAAGATCTTGCTTGAATCTCATAGAAAGTAATAAATTAATAATGGTATTCTGTTTTGATATAAAAATTCATATAAGTAGTATTACCTGAATGTCATCATTTTTTAGGTCTTCTAAGTTTTTATATGTAAAATTTACTGGAATTCCTATAGCTGCACCAAACTTTGAACTTGTACTTCCTGCAAACAATAATATATTTTTAATGAGATATTTAAAATTTTTGACGAATCCAGTAATACAGCAGGCCAACTTCTGGCTTTTAGACAGGTTAATTATTTCATTCTCCTCTCAGGACGTCTTTCTATGGTCTGCAGGCATTTGTTCTAGTTCTGGGCGTTTTCTTTTTTATTCATTAATAAAACATTTATCTGTGCTACAAGCTTTATAGTAATCCGTTATGCTCGTGACATAAGCTAGATGATGCTGTATCAAATTATTGTCCCTCATTATTTACAAATTTTTATTACAGAGTTCTATCAATTATGCTGCCTTCAATTTTGGATTCTTACCAGCATGAAAGAGGTCATATCCAAATACACTGAATGGTTTCAACAACCTCCTGTGTATGTCTGATGCATCGATGATGTCTAAACACTTGCGATAACGCTCCTGAAGCAGGCCCGGCAACTCAACTGGCTTCCCATCTCTGATGCAAAATATGAGTTGTTAAAAAATAATGATACCGAGTAAATTACATATGTATGACTTACTACATATGAGAAACTTTAAATTTACTTACTTGTAGTAATGAACAAATTCCTTGTATTTATACAGAAAAAAAGTATGTGGGGCATATTTTGCTATTGTAAAACTTATGCCGGCTGTAGTAACAGCGCTGAAAGTAAATTTGCGTCCATTTGGGGTGAGAAACCAAGATATTGGTCTTTTCGTTGTCATTTTCAGTCACTCAGTTGGCATTATTTACTTATACCTTAGAACAAGCAGATCTAAATAAAATATTCCCTGAACGTGAAAACAAACTCAGATGTTTTTAGTTTGTATTTTTATCATATAGATTTTTATGGTATTTTTTAGGTTATGAATCATATTTTTTTTTTTTTTTTTCATTTGTCCTTTTGGGGCAAATTAGGCTAAAGCCACTAAGGCCATACTACCTCGTCTTTCGTTATCTTAATACCTATAAGTTTAAAAGTTTAAACTTAATAATTAATACATAAATTTTAACATTTTATATATGTACAATGTAACAATACATTTGGTATATATAGAAGTTCATATATACAAAACAAAATTATAATTTAAATTTCACCGATAGTACACTTTATAAAATTATATAAATGAGGATAGGTTGTGACATTTTGTAATAATTCTTGGGTGGAATGCGGGACCGAATCAGGGCTATTCTAACTCGATCGAAAAATTTCCGTGACTCGAAATCTGACACAAATCCGCGCGAAATTCAAATAATCCGCGCGAAATTCAAATATTTTTGCGTTTTTTATTATTTTCTGCGTTCTACAAGAAATAAAACTACCTAAAAAGTAGTTTTTCATAAATCGCTGATTATTTTTATTGAATCTATGTTCCAATGAAGTACGATTAATGGAGCTTTTGGTAATGATGTTGATTTTTGGTAATACATCTCATAAATTATTAATTTCTCCAAAAGTTGAGTGGAATCGACATTAGTTAAAACATGGGTTCATAGAAAATGTTTTACGATTTACGGTAAACTACTTTTCTGCTATTGATATTGCTTGTAGAACGCAGAAAATAATAAAAACCACTAAAATATTTGAAATTCGCGCGAATTATTTGAATTTCGCGCGGATTTGTGTCAGATTTCGAGTCACGGTAACTTTTCGATCGAGTTAGAATAGCTGTGCTGCAGAATTGCCATAAATCTCAAGAAGTCCATCTATCAACACAAGGCGCTGAATGTTGAATGATGAACAATCAAAAAACATGTGATCAAAAGTTTGATCTCCAGTGTTACAAAAGTCACATGAAGGCGAATTAATAATTTTCAAACGGAACAAATGGAAATTTAGACGACAATGACCAAAACATGGAATCAAACAAACTTGACTTCTTTGTTATTGGCAATATGTGTCTGGGCTGCCACTTTTCGTTGTAAAAGTAAGTGACCAAATCGATCAAATCCGACGTTGAAGCCAGAAAAACAAACTCCAGTTCGTTTCTTGTCCGCATTTGACGAGGTAGAGCAACGTAGAGTAGAATGTTGAAGTCATGTTGAGTGAAGCCTCTGATGATCATGATGATCTTTACGTAGTAGGAGTTTGTATCCTCAAGGATTCCCTAGGACCAAGAATTTTATGGACTCAGCCTTTCAGTTTTACGCATGTCCGTTTTTATTGTGTGCAGTTGCAGATTTGTAATAGTGCGCATGACTAGGGAAGTGACTTTGCTGCCGAGCCGACCCTAACTGGTCCGAATCAGGAAAATACACTTGCATGCCGATTTCATTCCTGATTCGTCCCATATTTAACAGGCCCGTGTTAGTGACACATAACCTGATGCTGATGCTGATTTTGGCCATGTGCGTGTCAGAATCGCGAACCGAGTGTGCCACACTAATTCAATGTACATGGTTCTACCAATCGACAACGAGTTTCGAAAAACTATACACATTTATAGAAAAGCAACGCACTTTTTTAAGGTTCAGTAAACAAAAGGTACCAACGGGACCCTAGTACTAGCCCTCCGCTGTCTGTCTGTCTGTCCATCTATCGGGCTTTATTGTATCTCATGATTCGTAAAAGGTAGACACTTTCATTTTTCATATGTATTTCATTTGCCGCTATAATAACATACTGTTAAAATAAATACTAAAATTAATGGGGGCTCCACAAAAAACATGTATTTTTGTTTTCGCATTTTCTGCACCACTCACGCGATGCAAAAATCTAAAAAAAAGGGTAAGTGTTCGCTCCGCTTTCCGTTGCCATAGTTTCTTGGTGATTTTGGGCAAGTGCCGCTATAAAACCTGAATTTTTTGCTCATCCTTCCTATTCCTGCGTGTATAGTCTAGAGCGCTAATTGACACTTTGAACTTATAGTCACGGGTGTGAAACATCCTTAATTCAGCGAGTCTAATGGATAAGCTATAAGTACTTATTTTGCGTAAGTTTGTAATTGTTTATATGTTGTTTTTGCCCAAAATTTTACATCGGTGTCCATTTCATTTTGTAAGACTAATAATATAATTTTGCAAAATTTATAAAAAATGGGGGCAATAAATCAGATAACACATTACAATATTATTATATAGCTAAATGCGTGCGGCTTTGCCCGCATGGTTGAATTAACGTTGTTGTTTTTTGTAAATAATGTTTATATTAGTGGCATTGGCATTTTGATTGATGTATACATAGATATTTATTTACTGTTAATTTTAAGGATATTGTATCGTTTGTGCCATAATAAAAGAAAAATATAAACAAAGTAAATACCTACGAAAAATTTATATTTTAACTAAAATCAAATTACCTAACTTTTGGAACGAAAACTTCCGGAAAAAACCATGTGAAAATAATTCCAGGTTATTAAAGTTATTATCTTGTGTATTTCTTTTTTCCTCGTACTTTGAGTTATATAAACTAGTTAAATAAATCCTACGGAAACAATAATGATAAATCAATACTACATGCTTGAGAAGAGTGTGAAAGATAGTACTTTTCTGTACGAAATCTTGAAATGGGACGAATCAGGAATGAAATCGGCAATCAATTTTATTTTCCTGATTTGGACCAGATTTGGCCGAAACTAGTGGGATGAATGCGGAATAACCCGAAAACTAAATTTGATGGTAAGCACATCACTAGCACAGACGCTAAATTTATCTCTGCTAATTATTCATGGTTTTGGACATTATTTGTATCCTAGACTCACAGGGACACATGAACTAGATTGTTAAAATGTTGTTACTACAGATTTCTAGTAGTAAACATAATTACTTTAACTTTTATACTGAGGGAAAAACTTACGCATGTAATGACAAATCCGGGAATTTTACTCCACTTTTTGTCCTTCTTAGAGGACTGTACACAGCGGAAACCTTTAGGTAAAACGCAGTAATTTCTTAGAATTTCAATAAATTTCATCAGTCTTACCACAACTTTGAACTAACTAGTCAGTTCCAAGGTGACACGATTGACACTGACAGTGCAGTATAGCTATACGTACACCAGCTATCTCTTTTACTCATAGCTTGACTCCGAGGGATAAATAAAGATACATGACAACTATGGTGATACATAGTTAAAAGACCGGCTACCTCTACCTACTTATTTCTCTATGGCCCCGAACCTAGCGCAGTGCGATGATAGAAAATGAAACGCACCGAGGGCAGTGTTAACCGTTACAAAAATCACTAAAAGATATTATTTTACATTTAAGTCGAAACTAGTTATTCGGTTACATGCCGTGTAGCTAGCTAGTTACTGCAACTAGCGATATGAAATGAGACCCACCCCTAATCCAAACCATACAATGCATCATTGACAATAAAATACAGAGTTATTCAAACTATTTTTCGTTGAGGAACTAAGTATGTATAATATAGAATAGAATATGTATGTATCTTTAAAAGTATACATATTTTAGCTAATATTGCATCATAAAACCAGCAGCGTTGGTTTGTATAATACGACGGCAATAAAACTCGCAAACTATGAATAAATAAAGTGATATGCGGTTCAATAGACGTTTTAGGCTGAAAAGATCCGCAGAGTTTTACGATAAGATATATAAAGACATCGACGAGTAAAATTTTTATAGATAAAAGAAATTTAATGCGTAAATAAATAAATAATGCTGGACAATTCACACAACATTATCTAGCCCCAAGCTAAGCAGAGCTTGTGTTATGGGTACTAGAAAACTGATATACTTAATATAATACGATACATAGATATTTTTTATTATACATAGAAAACATCCAGAACACCCTGAACAAATATTTGCAGATCGTACAAAAATTTGTCCCGAGGCGGGAATAGAACCCACAACCTCCTGCGTCGCAGGCGGACCTTCACCCGCTGCGCCACAGAGGTCGTCAAAATAATCATATCAAATATATAACTTATTTAATTTATCTGACAATAGTTATGTCGTCGGTACTTTAAGTGGAGAATTTCTAGTTCTAATTTAGTAGCAGCTCAGCTGACTAAACAAGACTGAAAAGTCTGTAGCAGCTGCGCTCCCCAAACAATATGTTACAAAAATAGATCGAAAATATGACGTCATACATTAATAAGTAGTAATTTAATACACAAAAATATGAAACTATTAAAAAAATCCCATGAATCTTGCTATACATTTTACTATAAAAGGATTTACAAAAATTCTGCGTAGTTGAACTTAGGTCAGCAAAAGACCCGCAAAGGTACAAAAAAGTTACGGTACATAGTTATTGTATACTCATTGCAAAAAAGTCCAACACGGAAGATCCGCACCGGCAACGCTGGTGGCACGTACGGCCATAGAGTATATTAACGCACGGGTTTGCTTGCAGGCGAAATAGCTAACTAGTCGTAAATAATTCGGTCGGTTCGGTTCGATTGGGCTTTACTATTATGGCTTTATTGTTTAGAGAATGTGTTGTATTGGGATTTTGGATTGAAAAATCAAATCATTCCATTTAGCGCGGCATTTTATTCATGCATTGATTTTAGATGTAGATGCAGTAAGAACCACAGCACAACTTTCACATACAAGAAGAGTAGCCGACAATGGCGGGAAAATAATGAATTGTTTGTTTTGGTCTCGTTACTAAATAAATCAAAACGATTCAGCGTTCTGTGCCGAGAAGATAGTTTGTGTAATAATCATACGTAAGCACCAATCTAGTGCCCTGGGTATCTACGCTTTTAAAGACGTTTAAAAGCTTTAAAATGGAGAGGTTACTTGATGATATCAGTAAACTAGAATTAGATCGCCTTCCTGACGATTGGGTAGATTCTGCTTTCTTAGATGAGTTTACTGCATTTGGTGACATTTCAGAAGAATACCAAAGTATTTTAAACTCCATAGAAATACAAACTGTGTTTGAAAACCTATTAGCAAGTATTGGTGATGTTGACATGGAAGAAATCACATGGGAGCATTTATCGCAAGAGATTGCCTTCAGGAACCTGCTTGCTCTCATCGGACATTACATAAAGCTAGGTGTTAACCAGGTTGCCCTAAGGGAGTTCAGAGACAGTGCTCTACTAGCTGCAAGAGTCTACTTCAGGTTGCTGATGATACCGGGAGCTCGCGCCTACAATGTCTACCACTCTCAACTGTTCGCTCATACCATATCCTGCCTTGGATTCCCTAAAATGATGTGCGAAAGAAGTAATCAATTTGGTAACAATAGAAATCTTTCAGTTGAGGTCAACAATGTGCTTGGAGCATTGTCAGAGTATGTCATTGATCTAAAAGATATTATTTTACAACTCAAATTGACACCAGATGATATAAACTTTGAAGATATTCTTAGTAATCTGTTGGATGTCACTGGAGGTTCTATAACCCAAATACTAGCAAGTGTCGGTAAGTGTATATAGATTCTACTTATCTTATTAAAATTCAGAATCAGAATCAATAACTTTATTTCTTTAGGCTTACAAAATAAGCACTTAGACAAGTCAAATTTTATATTATAAACATAGTTATTATTATCAAATAAGAAATAAAGTGTTATTGATATTCTCTTCACTTAATTTTTTTGTCCTCTAGTGGAAGAAGTGAAAAAGAAACCACTAGCACATTATAATATCACTTATGTGTCTAATACATGTTTATTTTGCCTATCTAAATCTAAATTTAATGTGATTTAGATATATGTCAATATATCTTTAAAGCTAAACAAATTCTTTTTAATATAGAGTAATATCTATCTTATATTTGGTAACAGATAAAATTGAGATGTCTAAAGTGACAGGTATGATCTACCATGTGATCACCTGTATGCTTTGTAACTACGGAGACCAGCCAAACCCCAAGGCAATTGAGTTGCTGTTCAAATGCATGCTGTCAAAGCTCATTGCCGTATGTGGAGACACCAAAACTGCATCTGTAAGTTTGTCCTACCTGATTGTACACTTAAATCTTGCAAGGAAGTGTATTGTCTTAACCAGGCCTAATACATTCACTGGTCAGTCTCATCGCTGTCCTCATCTGCTCATCAGTGTCGCTTGCAAAGGGCACTGTATAAATAAATATTACCAAGTAGACTCTCCAGCATTATTTATTATTAATTTAGGTATTTTTAGCATAATACAGATGTTAAAAACGATTTATAAAAGCCTAGATATGAACACTCTACAGAAAATAGATACATGAGTTTATAAAATATCAAATTTAATTATGTAATACATAATTACAACAATGTTTATAATTAATTGCAGAATTTTGTAAGAGCATCCTATGTGACGTATGCAGGACTCATTCTGACCAGCTATTGGAAAGCATCTATTAAATCCTACACAATCATGCTGGAGCATCTTTGTTACAATACTGAGTTATTGGTAAGGAAAACTATGTAAATTACTGATATTTAGTAGAAGAACCTACAACCGCGCTGGCTGGAGTTCTTGAGTGGAGACCGCGACGCAGCAAACAGTGTATGATGCCCTCCAATTAGGTGGGATGATGACCTGCAAAAGACAGCATGTAAATGCTGGATGCGGCAAGCTGATGACGGCGCTATGGCGCTCGTTAGCGGAGGCGTATGTTCAGCAGTGGCTAATGATGGTGTTGATGACGATACTGATATTTAGTGATAGAACTGCTATCTACCCTGATATCTTTCATGAGCGAAAATGCATAACATCAAATCGCTTGATTTAAATGAGTAATTTAAACCGCGATTAAAATCAAATGATTGAAAGAAAAAATAATAAACACGAACACAGAAAAAATTACTAAGCAGACACCAAAACTACTGAACGGATCGAGATGTATTGTACATCGAAAACACATGGAACACATATCTGCGGATCGTACAAACATTTGTTCCGAAGCGGGAAACGAACCCACCTTCTGCGTCACACACGGACCTTTGTTAGGGTAGTAAAAAACCAAATGTATGGTTAATTTCAGGAGCGCGCCGAGCCTCGCCACGCTCGCTCAGAGATGGTGGTGGGTCTGATGAGCTTGCTGTCGGATAAAAGACATCGCGTGTTCGTGAAATGGCTCCTCGTCCTTTCCACTACGGCCAAAATTCAGCACAGGCATATGGCATTGGTGAGAACATGAACTTCCTTTGTTGGGAATGGCACATTGAAAGTGAATCGAAAGTAATTTTAAAGATATTGAAAGTGTACTGACAATCTTCACAAGAAAACTATAAAAGAACCTAACTTGGTCCTCGCTTGACGCTTGACGCTTGAATTAATTTAACACAGTCCTCCACCGCGTCTGTCTGTCTGTTCGCGATAAACTCATAAAATACTGAACAGATTTTCATGCGGATTTCACCAATCGATAGAATGATTCATGAGGAAGGTTCAGGTATATAATAATTTGTCATGGTTTTGTGCAAATTGGTTGAAATATAACGATAATTCTTGGAAGTATCGGAAAAAGTCAAGAGGCCTGGAAGCTTTCATCGATAACGCTGCCTAATCTCTTTGAGATTATATTAAAACAATTCCAGGTGGTATGTTTTTTTTTATAGATGTACAAAAAAAGTCCGCGATGGCCTATATCCTTCTTTTAAGGATAGTTTCCCATACCTACCCATTTATCATAATAATATACTCCACTAGCCGTGCGTGCGAAGCCGGGGCTAGCTGCAGGCGCCTTTTTTACCAGACGAGCCTTTTCTATAATACATAGAAAAGGCGCGTGCGCGTTCCGGCGAATGAGCGTATACTTTTTATCTTTTCGCTCTCAACGTGCCTTGACTCTAGACACCGCCGCGCCAGTGTAATTTCCTTTAATTTAAAATTGTATTTATTTATTGAATTTATTCTGTACTTCAGGAGGTTCTCGCGCGCTTACTAAACAACGAGCCGGAGATAAACGAGCAGCGAGCGACGATCTGGAACGAGATCGAGAAGCAGCGGGCCGTCGCGGCGACGCTGAGGAACGTGACGTCAGACCACTCGTACGTGCGCCCGGCCGCGGAGGATACGAGCGACGACAGCCAGCAGTCGAAAGAAAATGTATGTGTATTCACGTATTGCAAGATTACACAGATCGAGAAGCAGTGGGCCATCGTGCCGGTGCTGAGGAACGTCACGTCACACCAGTTTGTGGCAAAGCTTCTCCTTGTTAAAGGGAGCAGCGGGAGCTTGCTGAAGAGGAAGATAAAGATAATAAAGCGCCGCCACGCTACAGGACTCTCTTTTCAGTCTCGTTGCACGATTTGCTAATTTATTTATAAAGAAACTGCTGATGCCTCGTGTTTGTTCGCAGGAGGAGCCGGAGGAGGAGGACGAGGTGGCGGGCATCATGCGGCAACACGCGCACACCGTGCCGCTCGAAAGCATACTGGCGGCCGTGTACGAGTGCGCGCAGGACACCTCCAGCCAAGTGCGGAGCCGCGCGCTCGCCGTGCTGTGCGAGAGCGTGGCCAGCGAGCGCGCGCACATGCGCCGCGCGCTAGAGGTATAAAAACCCACCCCGATACCGAAACGAATTGGGTAAACTGTTGATGCAGCCGCATTAAAGTACGTGAAAGCGTGAAACGTTTTTGGCATAGCATACAGTTTCACTTAGCTCACTTCGCTTGCCACATTTCAATGTACTCCTGAGTGATTGTTTAATAACCACAGCGCGCGATTACAGCGTCATTTACGGCAGTGGCATCATGCACTACTGAGTACCGGCTTCTATACTTACTACCTATGTATAGTAAAAAAATAAAGTTAACAAGCGTTCACCTATGGTCCTCATAATTTTCTTTTGATACTTAGGTCTTTGATCCCACTTGTATATGGGGTGGGTGCCTCCCTCACAAAAGTTAGACAAACAGTTTTGGAAAGTACAAACAAAGACCTTTGCAACGATACCACACACGAGCATATTTACTAACATTGGAATTTTCGACCCTTATTTAGACCCCCGCTATCTCGATAGACCCCCATTTTTATCTGACGTCACATAGCCTATAACCATCGGGCTATAAAGACGAACCATACGACACCTCATTCGTTGAAATCGTACCAGTAGTTTTAACGCTACGTGGGAACATAAAAATCGGCTACATACATACATACATACATAGGGTGTCAAACTCATATATAACCCTCGTCCTTCGGTAGTCGAGTAAAAACTAGTAGTTAGCGTCTAACAATATCGTCGTGCCCGTTTTAGTATCATTCTCCTGATTTCTTAGAGACCCAATACGGGGCTCTGCCTCGAGTGGTTCCGGAATTATGAAGTTTTAAAATTCCGAGACCAAATTACGCTAAAATTTATAAGAAAAACAGTTTAAAACAAATGTTATTGTTTTTTCTTTGTACTTATTCTGGAACAGGCAAAGAGTAACCTCTTCGTCTACGTTTGTTGTAGAATGCGCTGTACCAATTCGTAGTTCAAAACAAAACAAATGGGGGCTCTATCCGACTATCCCAGGAGGGAGATCCAAAGCTCCTTGTCCCAAAAATCCCTCGACGGATATGGCACTGAGATCTTCGTTCGCTTCGCTTACACCGATCAATAATGCCGGTAGGTGCTCCACTTACAAAGTAGAAAGCGATTTTGTCACTTCATTAATTCGATACATTATAGGTACTTTATGCGAGTGAACCGTGTAGACGATTCAAAAGTCGTTTCAAGTCATTAATGTTCTTGACCTTCCAGTGGTGGTTGTTCTATTAAAATATTTGTTAATGTGCAGGAGTTGAACGGTGACGGAGAAGTGCCGCGATTGGTGGCGCTGGCGTCGCGCGGCGTGTGCGACGAGCGGGCTGTCGTGCGGCGCAGCGCCGTGCTGCTGCTGCTGCGCGTGCTGCGCGCCAACCACCGCGCGCTGCTGCCCAACGACCTCGCGGTAACTACTCAATACTCTAAGACCCGTATTATGAAAACTTGCTCCGTGATAGATCCATGCTTGAGTATAAATTTTCGTTGGCATAAACATCACTCAAGTATAGATCTCTGATTGAGCAAGCTTTCATAATACAGACCTAAGTTTGGTCTAGGGGCAGATGTCCCGACCGGCTGGTGCAGGACTGTATCAGGGAGGCACCCGCGGTGACGTACGTGAAACGTGACCAGCTCACGGGTAAAACATTTTAATTGACCGAGCGAGTAAACCGTCTCAAGTCTGGGAAAATTTGCAGTTTGTTGGTACACTGCTTTACAGGTCGTATATTAGTCTCGGTCCGTATAACCGCAAGGTTGGCAGAACCATGGGAAGGTGGAGGGAGGTCGTATAATACAACCGGTCTGGATGAGTATATTACAACCGGTCTGGGATGAATAGATAGAATTAACGACATCAAGTGTAACATGTGTACCTACGGTGGAAATAAATAAATACAAATACAAATGAAACTTGGTATACAGGTTATAAGATTTCATAGAATTTGTATGCCATCGGGGATTTTCGATTAGAAAAGTACTTCCTTCAAAATAGACCAAAAAGCGGTCTAATTTACCCGCGGTCGAAAAAGTCACGCATATTCATTGAAATAATTCTCATACGTTGCGGAGATTAGGGTTCTAGTTGCTATCAATATACTGTAAATTTCCCTCAAATTCGTGAGCCTTGACCCTAAGCTGGACCGTCGCTTTAACTTTCGTATCATGCCACAGATGTTGGTGAGGCTATGTCGCGACGCGGCCGTCACGGTGCGCACGGCGGCCATCAACGCAATCGTCGAGCTGCTGGTGCAGCGCCCCAGCGAGGTCATGGTGGACGCCTTTCTGACGGGGCCCATGCCTCAGCTGGCGGACCCCGAATCCAAGGTAAAGGACCGGTAATGGCTTATGTGAAGCCGAAATTAACAATACCGTTCATGTACACTGAGTTGCCTAGATAGGTAACCCCTGACAACGGTAACGGTAATCTTCGCTTGGATCTGGCGATCTGTTTTCCGCGATCCGCGGTATTACCGCAAACCCACAAGGATTTCCCTAGCGGTCAGAATAGCGAATACCGCGTAGGTCTTGACCGCTCGCGTGTACGAAGCTGCCCCGCTAGCACGGGCTTTTCATTTCTACTCTACCTAGACTAGAGAAGAAAGTTTCTTGTCTTCATAATCTTTCTCTTGCCCGAATATGCCGTTTCGAGAAAAAAACCCTAGAAAACAGTTTCTTCGTAGAGAAGCGCTTTCTATAGCAACGGGAACCAAACCACAGAAAGTATATAAATGCTGTAAAAAGTTCGTTCTTTGCGTTTCATTACCAAGAAAATCAACATAAAACCAGCCGTACTTATCGCTAAAAAGAAAACTGAGCCCGTAAACACGAAACGTTTTTTGATTACACTAAAATGTCACTTTATTGTATTTGTCAATGTCAATTACAATGTTTTGAAGGGTAATTTCTTTCGTTCAAAGATGTATTTTTCTTTTTTTCTTTTATTGGACGAAAGAAATACCGAAATCTTTTCACAAAATGTTTCGGTGAAATATTGGCTCTGGCAAAGGCGGCAAATGAAGATTATTGAACTCATAGCATATACAATACAGAATAACGGAGATTAATTTGGTTTTGGAGCAAACAAACAAATTATTCTCCGATTTTTTATGTTGCATTTGCTTGTAATGGCTGCGGGGCCATTAACTAGACACAAAAACCCCAAAAATCAAAGAGTATTATAATAATATAACTAAACATCCAAATATTGCGAGATGCGAGGAAAGAAAGACCTTGTCTAGGTCTCGCGAGGTGTAGACAATTTTAGGAGAAATGTTTCTATTCTCAAATGTCAAGAAACGAATAAATTGATCCACATGTTCGCATCGGTAGACTCTAGAGTAGAATAGAAAACATCTCTACCGCTTATTCTTTCGAACGCCGTGTTCTCGAACGAAGAAAACTTTCTACTCTCTACACCTAAATGTCATTTTTACGTCATTTTTTATCTATTCTACCTAGACAAGAAAGCCTGTGCTAGCCCTACTGGCATTTCATTGGGAAATTTTCAATCGCGACATCTTTGTTTTTTGTGGAGGAACTATGCAACCGAAGTACATTGTTGAGTTGTTGTTAGAAAAGCGAGATGTTTCATTAAATGACACAGGGATGGGAGATGTTTTTATTTGGCAATAAAATGCCATCTTCGTGCATGCGAGTGGTTGACAGGTTTTTGTACGTTTTATATTTTATTTTTGTACCTTGTAACGTTATTCCACGTACAGACTTACGCAAGGTTATTAAGGGTATTTCATGTTACCTGTATGCTGAGTGTGAACTGCCATACTGTTTACTACAAAGTTTGCGTAACTTTATTGTCTATGGAATTCCTATTTTGAAAACTTCCCGCTTGGAGCGCTGTTCAGGAATTCCATAGAAAATAAAGTTACGCGAACTTTGTAGTAAACAGTATGGCAGTTCACACTCAGCATACTGTTTCATGTACCATGACATGAAAGAATTCGTACCGTCCACACTATTGTAATGTATCATGCAAGATAAGCCGATTCTGTAGTGTACGCCGTGCGAGCACGAACACGAACAGAGTGTTTCACGAGCACGCTACGAGTATTATAAGTTGCGGTTGGCACTATTCGTTATTTGTCGGTTTTTGGAACGAAAACAAAAGGGCTCGCAGTGTGCAACAGTGTGGACGCGTTGTGTTGAGTGAGTAGAGCGCGAAAAAGACAAAACCAGGTAGGAATTCGGTTCGTGCTCGCGGTGCGTCCACATTGATGAAATACTCCATTCACATTATACATATGTCATGGTACATGACGTAAGTCTGTACACAGCATTCGATTATTTATTCTCACATATAGATTTATGTGAGAAAATTTACAAATAATTAATACAAAATAATATATTTCTTACAAAGTACTTTATTTCTCCCCAGGTGTCAGATGTAGTGAAGACGCATATAGAGCAGCTTGTTTTCAAGCGGCTCGTGAAGTACATACCAGGGAACTGTATGGAGGACCAGGTGGGATAAACATCTTGTGTTGTACTACTTACTGTGTTCATAGGTTGTACTTACTGTGTTCATAGGTCACTTGTTGGTGGTACGTCGTCCGTCGTCCACAACGTCAAGGGAATAATATGCACACAAAATATATACATAGGGTAATAATAATGTTGGACAATTCACACAGCATTATCTAGCCCTAAGCTAAGCAGAGCTTGTGTTATGTGTACTAGATGACTGATATACATAATAGAATGTATTATATAAATAGATATTTTTTATTATACATAGAAAACGACCAGAACACCCTGAACAAATATTACAGATCGTACAAACATTATTCCCGAGGCGGGAACCGCGCCACAGAGACTACTTCTCGATAACCTTAAATTATGAATTTCGGCAAGAAGCAAGGTCTAATAGCAAAATCAAATGGAAAAATTCACAAATCTAGAAGTAAACGTTACTCCCATGAGATCCTTGATTGATATTTGCAGTTGCCGTGGATGGTTCTGCAAGGCATCATCAGAAGGAAGATGAAGCGACACCTGGAGTTGGCCTGTGTGCAGTTGGCCCGCACGGAAAACTGTATCAGGTATGAACATCATATTACTTAGTTGGAATCATCATCATCATCAGACCGTATTCGTCCACTGCTGAACATAGGCCTCCCCCCCAAAGACTTCAGATTTAGATGTCTTCTTCTTCTTTTAGCTTAGGCTCATTATAAATATAACCGTCATAACTTCTAAACTATCGTATTTAGGGCTAAGATGCACGACTTATTTTGAAGCATACATTCTGTACTATCGTCTAAAATCAAATGTTTTTGCTCACATTTGCTAGAGTGGTGAAAAAATATTGATCGACGAAGAGGCGTCGCTAGGCGTAGCGGGTATAGCATTCGTAACTAAATGTACCATTTCGTGCGTTGGGCTAGCTCGTTTCGACTCTCCCGCTCGTTTGATACACAAACTGAAAGTGAATATTCGCGTTGTACAGAGCTCATGAATATCCTAGTGCAGCTCATTTCGCTTCGGCGGTGCCTGACGCGCTGTGTATTGCTCTGCAACACGCACAAGACGTTTCACAGACCATTATGGTTGCGTCCCTGATACAGCCGTTTTTTAATAATTATTGTCGTATGTTTTTGATATTGATTGTCTTATGTTCCAGCGTTCGGCTAGTGGACATCCTGAGCTCGCACGTGGGTGTATCGCAGGCGCGCGACCTGCAGTGCCTCGTGCTGCTGAACTGTGTGGCGCGGCATGTCGACTATTCGGACCTGGGCTTTGTGCTCGACAACTACTATAAGATAACCCAAGACCCTGGCCCGGTATGTTGAATTCAATCTTCGCTGCCGGACATCCTGAGCTCGCAAGTCGGCGCGTCTCCCGCGCGCAGTTCCTGTTCCTCCCTATCTGGCCTTCGTAACAGTCCAAGCCGAAGTCTGTACAAAAGCTATGGCATAAACCTTTCCAAAAAAAAGGAAAGAGTCAATAAGTTGCTTACAGAGAAGGCCTGTATCCATTGTCCAGCAGTGGAATATCACTATAGTCTGATTATTCTCAGCGGTGGGTGATGTAAAGAGCTACGATGAACATGAATAGTAATAGGTTTCCCACCATCCAGGACTCACCGCCCCGGCCTTCAGACCCCCGCATCCTGCAGCAGACCCTCGACCTGCTGAGCTCCTGGGCGAAGTACATGAAGGCTCCGGACCGAGCCGCGCTTAGGGATCAGCTCGTCACGCGCTTGGCAACTGCGCCTGATGACGGTCGGTTTAGCTTTTACACCGAGCGAAAACGATGACATGGCTGCTCAAAAACAGCGAGAAAATAACATTTTAGTTGTCGAATGTTTTTTAAGTTTTAATTACACGCTTTTAAATCCGTCACTAGCTTCGTACTCAATTTAAGAGTCAATTGCTACGCAAGTGATTCTTTCTATTTAAGATTGCTTCGCTCGTTTCTCATAGTACATAAATAGAGCGTTCGTTTTAAGTATTTTTGTTTTTAGCTTGTAATTTCTTTGGGTCATCTGTAATTGGTTGCCCTAGTAAATAAATAAACAAGAAGAGAACTGATTCATTGATATTTGTTTTAATGTGCAGGTTGCAGGGTCCCGCGCGCCGTCCTCGCCTCGACCCTGGATCCCAGTAACCTGATCTGGGCCACGGAACTTATGCAGCTCTGTAAGTAAATAAATTAAATAATGCTGGACAATCCACACAGTCCCAAGCTAAGCAGAGCTTGTGTAGGTACTTAATATACGTGTTTGAAGGCCGAGCCGTAGGCGAGGACTTCTCTAATACGAGACAGGCAATCGCCATTTCCGCCGAGGCATATATAGTGCTTTTCTCAAAAGAATGCAGGGAAATAAAACATACTTTTTATATTATCCATTTAATTTAATCAATTACAGCGGGGCAATGCAGCCAGCGTCTTGGGGACGCTTGCGACTGGTATTGATATGGATCTGTTGAGCTACCTGTAGATTGTTTGCAACGGTCGGCAGTTAGCTCAATTGTAAATACTATTTCTATTATTTTTCTAAATAAATGATTTTTTATATGTCAAAAGAGCTTTGATATGACAAAACTAATCGATTTAATTAATATTAAAAGTTAGATTAGTGATATTGGGGCAATTACTAAAACAAAGTGTTATTGGTTGCCCCTTTACATTTATGTTTCTTTTATTAAGTATGTAAATAACAAATCAAGACGAATTTTCAGCTTTGCCGCCAATTTTTTATTTATTATCTCTGCCGAAAGGCAAAGGCATTTGTTGTTGAGAAAAATAAGTTATAACAAAACATCGAGCGTCATGTTCGAAGTGTGGTTCGCTGTAGCGCCGCTCGTGAAGCCACTATTTGAACGGACTTCTAGTTTACACTTTAATGTTTTTGATTAGATTGTATTAAAATAAAGAGATTTTGATTCTTGATTGATCGATTCATTCGCCTGCCCCTGGGCGCGTAGAGCGTTCTGTACTGTGTGTACACTCACAAAACGTTTAGCGTGGTGTAAGTTAAACTGCGGCTACGTCTGTTACAGTTACAGCCTACCCATTTTACAGAAGCTTTTGTTATTTTGTAGCGGAGCAACGTGCTATTGAGGGTCAGTGTTTGAAAGAGGCGTTGCGCGCCGCGGACCTCGCCGTGGTGGCGCCTGCGCCGCCGTCACCGGCGCTCTTGCAGATATTCCTGACTTCTGTCGAGCACCCGCCTCCAGGTAACATTGAGGCAGTCGCTGCCTGAGGGAGGCCAAACTACTACAAAATCGTCAAGTACATTGCAAAATGTTTAAATCTAAAATTGTATTCGATTCTAGAAACGTGCCTATTACACTGATGTAGTTACTAAAAAAATTTTTTTGACAAATCGTTGTACACATGCGGCATCTCTCGGCGCAGCGCGGCGCGACGCAAATGGTGGCCGAAAGGCGCTTGTGGAAGGTGTATGACAGCTTCGGCCGCCATTTTGGATAACGCGCTCAGCCGGTGCTACGTTCCACCTTTGTTCCAGGCAAATGCATGTGTTGCAGATTATTCGGACGCGATGATGGGGATGGTGGTAGTGGGCATGGGACGGCTATGCCTGCGCTCGCGTAATGCGGCTGCGGCCACGGCGCCGGCGTTGGCGCGCGTGCTGCACGCCACCGCCGCGCCGCTGCAGGCACGCGTCAACGCACTGCAGGCGTTGGCGGACATCTCGCAGAGGTACCTTGTAGTCTGTTACTGTCAGCTGTGTGCCTATGCTGGCTGCATTCTACAGAGGCTGTCGATGTAGATGACGAAAAGCGTGAGTCCAGCTGCGCTACCCTGCGGAACACTGTACGAATTTTGAGGTTTTTTAAGGTACGTTTTTTTTTTGCGTCAATCTTACTTAAAAGACCGAGATCTACCCCTCTAGTGACTTCTAAAGAGATCAAGCTATATTTCTACAACCATATACTCAAATTTCTTAAGGCGAAGGGGAATAACATTCGATATTACAAATGACCTGAAAATACATCCAAGTATTTCTCATAGTAGTGTGTTATTTCCCCTCCTTAGTGTATTAGAACCCTTAAAAGTAACGCAATGTCCACTTAATACAGAAATGTTATGATAACTCAATGTCCCACAGATATACCAGCCTAGTGGAGCCGCTGCTGGGCCAGATGTGCGCGTGCGTGCGCGCCTCCGAGACGACGCGGCTGCGGCGGGCGGCCGCGCGCGCCATAACCGAGCTGCTGCTGGCCGGCTTCCTACGCCTGCGCGACTCTCTGTACTACAAGTGAGTGTACAGATGTGAAGAGTCGGAGCCGCCAAAAAGCCAGCTGTGTGAAACAATATCAATACTCACAACGCAGCTTGCTTCGCTCGCCAATAGAGAAGGAGTCCCAGTGCAAATCACTGTGTGCTTATTTGCGGTACTGATATGGACTGGCCACGTTGTTCCCCCATCAATCGGAGCTTTCTCACCCCGCGATCAAGATCGAATCGAGGTCCAAAGTCAAGATACACGTGACGCGCGAGCGAGTCTTACCATTTCATCATCATCGTCATCATATGCAATACACGTCCACTGCTGGACATACTCCTCCCCCATCATCATCATATTCAGCCCATACACGTCCACTGCTGGACATAGACCTCCCCCATACGACGTCACAAATTGCGGTCCCGATCCGCCTCCATCCATCGACTCCCTACGACCGCTACGATGTCGTCAGTCCATCGAGTGAGTTTTGCCTTATCACCACGCTTGGCAGGCAGATTGGTGATCGCAGTGTTGGTGTTGAAAAACTCTCAGAAGGAAGCTGCTGCCCTTCCTCTGGTAGGTTCCCTTAGTCAAGTAGAACAATTGTCATGTATTAATTAACTTACGAGTATAGGTATGGGTGTGTGTTCCTAAGCCACTGGGACGCATGCATCGGTGTCGAGTGGCGTGTAGGTAGGTACGCCACATACTTTTTAAAACTTTTTAATTCTTATTTTACATTTTAACACACTTAACCCACAATTTAATAAGCTAGTGTTAATTGTAACGTTGTTTGTTAACAGGTACGTCGCGCTGCTGGCCGACTCGGACAGCGAAGTACGCGAGCCGGTGGAGTACTTCGTGACGTCACACCTCAAGCCCGATACCATCTGCCACAACTTCGTGGACTGTGTTATGCGCTACAACCGAACTAACCAGGAGGAGGACAGTACGTTACTGCTTCTAATACTCTGCACTTTATTATATTATGTGACGACATGCCTCACACAAGCTAACAATTTAGGTTTCTCTTTTCATACAAATTGCATACAATTATTTTTGCAAATTTCAGAAGTGACTGGTATTAGTGTTCCTAAGAGCGATCGAGAGCCTTGCGTAATTATTTGTCTCATGTTGGTAAAATGTAATTTTCTAGGCTGACTGTACACGTTTTTAAAATGAAGAAAGCATCAGTTGCATGCAGTTCATTTACCTAGTACCGCTATAACGCTAACACTGCTTACTTTGCAGCTAGATAATGCCGTGGATTGTCCAGCATTGTTTTTATGTTTATTGTTTCAGCAAACCTGGACTTTGACGCCCGTCAACTAGTGTACGACGTGTTGCTCCAGCGGCTCACCATGGTGCAGAAGTTGAATACGCAGTGTCGCCTGGCGCGGGAGGTTCTGCTGCACGCGGCGGACCTCGCTGATGATGCAGAGGACATCCCCGAAGACCTGCACAACGCCATGCTCGATACCATCCGGATACTCACCGGCCCCAGGATGCGGCTACCAAGTATGTGTCCTCTTTAGACATAGAGCAGTAAGAGCAATAACTAAATAAATATGTATGTAATTATATATAATGCTCAATACATTAATTGGTGGAAATATAATTATTTCATAGATACTTTGCAATAATCCATTTCCTATCTCCTATCCTTTCCTTCAACATGCACGGTAATCACGCCGTCTCGCTCTGACAACCGCGGTCCAAGCATCGATTGCAACAAAATGGATCTTCAGTTGCCTCCGCGTCGTCATGTGACCTAGACGTTGACTGCGTGCGTATAGTCCGTGTCGTGAAACCTCTAAAAACGAACTGAATACCTAATTTAGTGTATGGGCCGATGATAATGATGATCAAACAGCGTTAGAATTATCATTCAATTTCCCCGGTAGCTCTAACAGGTTCCGTTTTCACTTTTCGGGAAGGGAACCCTAAAAATACTTTCTAAAATGATTGTTTTGTTCTCTTCTTTTCAATGGGATGATGCACATTTGATAATCTCTGTATAATTGTTTCAGGGAAACCTCAGCAGCTGGGCGAGACCGCAGACATCGAGGACTTGCAAGAGCGGGTCACGACTAATATCGTCTCTCATGTGAGTGGATCGGATCCCTACATATTTATTAACATTTAAAGACATAACATCCGCTGTGAGGTTTCTTCGATCACACTATGGGTGTATGTTCGTTACTTCTTCACGACAAAACTACTGAACCTGGAATAATACACTTTTATCACATAAATCAATTCTCATGAGATACAAATAACAGTTTAAATATAAACAACGCATACAAAACCGCGGGCGAAAACTAGTTGTGAACAATGCAGGATGGTACTGGACTGGACTGCATAGCAAACTACTGTTTTGTACGTACACACGGAACCGCTCGAAAAATTCAACTGCTTCGGGCGGTCGTGTGACAAGCCGTCGCCAGGCATACACGGACTGCTCGAGCTGTTGACTGCTCTCGCGCAGTTACCTCCGCGGTCTTCATTCCACATCGCGCGCGATTCCCGCCCGCACGCTTCTCGAGCAGTTGGAATCAACTCCTCCAAGCAGTTACTTAGGAGCTTCAAACTGTTGACTATGACTGCAAGAGCGGTCCGTGTATGTTGATCAGGGACTTTGGTACCGCTAAATAACGGCTATGGTGACGAAATACAAAACCGATTATCTAACTATAGAAAGTTTTTCGTTGAATTAACCTGTACCGAAATCCATTTGCGCTGATTAACCGTAACAACGGTAGCCGAAAAAAGAGTCCCTGATGTTGATCAATGGCTAACTGCTCGAGCAGTCCGTGTTTAGCGGCCCTTAGATGGTAGATGAGAAAACAACGTATGAAAATTTACGGGACAAGTCTGTATGTATAGTTTTAGGAAAAAAATTGTCTATATGTTATTCCAAGTCCCAAACTATACCCATACCACATTTCAGCCTAATCGGTTCAGTAGTTTTTGCGTGAAAGAGTAACAAATATCCATACATCCATCCATCCTTACAAACTTTGGCATTTATAATAATAATAATAGCCTTTATTTAACAATCTTACTAAACATTAACACACACATAAACATTTTAACAATGTGTAAATACATTAGCGTCTTACATGTTTTAATTATTTGTCACCGGTATTTAGATTGTCTTGCGTTCCCGCATAGGCCCCCCCAAAGCTTGCCATTCTTTCCTGTTATAATATTATATATATATATATACATGTATATAAATGTATAATATCAGTAGGATAACATTCTATATCCGGACTCTAGTTTTCGTTTACCTGGATAAGTCGCAGCCGAAGTTGCAGAGATTACCCTCTACGAAGGCTTATTCTAGTTCCTTCCCCCTGAAAATTGAAAACTGGACGGTATAAGTACAGAAATTCCCCTTCTAAACACATTATTATACTCGTAACATTTTTGTACCTAGTGTTATCTTACTCAGAGGAACATTCTATGGTTTTATACATTTATCCAAAAATTAACTTAGGCCTGGACCATATGAGTAGACAAGAACATACGTAGAGGGGAAACTTCCGTTTAGCCCATACCTCCGATCGATCTGAATTTTGGCACAGACATTCCTTTAGGGTTCCTAAGAGTCCCCTTAAAAGGATTTTTGGCGACTCGCAATATTATCAAAATATTGAATTTTTTGAGTCTGCTTGTTTAGCACGCTCCGATATACCTATGTATATGACCCGCTACGCGCTGCGGCTCAAAATTCAGATCGGAGGTATGGCCTAAACGGAAGTACACCCAACTTCGGCCCCGGACCGGCTCAAGGTCGCGACAAAATAATCTGTGTATCTCAGTCGGGCTCACGGGCGTCGCCGGCGCGGCGGCAGGCCAACTGAGATAGCACGTTTAACGTGTAGCCGCGACCTTCCCTGCCTATACCTGATATGCCTGGACTGGGTGGAATCGTTGTGGGCTCTAGTCTCGCTGAACATTTTTGGGCTTTTAATTCTTAGACTATCTTTAAAACATGTAGCACACATAACGTAACTGTTTCATAAATCTATTTCTGTTCTTTTAACGCTGCAGATGAACTCGGTAAATTTATTTATATTTTACCTGAATTAGTTATTATTAGATAAATTAGGTTTTTGATGTAGCAGCTTTCATTATAGCCTGACTAGCTGCGCCCCGCGGTTTCGCCCGCGTTAAAATCGAATTTCACATTTCATTGGAATTTGTTATTTTACCAGGACCAAACGTAGCCTATGCCAAAAATCAATTCGATTGGTTGCTTAGTTAGGGCGTGAACGAAGGACAAACAAACACACTCTCGCATTTATAATATTAGTGAGGATTGTACCCCCTTTAACCGCTACTCCTCCACTTTAGTCCTGTATTTTGTGAACTCTCTGTGGTCATTATGTCAGATTTTTTCTGCTTCCGTAGTGTAATATCATTTGATCTGTGATGTGAGTCGTACATGTCTGATCTGAGCCTTAACTTCGGTTACTCGATAGTATTCATATGTATATATGAATACTATCGTACTTACGTCGCTAAGATATACATTTGGATAGAAAATGACACAGACAGCCTCTCATGATGTCTGTAGATACCGCTTACATCGTAATATTTAATTAAATCTAAGCGGGACAGCGTGAGACTGGCGGACGATCATCTCGATGACGAGACGTTCCATTTTTGAGCTGGATTTTAGTTCCATGTGCGCACGGTAGATGCGCTTCTCCAAATACTACACAAAAATGCAAGGTCTCTCCGTCGAGACGATAGGTAGTACCGAGTAGCCGAACTCGGGTCTGTGTTCTGTGTGTCGCACATTATCTGACCTATGTTTTGTGTGCAGAAAATGAAGCGCACAGTAGCGGAGGTGATGGTCCCGGCGGTGATGCGTCTGTACGCGCGTCTGGCGCCGCGCGGCGGACAGCTGGCGACCTACCTGGTGATGCTGGCGCAGGATCTGGAGCACGACTATCAGCAGGAGGTAATGTGTGCCACAGAGACGGGGTGATGTGTCCGTCTGTACGCGCGTCTGGCGCCGCGCGGCGGACAGCTGGCGACCTACCTGGTGATGCTGGCGCAGGATCTGGAGCACGACTATCAGCAGGAGGTAATGTGTGCTACAGAGACGGGGTGATGTGTCCGTCTGTACGCGCGTCTGGCGCCGCGCGGCGGACAGCTGGCGACCTAACTGGTGATGCTGGCGCAGGATCTGGAGCACGACTATCAGCAGGAGGTAATGTGTGCTACAGAGACGGGGTGATGTGTCCGTCTGTACGCGCGTCTGGCGCCGCGCGGCGGACAGCTGGCGACCTAACTGGTGATGCTGGCGCAGGATCTGGAGCACGACTATCAGCAGGAGGTAATGTGTGCTACAGAGACGGGGTGATGTGTCCGTCTGTACGCGCGTCTGGCGCCGCGCGGCGGACAGCTGGCGACCTAACTGGTGATGCTGGCGCAGGATCTGGAGCACGACTATCAGCAGGAGGTAATGTGTGCTACAGAGACGGGGTGATGTGTCCGTCTGTACGCGCGTCTGGTGCCGCGCGGCGGACAGCTGGCGACCTAACTGGTGATGCTGGCGCAGGATCTGGAGCACGACTATCAGCAGGAGGTAATGTGTGCTACAGAGACGGGGTGATGTGTCCGTCTGTACGCGCGTCTGGTGCCGCGCGGCGGACAGCTGGCGACCTAACTGGTGATGCTGGCGCAGGATCTGGAGCACGACTATCAGCAGGAGGTAATGTGTGCTACAGAGACGGGGTGATGTGTCCGTCTGTACGCGCGTCTGGTGCCGCGCGGCGGACAGCTGGCGACCTAACTGGTGATGCTGGCGCAGGATCTGGAGCACGACTATCAGCAGGAGGTAATGTGTGCTACAGAGACGGGGTGATGTGTCCGTCTGTACGCGCGTCTGGCGCCGCGCGGCGGACAGCTGGCGACCTAACTGGTGATGCTGGCGCAGGATCTGGAGCACGACTATCAGCAGGAGGTAATGTGTGCTACAGAGACGGGGTGATGTGTCCGTCTGTACGCGCGTCTGGCGCCGCGCGGCGGACAGCTGGCGACCTAATTGGTGATGCTGGCGCAGGATCTGGAGCACGACTATCAGCAGGAGGTAATGTGTGCTACAGAGACGGGGTGATGTGTCCGTCTGTACGCGCGTCTGGTGCCGCGCGGCGGACAGCTGGCGACCTAACTGGTGATGCTGGCGCAGGATCTGGAGCACGACTATCAGCAGGAGGTAATGTGTGCTACAGAGACGGGGTGATGTGTCCGTCTGTACGCGTGGCTGGCGTTTTAGGGATTTGTTTACAAGCTTTTATTTAACTTGCAATGTATGTTTATTCGGGTGGAATCTTGCAACTCAATTTTAGACCAGTTATCCTCAACAGATTGAGCTGAAATTTGGCATACTTTTATAAGTTTGTTGACAAAGCAATGTCATGGTACCATCGAGCTGGTCTGATGATGGAAATCGAAGGTGGCCATAGGAATTCCTAAACGAAACGACTTAACCACGTTGAGTTTGGGTTCTTTGGATTTGTCTTCTCAAGCACATTGGTTCTAGATGATTATAAAAGCTTGTATTTAAAAGTTTTATAAAATATTATAAATTATTTAATATCGGGCAGCCCGTGTCAGCGGCGCAGACAGACTGGAGTAAGAGAAACCTCTCGCGCGTGCTACACAGCACGCAGTTAACCGAGAGCTCTGTCAAATGCGATCACTCCCGCTGGGGATTGTTCAACTTTTTTTTACCTTTCTACCAAATATACTTCTTTATACCACATATTTTCAGATTGAGGAGCTGCTCGAGAACGATGAGGACCTAGTGGAGCGCATAGCCCTCTTCCGGGACCAGATAAGCGTGGAGCGCGGCGCGGGCAACGCGCGCAACCTGGTGGCGGCGTCCGGCCCGCCGGAGCCCGAGACTCCGCGCCCGCCGCGCCGCCGCCCCGTGCGCCGCCCCCCGCTCAAGAAGCGCAGCCTCAACATCTGACCTGAGCCCGTGCGCTCCGTGGATATAGGCGACTCGAGCGACAAGCTGTTCGACAGCATCGCAGAGAAACCTGTTTGCACTCCGAAACCGACACCGAAATCTTCACGCCCTAAAAAACCTACTAAAACGAACGCCCCCGCAGATCTGACATTCAATGCGACTCGACAAAAAAATATACATCCAGCTTTATTTGAACCTTCTTTTGAAGATTTTACTGAACCCGCAGCCGAAACCGTGAACAAACCGATGACTCTAAAGAGGAAGGAGCCGCCGCGGCCGCAGTGTAAGCCGCTAACGATATCGTCTCCCCTGCGCGGCGTGTCCCCGGACGATATCCCGCTGTCCCGGTACGTCCGCCGGGGCACGCACGGGACCGACGGCAGGGACGGACAGACCGACAGTGACGACGACACCCCGCTGAGACTCCCCACCATCCGACAACTTCACGACCCGGGCACGAGCGGGGACATTTACCTATCCGAAACCGAGTATTTCCGACAAACGCAAACGTTTGCAGTCTCTGATGCTATTCAGAGCGAGGACGTAAATCCAGCCGAAACGTTCAAAAAATGCCCTGCAAATAAACCACATCTTATAAAAAGATCAAAGCCTAACTCCGAGGGAATTAATGGTATTGATCCTAACTAAGAACCAGGAAGTGGTACCTAGCCAGGCCTCGGCAGATCCTACCTAGGCTTCGGATAGCTTATAAGTACTAACAAACCTTATTATCTTAGGATTGTGATTCCGACTGCTATTCGTGTTCAAATATTTACGGTGCACCACCGTCCTTACGTAAAACCCGCGTAGCGGTATTTTAAATATGCAACCTATACACAAATAGCCAAACTCGATGTGAGATCTTTGTAAATAAGCCGCCTATACTTAACCTAATATTCACTCTGTTACCGCGTCTTCTTATACGCAATTTAGATTACTAACGCAATTTAGATTACTAGTCGATTTGAAATCCTTTCTTCAATAAATATTGCTTACAATTACATATGTATGTTTAACTGAAACTCAACTTCAAACAAGAGAGTTTTAGTTTGTTGTATCGCGGTTTGTTTACAAACGTTCATCGAGTGGCTAGTGTTTAGACATATTTATTGCATTGATACTTTCAGATTTTGTGTCCAAATTTTTACAGCCCGCTAAAGTTCTGAACTTCTCTGGAAATTAAATATTTAGGTTGCTTACAAAATAATCAGATACACTGACTTATCAGCGGCTCGTCATGTAAACAAAATAATGTGTAGGTATAACCTTTGTGAGAGAAAAAATAATGATTATTTTATAATTTATTTATTATATCAGGGGCTCTAACCCGGACTTGAAAAGTCGAAATGTCTTAAGACTCGATGGTGCTATAGGCACGTAGTTCCAATATGTTTGTATGGTTTACCAAATCATTGTACTTTAATCATGAGTAAGTATTTTTACAATAACGTAGGTATAATGTGTATGTGTCGGATAAATCACAATTTATATTGCTTGATTACCAATACATTATGTATAAGCGTCAAAAAACAAAGTACAATAGGAATTATAACTGTATACATATAAATATATTTCGTTCATAGTGTTAGCTTATATCTTACAAATGAAAAAAAGGTTGTCTTTATGTTTATGGATCAATATTAGAATAATAACATTAAATGCGCTGCTGCTAAGAGATCTTGAACTCTGGTATGGACACTATAAGCGTTAAACTAGTAAGTACAAGATTGAGAAGCTCTAGTCGACCTATGCCCCTAATGTATCAATTTAACAATTACATAATATTAAAGGTAGCTATTAAATTACATTTCATAGAATTGGTGTGTCCTATGATCACACATAGCCCTTACTGGTCCACTGCTGGACAGGCCTCCCCCTCCCCTGATGAGTGCCTTATTGGCTCTTATCTTTATGATAAGAGCCAATAAGGATAACGGATTAAAGATTAGGAAAAGGTAATTTGATAATCATATTTTTTTGCTAATTTGATTCGGCTTTTCCTCTGGATTATTATGTGGATTATTATGTACTTTAAAATTTCTCATTTCAGACCCACGTTACGTAGATATTATATTTTGACTGATTTATTAGAAGGTACTCTTTAATAGATGTACATAATACATTTCATAGATTTTTTTAATGGACAGTAGGCCTTCGTTGGACCGCAATCTCACCTGATGGAAAGTGATGTGAAGTGGAAAGTGGATGTGGCCGACGCTGTGTCACGAAGATTGTCTTGAAGAGACCCAGATTGTAATTTTGCTTGAATTGGTGAGGTGTTTGGACAAATTCTCAAAAATCAAGAGAACCGTAATCTTTTTTATGATGGCTACGTTTTACGTGCCATCATACTTATGTTTAGATCAGTGCATCTTTTTAATTAATATTGTCTACTTTTGTAATGCGTGTAAGTTTTTGATGTTTTACATAATGACGCGTGTGAAGTACAATAAAATTTGTATATAATGTACATAATTATTCCATCGACGTTTAATTTCCATCGTCCTTGTCCTACGGTACGCGCCGACGAGAAAGCAAATCCTACTAAAATTATAAATGTCAAAGATTGTATGGATATTTGTTACTCTTTCACACAAAAACTACTGAAACGATTAGGCTGAAATTGGGTATGGGTATTGTTTGGGACCTGGAATAACAAAGGCTATTTTAAAAAGCGGGCAAAGACGCGGGCAAGAGCTAGTCTAATATATATTTTCGCGCAAAAAACGTAGGTATGTACGAATAGATGTAGATTCTGTGTGTCAATAAAAGATACAGATATCGAGATGAAATTAAATAGATAGTTGATCGCTAACTTTCACACAATAGCTAGAAAATGTTAATACCTTCACCCTCAATTTTTAGTTATTCTGTGCCGATGCCGCCGCCCGGTAGGAAATAACGTCACGTTTACGGTACGTTCACACGGAGACACGATTTGCCGAATCTTATTTTCATCGGATCTGGAAAAACCGAATGTTGTATTCACACAGCACATCTTGCTTGGCCGTATCCGACGGCCTCGTATCGGGATCTCGTGTGAACTCACCATCCGGCTTTTATTAGCAAGAGCGCGCACAGTTCCTCACGTTGATTTGACTGACAAGCGCACGTGCAGTGTGTCCCTCCCGCCCACCCCTCCTTCCCAGCTTGTGCGACGCATTCGGTTTCAAGATCCGACAAAAAACCAGATCTACCCCTGCGTGTATCGTATGAACGCATGTATTGAATGTCCTATACCACTGCATCGGATCTGCATTTTGCAGTATCGCCGGATCGGTTTGTAGTCGCAAAATCGGATGTCAAATTCAGCAAGATTCGGTTTTCTTGTCGTGTCTTGAAACCGAATGCATGTGTGAACTCCTTCATTGAAATACTTATGCCACTAAACCGAATCCTGCAAAAAACCGATTCGGTAGAGAAACACTCGACGCCGCCGTGTGAACGTACCGTAAGGCTCTCACCATTAAGTTTGTCGCAGAGACATGAGCTTTATAGCTGCGTCCAGATTTAATCAAACATGCGACTTTTGTAACCCCTTTTGTACATACAAAAATATATAGGTTTTTGAATGGGAATTTAATGTACTTTATCACACGCATTATATAGAAAAAACAAAAGGTACTATAAAGGCACGTTATGTACCTGCATAACTGTTGGGTAATTAATTACTAAGAAAGAACATTGTAAAAGTCGTAGGTAGGAATCTTATAAGGAAATTAATTAGAATTCATATTATAGCATATTGTTTATTTTTACTAGTAGTTCTCTAACAGCAGATCTCGCAAGCACAAACCCCAGTGGACGCATGAACACGCGTGTGCTGTGCTGATGTTGAAGAGGGCTCAAAGTTAGCTACTTTGTGATTTTTGCAGGTTGTAAAATTAAAGTTATGGGATTCTATGAAAAAACGTTCCTGATACCAAAATTTATTAGAATTAACATGTTTTTCACTAAGTTGATTTGTTCTAATTATAAATTAGTATATACTAATATAACATAATATGGCGTGTTTTAAAAAACGATAAACCGACTTCAAATTCCCTTACTTTTACACTTATTTTAAGTTTTGCGGGATAAATACGAATCCCCTGGGGATAAACATTCTGGGACCCGTTCGGGATCGATTTCTCTTCTACTTTAATACAATGTCTATGTTTGTTTTTTTGTATTGTGCTGTCTATGTTTGTGAACCAAATTAACCATCTATCTTTTCTATACAATAGTGAAAGAATTTTCGGTCAATAATTGGCGGAGATATCGCGTAACAAACATACAGACGAATTGATAACGGATAAGGGAATGTTTGTATGTATGTATGTTGTTTTCTTCTACGTCTAAAACATGAACGAATTTGATTGAAATTTAGAATAAAGATTAGGTATTGTTTATTTCCTACCCCTGTAATCCCACTTCCGGACAAAGGCCCCCATTCCCTCCAGACATCACGATCTTGAGCTACCTCCGTCCAATTAGCCATGAATTGTGCCATCTCCGTCTTGGTCTGCCGCGTCGTCTTCTCGCCTGGTCAGTCCGCCAATGGGTGGCTACTTTTGCCCACAGCTCTCCTGGCATGCGATAGACGTGACCAACGCATCCTACTTCAACTTTGCGGCTTAAAAAATCAAAGAGCTAACATAATGCGGTCACGTATCCAAGTACCTGCCAACTGACAGCGCCCGACGTTGCTTACTTCGGTGATCGGTAGGTACGCTACCTTTATCACATACCTACATTATATCAATTCTCATGACTCATGAGAACTGATTTAAGAGTCTCATGAGTCATGAGATACAAATAACATCATCATCAGCCCATACACGTCCACTGCTGGACATAGGCCTCCCCCGTACGACGCCACAAATAGCGGTCCTGAACCCCCTCCATCTATCGACTCCCTGCGACCGCTACGATGTCGACGGTCCATCGAGTGTTTGGTCTCCCATGTAGGGGGGGATTTGCCATAATCACCACGCTTGGCAGGCGGATTGGTGATCGCAGTGTTGGTGTTTAAAAATACTCAGAAGGAAGCTGCTGCCCTCTGGTAGGTTCCCTTACTCTGCGCTCTTACGAGATCCACGGGTTGAGTTGGAGGGGTCGATATTCGTACGCCGCGACCTCACGGCTTAACACAAATAACATATAAACATTTAAATATAAACAACGCATGCGAGACCGCGGGCGGCAACTAGTTGTGTTAAATGCAGGATGGTAACTTATCTACATGGTAGATGAAAAAACAACATGAAAATGTACAGTACTACTACTGTAGGTAGGTATGTATGTATAGTTTAGCTAGGCGACTGGATGTAGCGAGGTGATGTCTGTCTTCAGGTTTAGGTCAGCAACACTATATGTACTGTCATCAAATGAATCAGCCAGCTTACTTGCTTTGCCCAAAACTAGGCTACACAAGATTAGTGTATCTTATAAAGGGCAATGCATACGCTTCTACAACAAAACTCCAAGTGAGTTGCAAAATTATCATCAATAAAAAAAATTCAAACAAATTGTCAAACATATCCTCTGTAAAAAGGCTTATTACAAAAATCAGATTATCTAGAGCAGGGCTGTCCAAAGCGCGGCCCGCGGCATGTTTTAAAATCACTACTATTACGCAAATTTTACATTTGATATGAGTACTTTGTTATTGTGGGAGACATAATTTTTTTAATTTCTATGGTATTCCAAATTATTATTTTTTATTACATTTCAAATTTATTTACGTTGGACATTAAGAACAAAACGTTCTTGGCAACAGTTTTCTACCACTTTAATCCTAGAATCTCGTTAAACCAAATCAGGCCACGGCCGTGGCCGCCTCGCAACCCTCGCTTCATCTCGCTTGCACCGCTCGCGTGCGCACGCAAGCTACGGCTCGTCTGCGCTTTTATGATGCGGCCCTCCACTAAATACAGTGATTTGTTTAGGCCCGCGGTCGTGCCTGTAGTGGATAGCCCTGATCTAGCTAGAGGATAAAAAGCTTGGGACGAGTTTAGCTCCAACTAGAAAACTAACAAGGTAAAGGTTTCTTGTTCGCTTCTTTACTTTACCTTAAAAAGATTGAAGTGAACAAAAATCAAAGTGATCAATTTATTTCCCTGTTTTACTTAAGTAATTTTAATTTTGTGACGTGCCCAAGAGTCCTGTAAGGTCTAAAGGAAATAAAGCGTAGATAATATTAAAGCGTGAGTATTCTTCACGCTCATCGTCGGCGGTGGGGGAACTAGAGACCCGTCACTGACCTCTTATTGTCATATTGTCAATCCCCATACAGATCCGAGACGTAAAGTTATAGATTTCAGATTCCAATAACTTTAGGCTTACAAAACAAGCACTTAGACAAGTACATTTTTTATAGCCATTGGTAAGAATTAAAACAATTATTACCCTTTCGGTACATAAAGTATATTATAATAGCATACCATTTTATTATTGAAAAATAGCAGATCTTCATCTCTATTAACATATTCAAGAATAATTTTATGTATATTTTTACAATTAAAACAATAAATAATAATTATTAATTAAATAACACATCTATAAAACATTACTTAGATTCACCTTAACAACTAGGTCACTTTCATTTTCTATTTTTAATTCCTTCTTGAACGTTTTCTTCAGTAACATGTCGATAGCTGCTTCCTCTGGAAAATTAATACGTCATAAATAATAACGAACACTCCGACTACGCACGTAAATATAACTGCAGAATGTGACTTTGCCGCTCAAAACAGTGAGCAATACGATGTTTCCTTACATCTGAGAAAATAAGCAATTTTTAAGCCTCAATGACCCTGATATGGGTTTAATGATATCTTCCGGTAAGACTGGTGGGAGGCAACTTGTGACCGCCAGATGTGTAAGAGGAAGAGATGTGAGAGGACATTGCCCAGCAGTGGACAGTGAATACGTTACAAAGGGAAAAGCATTCTCACCTGTTATTTGTATAGCGAGGAGCTGATGCACGATATGCCTCGCGGTAATCTTAAACAAATCCCTATTGGTTATGTGCTTGTTCTTATAATACGGCATGAGCAGCTTCACAACAAGCCCGGCTACATCCAGCTTTTCAGTTTTCTTGCCGGATTTTTCCTCTTTTCGCTTCAGCTTTTCTTTATCTTTTTCCAGTTTGACCTTTTTATGTTCTTTAGATTTACTGCTCAAGCTCAGACGATGTTTCTTGTGCTTTTCTTTTGGTTTTTCTGGTTTAACTGGAGAGGGTGATAGAGGTTTCTTTTCTTTTAAGACTTTTTGTTCGGCAACTATTATGGTCTCAGGGGCTGCCACGACGGGCTCTTGAGGCATTTCTGTGAATTGTTTCAGTTTTGCTAAAACCTCGTCCGCCTCAAGACTCAGTTTGTGTGCTTTGTCGAGTTTTTTGTATTCAGTAGTTGTCAGCGATGAAGTTCCCGTCTTTTCCGGAGACTCAGCTTCGATATTGTTTTCTTGGTCTGTCGTGATGCTTTCGTTTTTCTCATCCTGCGAAAGTTTTGATTCGGCTGAACTATTTAAATCTTTGTCACTTGCGATGTCCGCTAGTTTTATTAACGTTTCCTCACCATCTATTATTTTAGTGTGCGTTTCGCTGCCATCGTCAATAACCAATTCTTTCTCAGATTCACTATCTGAATCATTTTCATGCGAAGTACTTTTTGCAGTAGCCAGATCGTTAATTTTGTGTTCTTTATTTAAAGACTTGTCGACATTTTTGTCATCTTTGTCATACTTTGAATGTTTCCTCTTGTGTTTATGTTTGTGGCTTGCACTAGGTTTATTATGTTTTCCCAATTCAACTTCTCTATTATCTTCTTTGTTCTTTATTGTTTCTTGTTCCGTTTCACAATCGTCAAATTTTTGCTTACGTTTTTCTTGTTCTGTTTCACTGTCGCCAGCTCTGTGTTTACGTTTTTCAGATTCAGATTTAGTATTTGTTGACTTCTTTTTGTGTTTCGTGTCTGTTTTACTATCTTTTAGCTTATGTTTCTTGTGACTTTCGGATTCTTTGTCATGGGATTTCGATTTTTTGGGATATTCCGGTTTCGTTTTACTATTTTTCTCTTCTTTTGCTGGTTTAGTTTCACTACTGTCAGATTTCATTTTCTTGGGTAGCTGCGGCTCTGTTTCCTGTTCTTCGTCAGATGACTCTCCAAAGAGGGCTTTTATTTTTCTTTTCGCTGGTTTTGTTACTTCACAAGGTTTGGATTGTCCTTTATCATCATTTTCCTTGGGGTTTTTGCTAGGGACGCCCTCGAGAGTGATATTTATAAAGAACTTTTTAGTTCCTTTGACAGGCGTTTTCTCCACACGGCTAGGGGAATCAAGTTTAAGAGTTGTATCATTGTGGTTGCTGTTACTATCTGGTTCATTTATTTGAAGCGTGGTTTCGTTGTCATCTGGCGCATTATGTTCATCGTCGACAAGCTCCTCATTTTCGCTCTCGTCGGTCGGCGTGGCGATGCCGGGCGAGACGTCGGAAGCTTTCTTGAAGAAAGTTTGCAGTTTTGTTTGCGTGAGGGGGTCCTTTTTGAACGAGTTAGCTTTTCTTTTGGTTTCTTTATCAGCTCTTGAGAGCTCTCTTGACTCTTTAGACGCCTCTGCTTGATCTGAAATAGAAACGTTACATTATTGTTTGATTCTAACTTAATTACTATGTTTGTAAAAAATCTACTATTGTACGGATTACCGCAGGATAGGCACAGTCAATGAACTAGGGCGTGTATAGCTGGCAGATTTATAAACGCACGAAACCATTGTTCTTGCACCAATTCTCTAAGCCACTTAAGTATAATTGCACACTTTCAGGTTCAAACTAGCACTCGGGGGATTGATTCACACTTCCTTCCCTCCAACTCATCATCATCGTCAGCCCATACACGTCCACTGCTGGATATAGGCCTCCCTCATACGACGCCACAAATAGCGATCCTTAGCCGACCGCTACGATGTCGTCGGTCGATCGAGTGGATGGTCACCCACACACTCCCTCAAACTATTAACAACTATAACAGAATCAAACAACTAGTATTTAACTAGGAACGTACTCATTTCTAGTTCGGAGGCTGTCACAAAGCCTCCTAACTTGTCCTTTTGCTTCTGTAGTTCAAATTCCTTAACAAACTCTCCGAGAGTGTTTTGTTTCTTGGGCTCAAACGTCTTTAGCTGTGGGTAGACTTGGTCTTTGCATGATTTCACTGCAGATATCTGGAAGTATTTTGCAATATTAGTTAGATATAGTAGTTTTATTATTATCTTTTCATAAATAGACCTTCATTTTATTATTAAAATAATAAATATGAGTATCAGAAAATGTATATATCCTAATGAACTAAAGTTAGCTATTATCAGACCAATCTACAAACAAGGTTCTCACACGAACTTCACCAACTACAGACCGATAGCAATTCTAAATATTATGAATTAAATACTAGAAAAAATAATAGTATATAATAATAATAACAAAATTCATGGAAAATAATAAGATAATTAACGACGCCCAACATGGTTTCCGTCCTAAAACAAGCACCGCCACGGTACTATCCCAATTCGTAGATAGTGTTAACGGCTCACTGAATAATCAAAAAATTGTATTTGCAATATTTATTGATTTTAAAAAAGCGTTTGATACTCTCGGTCACTCTGGCTTACTGCAATCCATGGATGAGTGTGGCATCAGGGGGCCCATGAAAATATGGTTTAGAGAATATCTAACAAACAGACAACTAAAGGTTCGAGTATGCGAAACTGAAAGTCAGCGTGGTAATATACAGTTTGGAGTTCCAACCGGCTCGGTATATGGACCGGTCGGGTATATAATGCATGTAAATAGTATGCCGAACGTTATAAAACACTGTGAAACTTATATGTACGCTGACGATACATGTATATATAGCGATACGGATCAGAATAAAATACAACAGGTCATGCAGCAGGACTTTGATAACATAGTCAGATGGGCCCACGACAATGGCATAATCATTAACATAGGAAAAACAAAGTGTATGCCTATACACTCCCCCTATAATAAATGTAACAACATAGCTATAGAAATAAAAGGACATACATATGACTGCCTGCATAATAATAATAATAGCAATTGTACATGTCCAAAGTTAGAAAATGTATCTAGTTACAAATATCTAGGTCTAACCGTCGAAAGCCATTTTAACTGGAACTGCCATACTAACTCAGTATGTAATAAATTGCGATCGATTCATAGTAAATTCACTAGTTTAAAATATACGATTTCGAGAGGAATAATTTACGTACTTTACCAGGCGCTAGTCGACGCAACTATCTCCTACGGGCTGGGTGCGTATGGACTCACTTTTCCTACATACCTAAACAAAATTAAAAATCTGCAAATCCGATTACTCAAACTATTAGTAGATAACAATGTTAAAATGTCCCTGGAAAAAAATTATGAGAGATTATTTCAGATATGTAATATATTACCGATAGAATCAAAAGTGAAAATTGCTTTAATAGTTGAGCAGTACAAAAGGAATGAACATAAAAGGGAAAGGGAGAACGCGTACCCGACCCGTAGATCTAACTTACCCAAGTTAGTTGTCCCTAAAGCGAAATTACCCAAGTTAGTTGTCCCTAAAGCGAAATTATTATGGAAGACGTGAGAGGTGCTTCTTAACGCCAACAATTATCAATGAGACCACAAAACTTCATTAACAATGTAACTAGTAAAAACTCTTTGAAAACCAGTTTAAAGAAACACTACTTATCACTGTGTCCTTAATAGCTACTAAAAATTATATATTGGTGGAAAACTTGAACCTTAAACTGCTGACTATCATCATCATCATCATCATCAGCCCATACACGTCCACTGTTGGACATAGGCCTCCCCCGTACGACGCCACAAATAGCGGTCCCGCGCCGCCTCCATCCATCGACTCTCTGCGACCGCTACGATGTCGTCAGCTGACTATACAATAAACTAATTGGACAAATAATTACATTTAATTTAAAAACAATTTTAAATTAAAAGTAATACAAAATAATAAATAGCAAGATACACGTCTCGTCACGGTTTAATAGCACTCGGCGAAAGTTAGGGGGGTTCTGCGCAGGTGTAAAACGTAGTAAAAATATAAAAAATAGACTTCTGCGCATCAAGGTCAGCGCTATAAAGCCGTGACGCGACCTGTTATAAAAAATCTAGTTAAAATAATGAATATAATCGACGTGGTTCAAAGTTTTAATAGTAGAGTGGTATTTGTACCATTTTGGCCATCGCTCTCCGATAGAGGCTGATGACGGTGCTCGCACAGAAGCCCTCGTACTCCATTTGAATGGCGCACTGCTCGACCTCGGCGCGCGACAGCGTGCGTCGGTACTCTTCGTCGATGTCCTTCATGCTCGACAGGTTATGGGACAACGCTTCGTGTAGAAGGGACAGGTAGCTTTCTCGACTTGAAATTGTTAGTCCGTTTACCTGGAAGTAGAAACATTTTTGAGTCTCGTGTTCTTTCCACTACTACAGCCTCGTAGCTCTTGTAGCTCGCAGCTCTACAGTCAGTGCTACGTCTCGAGCCAGTTTTTGGCACGATGGTATACTATTCCGCTAATATACTAAGCAATGTTTAGTAGACAGATTTGATCGTTTTAGTTGACTCTACCGATCTTGCCATTAAAATACAGTGTGTTATGTTTTGGATTTTAGTGGTTTTATTTAACGGATAAGGCAAGTATTTAAAGGATAAGGCAAGTATTTTTACCAAAAAGTAAGAACGCAGTTTTACATATTTTTAAAGGCAACTTTCCCGCAGTAAAAGTTACTATGTACAATATTTATGGTAGGTAGTGTGCCCCATGTGCCATGCCCGTGGGGCATCCTGTACAGTTAAAGGAAACAGTTATTCAGTCGAACCTTGTTCCCCGTACTCCCGGCAGCCTTGCACCTCGAGAACTGAGCCGAGTCCTCGTCCCTGCTCTTGGTTTCCTCCACTCTCTTCTTGCGACTCGCGAACTCCTTCAGGATGAGAGACTTGGTCTCGGCGGCGACGCGCCGGCGCGACTCCTCGCCGTCCGACTCGTCGCTAGCGTCGCCGCCGTAGCCAGCCGCTTCTCTGGAAGGGGCAGTCATATAAGATGTTAGAGATAGCCTGTCATAGGCTGTGTCGACATCTATCACTCAGGAGTTCTCACCATTATAGTAAGGGGAGGCCCTACAAAAGAAAGGTTGGGAAACTCTGATCTATCGGAACATGAACTCAGCATAATATAAGACATCGACTTGTCATAACGGGGGTTATACATCGGAGTTTAGATCAATAGAAGTCGTTCCTGCGTCGATACCTTCACTAACAACTTCTTAGGTCATTGGGACGTACGTTCTTAGGACATACGATACGGTGCTAGATGGCTCTCAAAGATAGATCGAATCCTAGATCGCGTAAAGCGCTAGATTCCATAAGATCCAACTAATATGGAACTACTCGACAATAACGGTTTTGAGTAGTTCCAGCAAGCGCCGACCTGCAGTCGGACCGACGACGTGCCGCGGCGCGAGTGCGAGTACTGTACGCGCGGAGCTCCAGGGAGCGCCGCACATACAGTGTCCTGTACCTACCTCATCTGTCCCGTGCGTCCCTCTCCGTACAAGTCAGCGCTGTCCTGGTCGACGACCAGCCCGCCGGCCTGCAGTCGGGCCGACATGGCGCGGCGCGAGTGTTGCTCCAGAGAGCGCCGCACGCCGCGCTCGTCATGACAGACGTCGCAGCGCCCCCCGCAGCGCGGCGCCTCCTCGCCGAAATAGTCCGCGAATGTCTTGTGTCGACATCTGCACAAACACACACGCAATCAACTTCACATGTTGGTGTAACAGTTATTGCGACTCAATGTTAACCTCACGCTCTACTTCGGAGTTACTGTTACCGGAATTTTGATAATTGATGCTGCAGTTGTAATTATGTTAAGGAAGAGACCTACTGAAGGAGATGCGAAGGTCGAGCTTTTTGATGGTGCAGTAGGAATGCACTCGGTCCAAATCACATTGAACATATAAATAGTCAATATAAGACGTGAAGATCTTCATATCGTCGGCAAATAATAAAAACTGGAAGTAAGTAGTAACTAGTAACTGGGAGGCGAAAAACTTTGTGTATTTATAAAGCAGATTTAGTTTTCTATCAGCAGCCAGTTTGTCAAATAGAATGGAGTGGTCGATCGTACGTAACGTAAGCATTTGGTCAATAACAAAATCTATGTATAATAATAATAATAAATTCTTTATTTGCAGACACGAGGTCCATATACGTACAATACAATTCTACTTGTACAGTGAATAGTAACAGTTATGACGTTCAAGTCTGTTTTTGTAGATGAGAGTATAATTTGATTGCTTTCAAAAAACTCAAAACCGACTTCGAATTTCTTAGATTGAATTCATTTTAAAGTTTTGCGGATTAATTAGGTACAATCATCAATACATGTACAAAAAAGATATATACAGGTAAGCTGAACATAGTAACCTCGTCCATTTTTTCGAAATCGGTTATAAAGAGGCAGATTGCCAAAGATAACCCATCGATTATATATCTGCATAAGAGTAAACTAATAGGATAACATGTCTTAATCGCCTTAAGGGTTGGAATCCCATTAGTATTTAAAAGTAACGCCAGACCATCTGGACCAGCTGATTCGCACTCTACAGTTTCAATGAGTTTTAAAATTCTAAGAGGTATCTTTAGACCCTTGCATGTTATGCTGAGATATATCTTTGGACTGTCTGCCTCAACAAACTTTTTATATACATACCTGACTTCCTCGCAGTATTTGACCATGATCTCGAAGCTCTTGTACGCGTTTTTACAGCGCAGCTTCTGCTCCGGCGTCTTGCAGCGGTTGAGCTCCGACTTGAGCAGAAAGTCGACGGCGTTGCGCTCGCTGCGGCAGTAGTAGATGCGGCAGAAGGCGGGCTTGCCGTCGCGTCCCGCGCGCCCCGACTCCTGCGTTCAAATCATTCATCATTTGCACGCTCGCCTTAGCTCAGGCAGGCGACGGTCGTTTCTGTGTCTCGTGTAGGTACCATAGTTTACCTGGTAGTATGCGGCGACGTTCTGCGCGAGCCCCCAGTGAGCGACGGCGCGGACGCTCGCCTTGTCGACTCCCATGCCGAAGGACACGGTGGCACACACGCAGGGACAGCCGCCGCCCGACCACTGCTCTTGTACGAATACTCGCTCCGAGGACTTCATGCCTGAAGCAACCATTATTGCCTTATAGACTATTTTCCCAAAGCAGGGTAAAAGCCTTTCGGGTGCGTGACCGAGAGTGAAACCGACTAATCAATAGGTGAAAACTCGATCGCAAAAAGCATGCTTTGTTCATCTTAATTGGATAATTCTGCTCCAATTTGCAAGCTAAAAAGGGAATATAGATATTGGAATGGCAACTATCAGATCTCTAGGGTAAGAGGGAAACAAAAAAGCATCCAGAGCACAAGTTAATCTGAGTTCTGCAATAATGTGAGGCCTAAGCTGTAAACAAACATGTATAGTAATGACCAGTCTTTACCTCCGTGATATGCTAGTGACTTCAAGCCCCTTTTGGTCAACATATTGGCAAGCTCTTCTGTTTGGTCTCGCGTTCGACAATACACAATAACAGCATTTTTGTCTTTCTGAAACATTTATGTAACACAGTAAGTAAATGTAATAATAATTTAATTCCCGCACTGTAAATAAGTGTGGGGACTAACTTATATTTACCTATTGTAATAACAGTCAATCTTTACTAACTAATACTAACTTGCTTAACATTCTCATCTTCCTTCAAACTCTTCTTTAAGAATTCTAATAAATGTCCAACCTCATCATCTATACAATTTTGATAAATAATATCATAAAACAGGTTCCTCCTGAAACTTGGAGTTTTAAACTGAGCCACTGGTTTCAAGAGTTTCAGATTTGTCAAAATATCATTGACGACCTCGGAGCTGGCTGTCGCTGTGAGAGCGACCCATGGGACCTCTTTATGCTTTTCTCGCAGTTCCCCTAGCTTCAAGTAGTCGGGCCGGAAATCGTGGCCCCATTCACTCACGCAATGTGCCTCATCCACGACCACATAAGAAACCTTCTTGTACTTAACAAGATGCTCCATTAGTGACTTAAAAGTAGCCGTGGCTGCTTGTTCGGGGGTTATGTACAAAAATCTTGTATCTGGTTTCATGCTTCGGAGATCATTGAGTACTCTTTCTCTGTCTTTTGCGGTCATTTTCGAGTTGATAGATTCAGCTACAATCTTTAGTTTGGATAAATGGTCAATTTGATCTTTGATGAGGGCCAGCAGTGGTGAGAATACAATAGCCACTTTGTTGACTTGCAACATTGCTGGCAGTTGGAAGCATAGAGATTTCCCTGAACCCGTTGGCATTGAAACGAATACATCATGGACACCTGGAAAGTTGATTTTGCATATGATAATTAGTTTGACTTTGTCTTATTAGACTACACTGCTGAATATTTTTTCTCAGCTGTACATGTTGCCCACGGCCAATGTGTTTTATTTCCAGATGATTAAATTTAATAATATTAATGATATTTGTGTTAGTCAGTAGCAAAACTAACATCATTTTACCTACCTATTTATTTATTACAAAAAACTAGCCTACATTGTGTATTTTATAGATGAGATTAGTTTAAAATTAAAACTTAATATTTCTTAAATTTAATTCAATTGGATTGTATCTAATGAGACTATATTTAGTATAGTGTTTGGTTTGATTTAATGTATCAATATTAGTGTATAGTCGATTAATTAAGAAAACTAACATTAACTATAAGAGCTTATGTTACTAAAAAATTATGGATCGTAGTTACATATCTGAAATAAATCAATTTTAATTTAAGTAATTTTAATACTATCGTACTGTGACGAAGATAGCCCTTTTGAATTTCGCGTCATTTGTTTTGACAGTTGGCGCGTAAAAGAACTCGTAAATGAAATCGACACACCACACTGTAGTAGTTGTTGTTGTTGACGCGAATCGGTGGTAAAATCGGTGTTCTAAATAGAATTGAAAAAATGCAGTGTCGCAAGAATGTAAAATAATAAAATCTACCTCTATTTATGGCTCGAACAGCTCGCTCTTGAAGTTCACTTTTGAATTTTTTGTGACCAAAACATTGCAAAAGATAATCTGATATATTATCCATCACGGCGAAGTGCAGATTCTTGGGCAAATTTCCAGACGCACGTAAGACATTGATAGTATCACGGTATGTTTACACTATTTATCAAATATCTTGGTATTCCGTAACCTCGAAATCGAATTTATTTCACAAAACATAAATTATTTTTTAGAAATCTTTGCAGCTGTCTGATTTGACATTTTTGACATTTGTAGTCATGTGGTCGTCAACATAAAAACTAAATCGGAATGTTGAACGATTGAAAGACTGAATCGTTTACTCGGTCCTAGAAGCTTGTTTAGTTCGATAAAATGTGATAAAATTTATGGTCACTTCTTACTTTCACGTTATAATTTTTGTACCTAATGGGTGAACGTTTTTTGTCGTTATTAGAAACCACAATGAAAGAATGGTGAACCGAATTCAATTTATTTTGCTTGACCGAATCGAATAGTGATGATTCGATATTATTAGATTATTACAGTGGAACATCTCTTTAAAAATTGAGCGAAATTTTGAAATGATGCAGCTCGTAAGTATTGTATTCTCTTTGTGATGCAGGATCAAGGAACATTATTACCCTAGGCGTGCAGGATGCAGGAGCAGGAACAACAAGATTTTATTAGTTTTATTGTTAACGATATTTTTATAATTTTAGGGACACGAACAAAATGAGTAAACGTAAAAACCCAGGCAATGATGACAACCAAAATGCAGATTTTTGCGATTTCCTTTTGGAGTTGGCCGAGTACGAGAAAAATGTTAGTCGCAACGTGCATAAATTCAATGCATACAAAAAAGCTGCAAGTGTTCTTGCTACTCATCCGAAGCGAATAGAATCCGGCGAAGAGGCGAAAAAATTAACCGGCATTGGGGATAAAATCTCGAAAAAAATTGACGAATTCCTGCAGACGGGCAAGTTGCGCAAATTGGAAAATATTCATCAAGACGAGGACGTGCAAGCGATTAACCTATTGAACAGAGTGACGGGTGTAGGACCCGTCAAAGCGGCCGAATTCGTCAGGAGCGGAATAAAATCTATAGAGGACCTCAGGAATAATATGGACAAATTGACCCACCATCAAACTTTAGGAGTTAAGTATGTGACCTTGCCTTTCTTTAATTGAAAATTTTCTATCCATCCTAAGGTTGCCTGGAAGAAATCGCTTCTAAGCGATAAGGCCGCCCATTGTACTTGTTTATGTTAATGTCTATGTGTTTTATTTGTCTTTGTGGTGTACAATAAAGAGTTTTGTATTGTATGTGCTCTGTATTAAAGCACAACTTCTTGCATTTAGGAATAGGTACCAGTAGGTAGTTCTATCTACCGACTTTTTACCTATTTTAATGCATGGTCAAGGCATTAAGTAGGTACATATACATTCCTATACCCATATACCTACCTAATGTCATTCAACTAACTGTCAAACAACTGACAGTTATTTAAGGCTAAGGTTACATTATAAAAGTTTTTAATAAAGGTTAGTTATTAAGTTTTCCTGAAATTTCTAAGTTTCTGCGCAATTTTCTTAAATGTAAGAACCATCTACGAAGTATTATAAAAACAGGCCAAGGACCAGGAGAAATAGGGGTCATTTTTATATATATAGATTGTTTTATTTCAGATATTTCGAAGACTTCGAACAAAAGATACCGCGCAAAGAAATAGAGGATATTGAGAGTAAATTAAAGTATATCATCAGGAATTTGGATCCAGAGTTCACTGTTACTATTTGTGGCAGCTATAGGTAGGTAACTAAATTACTAGTAGGTAGGGGAGAGTGGGGGAAACACGAACGCTGGGTAATCTCGAATCCAATGGTTCTAATGTGTTAGAAAGAGATATATTTTACTTGCCACCATTTCGGAGATCACGCCACCACTAGTGCCAGTCAACAACACGGAGATGTGGACGCACGTACTCGTCAAGGTATGCATTTTTCAATATTTTGCATGTTTTTGATGTAATTTTTTTGTAAATTCTCTTTGTCAATGTCTTTCGAATTATTGAAATAATTGATTGCGACACGAGAGGATCTGCCAGCAACGAAGAAGGTTGCGGAAACGATTCTCGCCATCAGACAAATAAAATAAAATGCAGGCAATCCACACAGTAACATCTAGCTCCAAAGTAAGCAAAGCTTTGTTTTATATATACCTACCTACTTGTATAATTTACAGTTTAAAATTTGCCTCGTAGTAGGTAAGTGCTATTTTGTAAGACTAAACAAATTTATTTATTTAAGGACTCCTTACCCTACAGAAAATCACAATAGGTAAAATGATTTTTAACATAAAGTGATCTTAACGGCGCGGGGCGGAGCGGCGCGGCGGGGCGGGGTGTGTGCATAGAATGGCTAGACGCCCGTTACCTAAACTATTTAATTTCAAATTAAATCTTAAATTGTTTACTTTACAGTGTTCTTAATATGTAGGTACGTATATATATAACAAAATTTCATATTAATAAATAAAATGACCTAGTTGTATTATTCGAAATTTATTGAGTCGACTTTCAACGTTATTTTTTAAGTACATATGTCTTCGCCTTTAGAAGTCTCGTACATATCTCTTTGTTCGAAACATGCTGATTTTACCAAGACTTTTCTTGACAAAAAGAGCCTCGGCAGCGAACATGTTTTCCGATGTTGGTTCCGATCCAAGAGGATATAATCACTATGGTGCCGATCCCGAATGCTCCTAGAATATTGTTTGGTAAATAAACTATATGAGCTTTTTCTAGGTAGTCGAGTGGGAGCATGGATAGGCAGTATTCCAATGAACGAACTCGAAGGAGTCTATATTCCCGTTAAACAATTTGTGTAGGAACACAAGGTTTCTCTGTTGCTGTATTTAATTTATATTTATACTTCCAGACGGGGCAAAAAGGAGAGCGGAGATATTGACGCACTCGTCACCCACCCATCTCTGAAAGTGACGACAGAAAAGAAGAAGAAGCACGAAGCTCAACTGATGAAGAGTCTGGTTGACTCGCTGAAGGGTCTTGTTACTGATACTATTTCTATTGGAGACACTAAATTCATGGTAAATAATCAATAAATATTATTGAATTCGTCACCAGCATAGACTTCTATCTAGTCCATAGCTGGACAGCAGACTCTCCTAATGAGCGCCGGCCGTGTCTTCAGCTTATTCATTTACATGGGACATCCAACATGAGATTAGGACACTAGACAATATAACAATTATTAGGTCTTATTTATAAGTGTCTCTATAGAATAGGACATCTCAGCACCTTGCCGGATTAAGCATCTGCATAGGTACATAAATAGATAGATATTTTTTTTATTATACGTAGAAAATACACAGAAAATCCGGAAAAAATATTTGCTGATCTACAGTTGTCCCAAGGCGAGAATCGAACCCACAACCTCCTGCGTCTCAGGCGGATCTTCAGCCACCGCCGCCGCCGCGCCACATCGGTCGTCAATGATCAAGACTAAGTACCCACGTTTCCTTAGGGTGTGTGCCGTCTCTCCGCGTCACATCCGGCGCGGCGCCTCGACATCCGGCTTGTCCCATGTGCGCAGTACCACTGCGCCGTGCTCTACTTCACCGGAAGTGACGTCTTTAATAAGACCATGCGTGCGCATGCGCTCGAAATGGGTTTCACTCTCAACGAGTATGCTCTGAGGCCTCTGGGGGTTACTGGTAAGATTTTCACCACTGCTGAATCACACTAATTTATGGTACCTACTATAAGCCAATAACTACAAATCTAAATATTTTAAATACCTACAGAATATGGAAAGGAATATGGAAAATAGGGCGTTTTAAACATATTTATTCTGAAAAAGTACCATTGTTGTGTTTATATTTTCCATCAAATAACAACCTTATTAAAAACTATTTATTTTAACCACTTAACACTAAGTTTTCTATTTCCCTCAGAATTTATATTTAACCAGATCCAGAATACTTATTTTTTTTTTCTACAGGCGTTCCAGGCGAAGCCGTGCCGATATCTTCGGAAGAAGACATATTTGATTACATCGACTATCCTTACAAAACACCGGAAGAACGCAATATGTAGGAACTGAACTGTATCGTCAGAAATAAATGAGACTCCTGTTTATTGTAAAACCATTGTTTATTGCAATATAAAATACTACCTTAATATACAAGGAGCAGAATTACCAATAAAATGAATTGACACTACGTGAACTGCAGGTTCTGCCCATCATCAGGAACACGTACGTGAAGACGCCAAGTCGCAATTATAAATCATATTTTGTAAATTAGCAAAAAATTTAAAATACACGTTTTTCCAGAAACCACTAAAGGCCGAACTCCCACACCCACTGTTGTTAATTCAGGGCAGAGCCGTTTTTAAGTTTAGTTTCAAATAAAGCCTCTCTATAAACGATTATGGAATGGAAGGGGTATACTTTCTATCAATACCAAGTTTAAGAATTAATACCTTCCGTCCGAACCGTCTTCACAAACGTGGTCGTGATGATGGGCATAATCTGCAGTTCACGCACAGTCGGTGAATTACCAATAACCCTGCCTATTAAATACTGCTTTTATGCATAGTTAAGTAACCTCTCGTTAACTATCAAAGTTAACTGGGTTTACAGCTTCCCACAGGTAACAAAACTATTACACATATGTAATGCACAATAACTTTACTTCCTTTCCATCACAGTAACACGAGTCAATTGCTCGTCGTTTATCACATAGTTTTCAAATATCAAAATTTCTAAAGAGAATAACTTAGAAAGGCGCTCCCTCACCGCGACCATTCATTTATTTACAAGCGGACTAACATTATAACCGAAATGTCCAAGAATAAATTCTTATGAGGTATTTTTACTAACGGAGAATGTTTGCGCTCGGGCAGCGTCTTCAGAATAATAAGGAATGCACGCGTAGATCGCACTATGTAGAGCTGGGTCTAAACTCGTTGTCGATTGGAAACATCTAACATTTTATGCTGTCCGGTGGGGTCCAACCATTGAGTTCCTTTATACAAGTACGCTAGAAGAAATATTCTATACGCGATGACAGTTGTTTATCGTGCCGATTCAAAGCACCTCTCTATAATGTCTCTATTAGGTATAAAACATAACATTTATAGAGGAGTACAAAACAACACGACAATCATAATATTAGTTCCATGGACGGTCACGTCGATCACGCAAACACTCATCGTCAAAATGGCGAAAATCTAATGGCCTCTATCGGTCATTTAAAATAGGGCCTGTTTAAGCAGGGTGATAATGTACAATACACTACCGTGCGAGATGTCAGTTCCCTCACCTAGAATTAGAATATGACCTCCATGTATAATAGGGCTCAGCGGGTCCAACCCAAAACTTTTAAATGGAACATTTTGAAATAGAATCTCCTTATTAGTACATATTGCAAGTAACACAATGATCCTACATAAATAATCTTTCATAGATGAACATTACACTAACCAATGATGAATGTAACAAAAATATTATTCTATCTTAAGATTAAATTTATATTTAAAAAAATAAGTAACAGACAAAAACTGAAAAATTAAATATTAATACCATTTTAATACAGTTTCAGTTTCTATAACGGTTTGTAATCATAGTATATTAAAATAGCATTTGGTACCAATTACACGGTTGTAGCCTTTTCTTGACTAGTCTCTCGCTTAGTCTTACTAAAACTTATTCTGGATATATTCTACCAACACATTCACATCTAGACCGAGCATAACGTATGAACTAATATTTAGTTAACTAGGCACCAATGTGACTACAGACTCGCTTAAAACTGTAGATGGAACCTCATAATGGATTATATTTTAAAATTGAGCAATACAAATTAATAAGACATGATCTGCAGAGGATTGAGGATCATGCTGAAATTATAAACGGTACTGAACCAATTAAAAATAATAATATTGCTATTCGGACTTAGTTTTAGCAAAAATAAATGGCAAGAACAACAATGGTCAGCGTATTCACAACACCGTCTACACAATTTGATTTTCAAACATTCAAGCTCCTTACCCTTTCTATCACATATCCATTAATTGCAACGAGTCTAAAGGCTGTTTCCATTTAATTTGTCCATGATTTTGTCTACCTCCATACAAATCGATTTTAAACATTTACAATCTTTATAAATTTTATCACATCTCAAGGAACCGCAGAGTCTAACGGCCGAATACTCCACGCAACTGAGCACGTCTAAGTCGCGATTTTCTGACAGTTCTAAGCAGACTGTGTCAAAAATTGGCCTCTTCAGACGAACTTAAATCTGAGTTGCAATGTAGTTTTCGGAGTCATAATATTGCCTGCAGTAAGTGTTACATCAAAATTCGACTACCGATAGGCGATAATAGGCCCTAAGCCCCTTTACCTCATATCGCCAGAAACTAGCTTATAGAAATGCGAGTCGTTATCCGCCAAGGCCTCATCGGGCGGCCGCAGCTCCACCACTTTCCCCCCCGACATTACCAACACGCGCGTGCACTCGAGCACTCCGGTGGCTCGATGCGCGATGTACAGGATCGTGGATCCTCCGAACGAGTGGTTGAGTGTGTCGAGGATCTGGCGCTCCGTTCCGTGGTCCACGTTGGCAGTCGCCTCGTCGACGAGAAGAATCTGGAGAAATAATGATGGGTGTAAGAGTTTGAAGTTATGACAATAAACTTTATTGAGTTTCTCAGTCTCTCTAGAGGGCGACACTGATTAAAACACGCTTTTATTCAATTTAAACTACGCTAAGTTGCGTTAGTCCCTCCGAGCGGTAGTCCCGCCGGTAGTTACTTTAAACTACGCTAAGTTGCGTTAGTCCCTCCGAGCGGTAGTCCCGCCGGTAGTTACTTTAAACTACGCTAAGTTGCGTTAGTCCCTCCGAGCGGTAGTCCCGCCGGTAGTTAATATGTACCTATAATGTTACAATTGAATTTATTTGTGATGTGCCAAGGAGCCGAGCGAAGAGGCTGCTGCACAGTTTTTAACTTTTGCTGTGTCATCGTTCATTTGTAACTTATGTATTTAATAGTACTTTATTGTGAATAATTATTTAGTATTTTTTATTACCTGGGCTCGGTGCAACAGCGCCCTCGCTAGACATATCATCTGCGCGCGGCCCTGCGACAGCCCGGCGTGAGTCCCGTCGAGCGGCAGTCCCGCCGCGCCGCACGCCTGCAACGCCCTCTCGATCTCCGCGTCCGTGTGGTTACGCAATGGGTCCACGTTCTCGCGGATGGTGCCCGTGAATATGAACGGCTCCTGTGGTATCACCGCTATCCGCATCCTGGAAACAAACAGTTTACTTACAAGAGTAAAAGTAGCATTTAAACAAAAAATATTCTTAAGTCAAAAGTCAAAAAGCTAAAAATTATTTATTTCCGTAAATACAATAAATGTACACTTAGAAAAGGTCAAATTGTTAAAATTAAACACTGACATGGAAATAAGGTGATATTTTGATTTTGGTCGCTTCGGTGTATAGACTAAAGTAAAGAAGCTATTATGACTATTATGAAGCGACGAAGAAACCTTTAGCCTATTAGGTGTTATTTTTCGAGTTGGATCAAAATAAGGCGCAAAATAAGATAAGATTATCATAGGTTTTGATATAATTTTATCTTGTTTTTGTTTTATCGGTGATTGATTGCACCAATTTATTAATAAGTGCATCGTACAATGGTCTCAAATAAGTTTGCACGAGCGAGCTCTTGCCCGCTCCGGTGGGCCCTACCACAGCTAACGATGTTGTACCTGAGCGAGTGCAGTTGTATCTTGCTGACGTCGACGCCGTCGATCCTCAGGGTGCCGCTCGCGAGGGAAGCCAGCCGTAGTATCGCTTGCACGAGCGAGCTCTTGCCCGCTCCGGTGGGCCCTACCACAGCTAACGATGTTGTACCTGAGCGAGTGCAGTTGTATCTTGCTGACGTCGACGCCGTCGATCCTCAGGGTGCCGCTCGCGAGGGAAGCCAGCCGTAGTATCGCTTGCACGAGCGAGCTCTTGCCCGCTCCAGTGCGCCCTACCACAGCTAGCTTCTCTCCCGGGTAGCTAGAGAAGGTGACGCCGTTCAGCGCCATTGTGGCGGATTCGCGACCGCTGGAAAATTGGGAATTAATTAACGATAACGCAGAGTTTAATGAACAATTTTTCTATTTATTTAGCCTATTTTATCTGACTGAATGCGAAAACATTCCTCCGAGTACTTATAGGTAACTGACGAAGCCGGCCCAATCACACTTCAACCTAGCGGTGTTTATTCTCCCACATCGTCAACAATATTTTCTCGGAAATTAGTTAAATGTTGAGGTTATTAAAAACGTTGTAAAATGGCGTTTTGAAGAATAGCAGCTAGTTATCACTAGCTGCACCCCGCAACTTGGTCCGCGTATCGAGTTTTGAGCGAATCGAACCAAGGAATAAAATATTAGATAATAAATTTACGACCCAGTAATGATTTTCAAAAAAATTAAAAATACTCGGTAATTATTTACTTTGTAGTTTATTTATACCGAGTTTTTAATGAATCGAATGTAATAATAATTTTCCATACAAACTTTACCACCATTTTTATCTCCTCAGAGAACATTTTTTCAAAATGCGAGTAGCCTATTTGTTATTCTAGAACTTAAGCTATCTACTTATATACCAAATTTCATCTAAATATGTAAGTATGTAGTTACGGAGATACGTATACAAATACAAAAATAATACAAAATATTAATTTCTTTAACTGAATGTACAGTAATTTAACAGTGTTTGAGATTCACTTTTAAGTAAAATGAATACCTGTGTTAGGGAATCTCGCTCTTCCATGACAATTGAAATATGAAAGTAGATAAGTTAAGTAATTTAGTTTTATATGTATGTAATACGATTAAAGGTAGTCATCATCATCATCATCATTAGCCTATACACGTCCACTGCTGGATTAAAGGTAGTATTATATTTTAAAACTAAGCTAAGAGTTTACATCTGCATATACTTACATATCATTTACAATAAAGTTTAATATTTAAGTGCACCAACTATTCAGAACTTGTGTATTTGTGTGTGTGTGTGTGTGTGTTTGTGGAGGGGGTGTATCTGTGGGTGTTTGGGGGTGTGTGTGTGTGGATGTTTTAGTGTATGGTATGTGCAGTGTTATAAATGTGCTTAGGCCTCCTGAGGCTCCAGTCTCATAAGAGTCTGGGCAGCAGGAGACCCAAATGTATTAAGTAGGTAAATGTAATATTGTGGTGTGGAATGAGTCGAGTCCTCCGTAAAACTCCATTCTCATAAGAGAGTGGGTGATATAAGGACAGCCACGGGTGTCAGTTAAGAAGAAAATGATTATGTTTGCTTAAAGATAGATGAATATAAACTTACTATTTTAGAGTAACATGTTTGTTATATGTAAATATAATTGAGCAGGTAGTAAGTACATGATTCAATTTAATTTATTGAACAGGGCTGCTGTTTCATCATAGCTTAAGTGTAATAATCACTCAAATATAATTTTTTTACATTCATAGTTACTTAAGGCATATATATTCTGTTTTTTATTAATTATATTGTAGAGGTGAGCCGCTTGAGATGGGAATTGGCGTGCAGCAAAGTTAGATTTTACTGATTTTTTTGTTACGATTTTATCTTTCCTTCGTTGTGTTAATTTACTAGGGTCGTATTCTAAACTTTTGTGTATTTTTAAGACTGTTTGTAATATATATAATTTTCTAATAGTTATCAATCCTGAGTTTGAGTATAATAGTTGAGTTGGGTATCGGTATGGTCTAAAATACATCACTTTGATCAGAGATCTTTGCGCTCGTTCTGCATCTATAAATTTAGTTTTTGTGGCTCCTCCCCATACGGTTATAAAATAGTTTAAGATTGATTCTGCTAAGTCAACGTAAATTCGGTTTAGGAGAGGTTTTGGTGCTGAAAGTCTTAAACCTTTAAATATCCATACAAGTTTTCTCACTCTGTTCATCAGCAGTTCTATGTGTGCATGCCATGAGAGTCGCTGGTCAATCATTATGCCTAAGTATTTAATCGTTTTCTCTTTATTTATTTTAGGACAGGGGCATAAAGGATCACCACGATTGCAGGCATGTATTTTTATAGTGAAATCAGAATGAGGTTGGGTGTTTTTGTACATTGTAAAAGTCATAAAATTAGTTTTAGAAACATTAAGAGTGAGAAAATCAGTTCTAACCCATTCAGATACCAGTGAGAGTCCCGCTTCAGCCTTCAACTTAACATCGTTCCATGATTTACCAGTGAAGACGATGGCAGTGTCATCCGCGTAGGAGAATATTTTGCCGTCATTTAGTTTAAGGTTACAGAGGTCGTTAATGTAGAGGAGGAATGGTGTTGGTTCCCATACGCTGCCTTGCGGCACACCATAGCAAATGTCCTCTCCAACCTTAACCCTTTGTTTACGTTCTCGAAGGTAGTTAGACAGCAGATCGAGTGACGTTCCACGAATGCAATTTTTCTCCAGTTTATGGATAAGAATGGCAATCGAGACGGTATCAAAAGCCTTCTTTAAATCTAGGAATACTGTCAGACATTTTTTTCCTAGAGTCAACTTATTCAACGATGTGGTTGGTAAGGGCTGCGATAGCATCTTCGGTTGATCGACCATTTCTATTATATACATATAGTATATATACGTGGTAACAAACATACAAACAAAATTTTACATTTATTATATTAGTAGGACTATCAAAACAATTCAAAATAGATATCAGCTATGTTAAGTTCTAATTTTAGTGAAGATAAGTTTACCTGTATTTTAGGTGAACGTCGTCAAACTCGATCACGCCTTGCGACGGCCAGCCGAACGGAGGAGGTTCGCCGTCTCCTCTCTCACTCTTTACCTAAAATACGAGAATTATTGTTTAGCACCAGTTTGCATGGTTGTGGTTGCTTTTTACAAACTTAATACGACTCCTATACAAGAAATCTTCATTATCATCACAGTTAGCAAATGTACAAAAGATCAAGAGACGAATGAAATGATGATGTATGTTGTGGCAAATAAATTATGTATGTATGTATATCATGTTATTTATTTATTTATTTATGAATGAAAGCTGCTGATAACTCAAAATATTTCGAACTGCTGCTAATTTCCGCAGATAATATTGTGCGTATCGATTTTTTTTACATTAAATATTCTAGATCAGGGCTGTCCAAAGCGCGGCCCGCGACATGATTCTAATCCAATCGATCGATTACGCAAATTTTGCATTTGATATGTACCAACTTTGATATTTTTGGTGAAATTTTATCTCCCGCTCGGTCTCAGTGAACGTATAGTATTAGTTTACCTCTCTAATGTACTCGCCCACTCGTTCCACAGCGATCATCTCCCGCTCGGTCTCCGTGAACGCGTTGAGTACGTTGCCGAGCGTCGCCGTCAGAGACAGCGCGTACGATATCGCCAGACCCACCAGACCTGCCAACAGAGCACATCTTTGATTTATTTATGTAAACCTTCAACTAAATTAAAGTCATACTTTAAACAATAGATACACTGACCTCATAACAGGCATTCACTGATAGGAAGCAGGTAAGCTTCCTTGATATCTCCAAAGCTTTTGATTGTATGCGACAAAGACGATACACAAACAAAATTTTGATCATTATTGAACTTACCTTAGTTATATTTTTTTATGTTTGCCGAAAAACTTGTAATCTGTTAGGCACAATCGTGTTATGTCCTTTACTATTCCTAATATACGTAGGTACGATTCCTAAATATGTATGTATTATATAAACGACTTAGGCCCGAACTCCACCAAAGCGAAGACAATATGAGAGATGTGTATTAAGGAACCAATAGAACTGCATTATTGACAAATGTCGTCTCAACTCAGCTAGATTAGAGATCACCGAGCGGCGATGTATAATATTTGTATGGCACGATCCAAACGGAGATGTGAGCTGTGCCTCACGAGCTGGCGACGGCACGCAGCGGAGACGAGAAGAGACGTGAGCGGCGTGCATCTTATCAAACATCCAGCGCTCGCCACACGCACCTCAATTCCTTTCTAGCCTGTACACATCTGCGATTTAGCCAGCACACATCTCCCCTCCGGTCTAGCCAGTATGCATACCCGCACAGCTTCGGTGGATCCACCATAGCTGAAAAACGTATCTTCTCGTCTCCGCTTTGGACATCTCCACTTCGGTGGAGTCCGTTCCTTTACACAAGATACTGCGCGTCATTGCCGGGCCTCCGCCTCAAGTTACCTGGGTCGGCGGCGTGCGTGGCTCTCTGCAACACGGCCAGGCCTGCCGCCGCAGCGAGCGCCACCGCAGCGCTGCCCTGCAGGCGCACAGCGAGCCACTGCGCGGCGGCGGCGGAGCAGAGCGCGGCGCGTTGCCACACCTCCACGTCTTGTTCCCCGCGCGACATCCATCGCCCCGCACTGCCATGCGCGCGGATACATGTCAGACCTGCGTTGTAATATAGTCATATACTGAAGGATCTTAGTACATAGCATGAGCGGAGGGAGACACAGCGGTGATTTCATGGCTATTCGAACCCTGTCGCACATACCTTCCAGCGTGTCGCTGAAGTGCGTATAGACGGGCGAGAGCGTGACACTCTGCAGCCGCTTGAGCTGGCGCGACGTGACGCGGTAGCGGCGCTGCAGCCACCAGTACACCAGCGTGAGAGGCAACACGCCCACCAGTAGCCACGGGAGACCGTACACAGTCACCGCTACTGCACCTGCAACACAACTTTATCTTTAATAAGTAAAGTCGAAACACACCACAACAGCAGCGGTCGGCGGCGTCTAGACTAATCGAAGTGATCGCGGACGCAAGACTGCACGCGGAGCCGCGGGCGGTCGCGCGACCCTTTCCAGACTACAAACAATGCTGTATTTATGGTGATAAAGTTTAAAATGCTTTGATACTGCAACTGCCCGCTGCCGCCCTGCCGCAGGTTCGGTGTGTTTTGATCCTGAGGGTGTCGAGTTGTTTACACCGATATGTTCTTGCTGTATATTAAGGGAGCTCTCGTTAAACAAACCGAACGAAGGTCTGTCGACTAAAAAAAAAACATGATCAGGGATGAACTATGATTATAGGTAAAAAAGAGCAACTGACCGATGAGCGAGAAGAGCTGTGCCAGTAGTATGTTCAGTATGAAGGGAAGCGAGTCGTCCACTGTGTAGGTGTCCGATGAGAAGCGGTTCACGATGCGTCCCGCCGGTGTTACGTCGAAGAACTTTACGTTTGCCTGCAAAAACACAATTGTCGAGTTATGATCGCATCGAAACGCTCGACCATTATCAATAAAAAAGCTCATGCCTTTTTTATTAGCATGTAATAGTTACAGACAGGAAACAATATCTTACCGTGACGACCACCTTCAAAAGCAGTTTGTGTATCGACTTAGCCGCTTTCACCCCTCCATACGCGAACAAAAACGCTCGCATTATAGTGAACACAAGGTTCAACCCCGCCAAGCCAAAATAAACTTCCAAGTAGTAGTAATCCAGATAATCCATCGTGGTATTCGAAGGCAAAGCTTGTAGCGGCACCACGGGTTTCAAGTCCGTAGCGTTGTGCCCATCGAGTTTGTGTATAATCGCCATTGTGGAGTTAAAAACGGCATGCACCAGACCATCTATAGCCGTGATACCGTGGTCTAAAAATGAGCTCTTTTCCTTTGCTATAGGGTCTATTTCGAAGGTGTCGATGTTGTGAGTGATGTTCCTGCTCCTGGCTTTGACCCAGTAGGTGAGCCAGAGGAAGGTAAAGTTCTGGGACAGCTGCATCAGGAGCAGGGAGACGAGGACGGCCACGGAGAGGAACATCCCAACCGCACGGAGGTACATGCCGATCACCCACCACGCCACAGAGCCTTGCGACATTGCTTCCTGAAACGAAAGAAAGGTAAATTTTATTCTGTTCAACTAAAAATGCTAAGCAAAACGGTGCACCTAATGTGTTTGGACCTCATTGACACTTTATATCTCAATTTACAACAGAAAGGCAGCGCCCGGGAGAGTCGTAGCGAGCATTTTCACTATCAACCTGCCGTCATTAATTTAGAAAGCTCGAAAAGGTCGCACGGCGTTTTCAAGCTTGGTGATTATGGCAAAATCACTCTCGTTTGGGCTGGCTCCTCTCCAATCGACTGTCTCGCTCGGGAGATACTCCTCGATGTCGTTCAGGACGGTTTGTGAAGGACCAAAGGAGAGAGAGTCAAAGTTACCTCTTCGTCCAAGCTGTTTCTGCTGACGTTGTCCTGTTGGTCCGTCGGTCTCTGCAGAACAGGTCGAGGCGGCTCCTCTCCGATCGACTCTGTCTCGCTCGGGAGATACTCCTCTATGTCGTTCAGCACGGTTTCTGGGGGTCCTAGGGAGAGATAAAATGATGTGATGTGATAGAATTATAATTTCAATAAATCTGCTATACTCTGCTGTTTGCTTTTATTATGTAGAGGAGATCAGATATATACACGTTTTCGGATACGGCGACTGTGACTAAAGACGCGTTTTAACTGATACGACTCTGTCTCACTCGAGCATAAGTCGCGTAGATAAAGACTGGCATTGAAAATGATTGCCTCTCCTAAAGGTTATCTCCCACTTAGGCGTACCGTGCCACGCTATCCATATACTGCTACATACCATGCCTCACGCAGCGCCCCCCTTCCATCAGTATGACAGTGTTGGCGCGCGCGAGGTGCCGCGGCGAGTGCGCCACCAGTACACGCGTGGTACGGCGCAGCAGCCCCAACACGCAGCGCTGCATGATGTGCGCCGCCACCACGCCGTCGAGACCCGCTAGCACGTCGTCCAGCAAGTATACTGCAAGGAAACGTTGAACATTCAACTCGACGATCGATGACCAGTATCCGAGTGCAGCGAGAGAAGCGAGCCGCGTAACCTTATACAGGGTGGCGAGCGAAACGAGCCACACTGCATTGTCAAACACCTATATGTACACAAGATGTTTCACGTGCTCCACGGCGGCTTCGTTCTTGATACAGCCAAACCGATTTCTGTTGTAATAAACTGGATGAAGAAGAACCAACCTTGTTTCTCTTGGTAGACGGCCCGCGCCAGTGCGATCCTGGCTCGCTGGCCGCCGCTGAGCGTGCAGCCGCCTTCGCCCACGTACGCGTTCCACCCCAGGATGTCTAGATCCTCTGCAAAACAACTAGTTATTGTAGTTCATTTCCATCCGCAGCCTGGCATCCCAACTCTGCTGGGTGGGAGTGGTGGTGGTGGCCTCACCAAGTTTAGCTATACCGTAAGCCACAGTTCTGCGTTAACTGCATCTTCTGACACCATACGATGTACAATTTTTTTTCTTTATAGCATTGATACTCTTATGTTTGCCTGTTCAGTGACAATGAAAATAAATTCAGAGGCCAAATTCAGACTAATTCAGATGGTACAAATATTCAAAATATTGTCAATTAGTTTGTACATACGATTTCACACTATCATAACGAGGGCATTAATTCACCACCTTGAATAAACTTATAGCCTCAATAATAGTCATTCATAAAGAAACATACATATAAGCTGGGTATAACTTGTGTACTTATAGAACGGGATTGAGAATTATATCATCTCTGAAGCTGTCCGGCTCAGTTCGAATCAGATTTGCTGTGTGATTACGCAAAAAAGGGTCATCCCTGATTCTCAATTCCATTATGCAAGTTACGATTTAATTTCTAGATCACTTCTCATTGGAGAAGCAACATGGTGCAAATCAAATACATACCGGTCAGAGCGCACGCGTCCACCACTGCGCGAAATTTGGCTTCATTGTAATGCATCCCGAACAGAATGTTGTCGCGGATCGAGCCCCGAATCAGCCATGGCTTTTGAGACACGTAGCCGAAGCCTGGAAAAAACAGTAATTAATAAAATAAAAAAATTACGGTCTCTACCAATTTAATATTATTTAAGACATCATAACATAAAAGCTATTTGTGGCGTCGTACGGGGGAGGCCTATGTCCAACAGTGGACGTGTATGGGCTGATAATGATGAACATAAAAACTGCGATAAAAGTATTATATTGAATATTTTGGCGCTTTTCAAGAAATAACATTATTAACTAGATTTGAATTTAATTAAACTAGGTCAACATCGGTTCAACATTTGTGAGATAAAGGGAAACATTTACACTCACATTGCACACAGCAAAAAACAAGTATTGTACAAGAAATGTTCATTAAATTGATTAATTAATGCAATAGATTTTAGATTATAACAACGTCAAGTGAACATGTACCTACGATGTGTAATACCTAACCATGCATTGCGCAACCGACGATAATAAAGGCTGCGCAGCTCAATAAGTAGGCCTTAGCGAGTAAACTTTGCATTGTCAGAAGTATTTTGGGTTCATTATTAAATGAGACATCGAAACGACAGCTCGTTTCCTTCAACCAACCCTGCACGAGTACACAGATATTACAGAATAGTTAAATGAAGCAATATACACGTACAACGCACCTGTAACGCAACGTGCGTTTCGTTTGCGTTTTGATTGAAAGTTGTCCCCGAAAGAACGAGAAAAGGATAATTTTTTCCGTTCCGCGGAGTGTAAAAAAGGAAATAAACATAAAATAGTGTGGTTCAAGGTCAAAAATCGCGTTGCTTAAGGACATGAAATATAAAACTTACTGTTTAAGTTTTCCGGCATTTGTATTTGACCGTTCTTCTTCACCATTTCCCCAATGATAGCCAGCAGTAGCGACGTCTTCCCGCTGCCAACATTCCCCGTGACGCCGATCAACTCCTCTTTGCCAATCTCGAAGGACAGATCTCTCAGCATGAACAGTTCCTCCTGCACTAGATTCTCAGAAGAAGATGTTTCGTCCGTTCTTGGGTTGGTTATAGTTCTACGTGATGACCGCTTTTTGGACTTCCCTTTGTTTTTGTTTGGTTGTTTATGTGTGGTTGGGGTGAGCCAGGAGAATGTGGCGTTTTTTAATATAATGACCTTATCCTCATCATGGTTGGTGTTCAATTTGTCGTAGTATAGTTCTGGCTGCATGTCGGGAAGCTGGAAATAACCGCCTCTTAAGATTTAGATATACTTAATTCTGTTGTTAATTCATGGTGTTTCAGCTATGCGCCTAGCTACCCGCTAACTTAGTAGTTTGCAGTGCGACTCACCTATTTAGAGTACAATAAAATATATCGCAATTTGATAATTTGATAAATGATATTGTTATATTTTAACTGTTCACGGGTATAATTGATCATGTTCATATCTTTCTAATAGGGATTATTCTATTTTACTGTTTACACTTACAGAACTACTATCTGCCCGCGGTTTCAGTCGCGTTGTTTCTATGTAAACGTATAAAGGTTATTTCTATCCGATGGGAACTGATTTATGGAATAGCAAGTATGATTTTTTCCTGGGAGTAGGGAGACTTATTATACAAAATTTCAGCCCAATCTGTTCAGTTGTTTTGGTGTGAAGAAGTACTTTACAAACATTCATCCAAACTTTCACATTTTTAATATTAGTATGATTAAAACAGATGCTCATTGGATTCAGAAAAACTACATCAACTTACAACATTGGGTTTTATAAATACTACCATAAATACAAGGATATTAACCGACTCTCATTCATAATGTACTCCGCAAACTACTTTACTTTTTATAGTAAAATTGCATTTTCGTTGAATTAAAAGTATAAAGACCTTTTCAGAACCACGCGGTATTCCTAACAATTTCGCTGGGCTTTCTACGTCATCTGATCACAAGTTTTGTATAACAGACTCGGCTTTTATCTCGGTTTTGCGCGTCATACCACCGCGCAACGGCCATTTTGTATGTACCATATTTCCACTCGGGTCAAATAATGCTGTGAGAAGCGAGTATAGCGTACTTCTGAAAAGGCCTTAAAGTAGTAAGTAGGTACTTACATCAATTAGTTTCTGTATCCGTTGTACGGAGACCCACGCCTCCATGAGTCCGTTCAGTACCCACGGGAATGCGTTCAGCGGAGATATCAACATGTTGATCAGGGCTATCGTTGTAAACACCTGCAGAAACGAAATATATGTACTTACTATTATAATATAAACTTAAACGCATACATTTTGAAAAAATATCTAAGTTTACTATTTAGATCAATTTGAGAACAGGAATTGTTAGTTTGACTTGTCTAAGTGCTTATTTTGTAAGCCTAAAGAAATAAAGTTATTGAGTTATTCTATGAAACTATGTCACCATGTCTATAAATAAAATCTTCTTGAAGTTACTTTGTTCACTATGCAATAGAGATTAATATCCGGGGGCTCAAAAGATAGGCTACAAAACTACAGAACGGATCGAGCTAAAATTTTGCAGAGATGTAATTCTAGATTTGGAATCATGCTACGTGTTTTCCCGGTAAAATGCGATCGTCACCGCGCGGGCAGAACCTATTATGGAAATAAAGCATTTTGAATTTGATAATACCACTTCTGCACTCATCGAGTGAGTCGTCTCTACGTGTCTCCTCTAAACAAGGGAGGTTTAACTGAATACACCACGCTCAGCAGGCTAATTGGCGATACCAGTAAAGGTGTTACCAGTAACTGTGATACCGGAAGGGTGATATACAGAATGTCCCATGACCATGAGACATAGAGGGTAAGTACCAGAAATAATGAAGAAGGTAAGTTTTACTAAAAGAAAACATTCCTTTATTTTTAAAAATAAACAACGCTACATTTACAGAATTTTGATAAATTACTTGCTGTATCTGGTAGTCTACTAACCACGAATATCGAGAAAATAACAACCTGTATTTTTTATCCCACCACACCGTTCGGTAGAATAAAAATAAAAATCAAGAGGTCAACTTACAGTTGGCGCGTCTAAAGGCATTCTCCTGAGCGCGTGCGTTCCCAGCGTTAGGGCCGCCACTAGTACCGGCGTCGTCGCCCAGAGGACCACGCAGATCGCGTCCAAGTACTTCCGACTACGAAGGTACTTCAACTCCTTGCTGCGCTCCACTGAAAATCACACCTTATTTCACACCATACATATATCCTAATATTAATAGACATTATGATGATAACAATGAAGTAAAACTAGCTCACCCCCAACACGATAAATAAAGTAATTCTCCCAGACATGTATCTTGATGGTCCGTATGCCCCTCAGCATGTCGGAGACCAGGCTGACCCTGCTGTCCTTGTGCCGCATCAGCTCAGTGCTGAGACTGCCGATCTTGTTGGCGATGGCTCGGTTGATCGGGATCAGGAGCACGGAGAATGCCACCCCGGCTAGGAACGACACGCCCACTTGTTGGTACAGCAGGAATAGTGTTATGAACAGCTGGAATACAAAATATACTGTTAGTTTGTCCACACTCAGGCTGAGGCCAAACGAGCGTTATTTTTGGAGTTGTTATAAATGAGTCGATACATACAAAGTCCTAGTGCTATTCTGCTAAAGTTGCCGCTTCACAATGTCAATGGTATCGTCGCAGAATGGCCCACTATAGTTATCTGCTTTACAGGAAAGAAACTGGAGATGGATTGTCGCACGTCAAAAGTGTCACGGTTGTAGCCAGGCTATCAACCTCTTCGTGCAAATAGCACCGCACGCACTATCTTAAGTTTTTAAGGATTCTGCGGCGATACCTTTGTCATGTAGCGATGGGTTTGCTGAATTGCCGTGTGGGCAAACTGTGTACACAAACCGTTCGTGTAACCGATTTGCTCACACGGCGAAGATAATAAATAAATCGCAATTAACAACAACAAAAAAAATGCGTTTTCTAAAAAAATTGTCTCATTGTGTAATGCAAGGACGTACAGCCCCATTATAATATTCTTTAAATGATGTCTCACTCGATGGACCGACGACATCGTAGCGGTCGCAGGGAATCGTTCGATGGAGGCGGCTCAGGACCGCTATTCGTGGCGTCGTCGTTTGGGGGGGTCTATGTTCAGCACAAGACAAAACGACGTGTACAAGGCAAAAAGTTATTCAGGAAGTACGTGTACCTAATACCTATCTAGTCCACCGACATTCCTACATAAGCTTAGGAAAGAACATACATCATGTTCTTTCGTATTAAACCTTTCATTTTAACCTCAGTTTAATAAATATAAAATTGCGATCTGACACCGTTACAGTCATCATTCAATTTCCCCGGTAGCTCTAACAGGACGTATACGGCCTGATGATGATAATGTCTTACAACAATCTACCGCGGAACCGTTAAAATAAACTTTTAGAGACTTGCTTTTAGTCTAGGACAATCGCTTAGCTAATTGAGTACCAACCTGCAAAGGGATGCTCCACAACGCATGGAAACTAGGACAGGAATTGACAATCCTATCAGTATCAGTGGACATAAAGTTGGTGATCTCTCCCACAGAGAAAGACTTCGTAAGCTCAGTTGACGTCACGCTGAGAGTTTTCCTAAGTATCGTCGCGACGAGGGCGCCGCGCATCTTGAAACCTATAAATTAATACAAAACTTTACCTAATTTATTTAAAACTGAGAATAACATAAAGGCTATCTTATTGTTATCCCATAAATCAGCTTTTAATCAGTTACTTTTATCCCGGAAACAATGCGCGCGAAACCGCGGGCAGAAACTAGTCTTACTAATATTATAAATGTCAATGTTTGTGAGAATGGATGTATGGATGTTTCACGCAAAATGACTGAAGTGATTGGGCTAGTTATCCATAAATGAGATATCAATATCTGTGCAGTTGCACAGGATGGCGCGAGGTGCACACGATTATACACACCTATGACGGACATGAGCCAGTTGAAGTGTACGTTGAAGAGTGCCGACACCAGCGCGGCTGTCAGCAGCCCGCCCGCGTACATGTACCTGAAAGAGGAAATACTAGATATATAATATATAAGTTATACTTTATAATTGGCGATTTGTTCATCATTCATGGAATTATTAAGGATTTTGCTAATCTGTTCTCTTGGTCCTTCGAGATAGGTTTAGAAACAGACTGCAGGTCAAAGGGCACACCGTTAACATCTTCATTGAATCAAACTTAATAGTTACCTACTACCTATCAGGTGCGGGTTCAATTCCCGCCTCAGGATAAATGTTTCTACAAACTGCAGATTTTTATTACGGGTTGGTGCGTATCGTTAAGCGTGCGTTAATAAATAATAGAAATTAATTGCCAAAAAATGATACGCGGCGGCGGGTAACCTGAAATTTGTGGGGCGCTTGTTCAATAGAAAAATCAAAAAGTGCGTTGGTCTGACATTGGACAGCTTAAACCCTGTAAGTACTTGGGAAGGCTTACCTGTCTGATAAAGTCTACGATTAGCTCCAATCGTTCACTGCAATCCAAAATCCACTCAGCAGTTCACACACTGAAGTTTATAGGTTCCAAAATGTTAATCCTTGCGAGGATCGAAAGGTCACGACCCGCGGGGTGATATGATGCGAATATTGTATTCTCTCGACAACATTAACTTAGTTGGAGATGCGATTGCCACACAAAGCTCAAAGCGAAGAACTTGTGGAAGAAGATTCAACCGGCCCGCGTGAGCGCAGTAGATGTACTCATAGGGCATCCAATGAAATGAATGCAGTTGCGAGAAGCGACCATCTGTGTCAAAGTTCATATTGGCCGCGAGTGCCTGGATGGTTTTGCAGAGCAAACCTCAAAGGCGATCGCATGACATTCAAAAAGAGTAAACCAACCCTTTTTAGTACCTAGATAGATAATAACCATCCAATGTCACACATAATTGTAAGTAAATTAAACGCAAACGCACTGTTAGCTTAACCAGTGGTTTTTACGTATAATACGAAATATCTACCTATTTAATGTGTATCAGTTATCTAATACCCATAACACAAGCTCTGCTAAGCTTAGATGATGCTGTGCAGATTGTCTAACATTATTTATTTTTATATATGGCGATAATTTTCTGGCAATCTCAGGATAAAGAGAAAAAGACCACCGAAAACTCATGAAAAACACGACCTACAGCTTTGACTGGTACTTAGTACATTCTGCCTGGTTTCGGTCGCTCACCCTAAATGCTGATCAATACTCTCATCCTCGACAAAAGCCACCAGCCTATTCAGCAGAAGTGGCCCGGCGAAGCCAGCCATGTCGGAGACCAGCTTCAAGACCCCGATGCTGTAGAATTGGAACGCGAAACACGCGTGCAAGGCTCGCAGCAGCGTGACGTTCTGTCGGCGCACCGGCGGGAGCAGGACGCGAGCTGTCGGCGTCACTGGAGTCGACGTTTGGGGCGCGGTTTCGCTTGTCGCGCCGTAGCCTACGAGTCAAAACAATTTTATGATTATGATTTCATAACAATCATTTGCTGTCTGAAAAATTGAACAACAGGCTTCGTTCACACGGCATTGTCCTGCACGTTTTTTTGCAGTATACGTCTTACCGTATAAATAGTGACCATACAACGTACATACATAAAACCATTCACACGTCGATTGTACTGCAAAAAAACGTGTACCGCTTATACGTTTAAACGCATACTCAACGGACTTGTCAAGCAAATCGAATGCACTTTGACGTATTCGGTTCGCAGTAGCATGTGGTATAGCTTTGTCTCCTTCACACGACACGATGTCATACGTTCAGTCAGTTGTCAGTGACGTCTACTCACTGTGACAACTGTGTGGAAACTGCGACTATTCGTTTTTACACGAATGAAAATTTACCATATGAACACCCGGTTGACTATACGTTAAAAAAACGATTACAAAAAAACGTGCATGACAATGCCGTGTAAACGAAGCCTTATGTCACTTAATAATCTTACATGCATAGGCATATAATATGAGTTTTGAGATTCAGGCATAAATTTTAGTTGGGACGTCTCCGGATCTGACATTCGTTTTCGAAAAGGCCGCCGCCGCCGGTGTAGGAGTTTCTTGTTATGAGCATTGGCAACCACAATTAGGCAACTACACACATTTGGTGAGAAAATAATAAAAAACGTAATTTTTCGCGGCTCTCTATGCTCGCTGATGATATACGCTCATTCTTCCTGTAGTCCTGAGCTTGACCCATTTAAGATCACCATGAGTTACATCAAAACGAGTAAAACACATACATTTTTCACTGGCAACACATTGATTGTGTACATTTAAATGAAGGACATAAACTTTTCCCACTAAAAGTCGCATTCTTTGAATAAAGTGATTCATAGAATATGATTGTGCATATGCTAAACAATAGAAGTCTATAGGTAACCATATGGTTCAGTATCATTTTAGATAAGTTGACCTCTTTGTTATGGCAAGTTCAGTGTTTGATGTTAAAATTTTAAATGGTAGGTTGTTAAAATGTGTGTTTAAGCTAAACACACGTTTTAACAACAACATTTACTGTAATTATAACTATAAATATTTACCTGATGCAATAAATGGCTCATGGGGTATTTCAGCATACTGCTGGTACTCATCAACATTCCCAATGAGGGAGCGATCCATCCTGGCCCCGACGTATGAGCAGCGGTATTCAGACGGCAGGTCAAATAGCTCTTCAGGGTCATACAGATTGTTTTCTATTCCTAAAAACATTGTTTCAATTATTATACTGCATCTATTTGAAGTAATATTTTGTGATCATTGAATGGTACAGTTTAATTGATATAGATAGGTATGTTCAGAAGGGAATGTACCTTTCTGTAGCAGTGGATTTACCCAGGAAAAAGTCAGTAAAGAAATACAACCAGTCCCCTGCATTGCGGTCCCTAACACACCTTCATCTAAATGTGGAAGCAGAGGTGTATATTCACTCTGAAACATATTACAATAATTAAGTTACCTTTCAAATTATTTTATAGATTCAAAGCATATAGTTGATACATACATGAGTGTGTTGAGAGCCGACTAAACATGGTGAGTAGTAAGTTGGCCGCGACTCGCTTGATGGTAGCAATGTCAACAGATATATGCCGTGGCAACACAGATTTGCAACTATGAACCCCAAGGATTCACCGGCCAGGATGTAACTCCTCAGTACCAAGACATTTACTATTGCTACAAGACTCCACATGATGATTAAAGACAGGGGCCCTCGTGCATTGGGCCCCAGGCGGTGCTTCAATGCTAGTACATAACCAAAGTGCACCAACCACGTCAGCACCGACGTCCCCGCAGCGAAGTAATCCACAGGATACAAAACACAACCAGTTGTAGTCATACAGACATACTGTTCAACTAAAGGTATAACTACAAGTGCTAACACCACGAAACTACGGATGACTATAATACGTTCTTGCGCCTTTTCGCGGACAACCCAAAACCTTCGGTAACCGACATAGTACCCTGATATGATGGCTATCACAAAGCAAATTGGTATATGCAGAAACAATTTTTCAAAACACTGTCCGAAATCTTTAGATTCATCGTCCCATGGCTGCAATCCCTTGGGTCCGCAAATATATTCCCATTTCACGCCAAAACGATCCATTTTGCAGATTTTGAGTACGGTTTTGTCATATCATTCTGGTAAACACTTTTTTGTGAGCCACTGTTATCACATGTTATTTGAACAATCATCAAGCGAAGCACATTTTTTTATTTTGCCTATTTATAATAATTACTGATACATATTAGAAAGGAAACAACCTGAAACAACAGATTTTTCAAGAAATTTCCTGTTTTTAATTTTATCTAAAACAACAAACTCAAAGTAGACTTCTTCTTCTTAAAAAAATAGCTCTCGCTCGGCCAAAGGCTCGGCAACGGCAAATGACTGTACTTCTTTGTTATTGACAATACGTGCCTGGTCTGCCACTTTTATGCCAGTGTGTCCATGGTTTCCAGTCATGGAATGGAGGCGTATGTAGTTATAGTTAATAGCGGCCTTACCATGGATTATTTAGTACACGTACAGATCGAAACGCGGGAAACCGCACGCGCAGTTACATCCCCCACTCTGAAACGTACGTGTAAATGCGCGGGGCAGATAGTTCGATCTAGCATGTCGATTCGAGTGAATTTTTCAGTTTTTACCACGCATCACGTGTGAACGCAAAAAAAAAATGCAGAGGTTTGGAGCGTCAAAGCTATAACGGATTTAATTCGTTTGTTATATTAATTTTATGAGTTAACTTTCCCGTACCTACATAGGTACCTACTTAAATTGAGATTCTTCATTATGTACAGATATTTTCTTTGGTATAATTAGTATAGGGTTTTGAATCCAAATATTCCTTCGTTTATAGTAAAGAATTATGTGGCTTAAACTCCTCACGGCGCGCGGCGGCGCGGCGGCGGCGTTTTCTAAGGGATAGGTAAGCTTTTGAGGGTAAACCTTTACATTCCCTGTGCCATATCCAGTTATGCACAGGAGAGATTTATTTTTATTATTCTGTGTGCATTCTTCAAATTTTTTGGCCGAATTCATTTTCGACAACATTACGAGAACGCGAGAGTCGGTAATTAATTATTATAAATCCGTTTGTCATGAATACTTGGCACTAGATGTATAGTCGATAGACCTTCGTTTGACCACAATCTCACCTAATGAAAAGTGACGATGTGGCCGATGGTGTATCAGGAAGGTCTAGAAGACACCTATTCATTAATCAAAATTAATATCTAGTTATAATTTAATTTTAGGCTCAGAGGATCATGATGATGATGATGGATAATTTAAATATTGTATAACCTACATAATTTTTTTCTAATGTATCTCATTATAAGTGAACCATGTGTTTGTATGAGAATAAAGTTCTTTAAACCTATTCACTCATGTTTTAAAGAGACCCAGGTTGTAACGGGAAATCAGGAGCAGGCAGCGGGTACCATTCCTTATTGATTTGCATTTGCACCCCAAATGATGAAGGTGGATTAATTCGGCTTGCAAAATAGATACAAAAACTATAAGTAATCACTTTCATGTTTTTTGATTGCGTTCACGCAGAAATTGGAAGATGAACAAGAAATTTCGAGTTTTATAGCGGCACTTGCCCAAAATGACAAAGAAACTAAAGCAACGGAAAGCGGAGCGAACACTAACCATTTTTTAGATTTTTGCATCGCGTGAGTGGAGCAACAAATGTCCATATATTTGATAAGCGGCAAATGAATACACACTGAAAAATGCAGCTGTCCTTTTACGAATCATGAGATATAATAAAGCCCGATAAATGGACAGACAGGCAGACAGCGGAGCCTTAGTACTAGGGTCCGGTGGGTACCCTATGTCTACTGAACCCTAAAAAAGTGTATAGTTTTTCGATAAAAATGTGTTTTCGAAACTCGATTTCGATTGGAAGAATCGTCTACATTCAATTAGTGTTATATGCATACTCGGTTTGCGATTCCAACACGCACTTGGCCAAAATCAGCATCAGCATCCGGTGATGTGTCAAAGAACGACATCAGCAACTAAAGCCTGCCTTTTAATTATGGGACAAATCAGGGATGAAATCGGTATTCAATTTTATTTTCCTGATTCTGACTAGTTTGGGCCGAAACCAGTTCGGCTCGATAGCGAAGTCACTTCCCTAATCATAATCACGCACACTATTAAAAATCCGGAACTGCACCCTACAAAAACGGACACGCTTTAAACTGAAAGGCGCTGTCTAAATATAATTTGTCTGAGGTCATAGTCATATTTTGTCATTATTATTCTTCTTCTTCTTCTTTTAGCTTTGGCTCTGCATCTGGATTGATGCAATTCTGCCAGTGTCAGTTAGGTATGAATTGTGCATTTAGGAACAATAGATAAAAATTTAAGGAGGTTGAGTTTGGATTTTTATCGATCGATCGAAGTTTAGTATGATGACACTCCATCATTACTGACACTGGCAGACATATGCGTAGCGAAAAGCAAGCGGCTCGATCTCAGGCTCGATAAAAAAAAGAAGTTGAAGTAGAAAAACGTGCTGCTCGTAAGTATTGTATTTTGTATTCTCTTTGACGTACATACTGTTTTGAAAGCTCTTCTTACAACTCGTCAGTATTGTATTCTCTTTGCTTACAACTTCCAAGCAGCAACTTGCACCTAATCCCACCGACATTCACTTCACTGCCGACGATATTGTTAGCTTAAGATCAAACAGCCTCCGTTCGTTTAATCGAAGTATTTGTTTGCCCTTTTAATAGGTAAACATATTACACACAGCAGCCACACAGCATTGTTTGTAAAACCGGCTGGAGTAAGAATGCAAGTAGCAGACGAGGAACAACTTGAAGAAACAGTAGATCCAATTGATGACATTATTGACTATTTAGTACGATCTGCAAGAATTTCGTTCAAAAATGCCCACTTAGACGAAGCAGAAATAAGAACTCACGACAAAATTCGTATGGCAAAACAATTGTACGCTCAATCACCTATTGATTTTCTGATCCAGTTCGGTAAGTTCTTGGCTCCCTATCATATTGGATATTTTGAAAACAAGTCTCCAAATAACAAGCGCTATAATAACTGTATAAATGAGTTGAAAGTATATCATTCTGAGACAAGCAGGCACAAAAGAGTGCGAAATCGAAGATATAAAGCTCTTCAACAACTACAGAATGAATCAGATTATTTCAGTGAAAAGCAAATGATGCTTAGAAATCCTCTGCTATACGAGCAACTGATCGGCCAGTATTTAACAGATGAAGAGATCAGTGAGAGAGATGGCACTGATAACGAAAACCTCACTTTGCTTTCCATGATCCTTGATACTGTGGATAGAAACCACATGAGGGAAGTGAAGAACGAACAAATGCTCCAGGAGAGCTTCGAAGCAATGGACTTCAACTGTGAGGAGGAGAAAGAAAAGGCAAAAGAATTTGAAACATCTGACACTAAAGCCAAAACAAAAAAGTGGGGAGAATTCGAAACACCTGATATGAAACCAAGTGGTGGCAGAAAGTGGGGAGATTTTGATAGACCAGACCCAGTACCAAGTTTCAAGCCTGAAGTGAGGAAACAGACCATGATCAGTGCTCCTGAGAGGAGGCTGCTCCGTGAGGAGTTCCTACAAGAGATGTACAGCAGCTTTATTGATGGCAGAGATGAATATGATTATGACAGTGTGGACACCAACGAGTTATTTGATGACCTGAAGCAGGTCTCGCAAGATGCTGAGGACAGGTACTTTGACTCTGAGACCAATGAAGTGGAAAACCTTGAGGAGCACATGAAGCTTGTGCAAGAATATGGCAGGAAAAATTCCAATACTTCTATTGATCCACTGGATGAATTTATGGAGCATATTTCAAATAAAATTAAAAATTAAAACATTGTTAGATTTCATTGCTTTACTTCTCTACATTTCATAGCCAGATTTTTTGAGTTTTATCCATTTCCTAGGCCTATGTTCAGCAGTGGACAGGCCTGTACGGATAGGGGGGCTTTGGGTTCAAACCTCCCCAAAATGTTAAGGCACTGTTTAGAACAATAGGTAACATATTCTCGGATAGGTATATGATACACTAGCGATCCGCCCCGGCTTCGCACGGGTGCAATGCTGATGCTAAATTATACATATAAACCATCCTATAGAATCATTCTATTTATTAAAAATAACCGCATCAAAATTCGTTGCGTAGTTTTAAAGATTTAAGTATACATAGGGACAGACTGACAGCGGGAAGCGACTTTGTTTTAAACTATGTATGTATGTAGTGATTAGTGTCACGCAACAACACTTTATGTGAGCTCGGTTTTGCGAGACAAGGGCGACCGAACACCGCGCGGGGAAGGCAGGAGCCGCGGAACGCGGCCGGCCCGTGCGCAAATTGTGTGCGTTACCCCAGCAGAAAAGTTTCTTCTAGAATGAAGGGAGTTCCACAAATAATTAGTGCGTTCTACGCTGTAAATGTGCGTCAAGTTAAAAAAATTGTGCATGTTCACGTTTTGGAATAAAACGCAAAATTCGTTTCCTGCTGGGGTAACGTTTTTCCAGCAGGAAGATTCTAAACAAATGACCCTAGACAAATTTGACTTATATGGGCAGATAGCTTATATTTGTGTATAAACGAGGGTCCAAAAATAAAATTTGTGCGTCTTAAGGTTTTTGAGATATTCAATTTCCTGCTGGGGTAACGTTTTGCAAAAGCTTGTTTCTCGGAAACCATTGAATGTGCATCTACAAAACATACATACACTAGTAGGTTATGATTAGTGCTTATTTATGAAATAGTAAAATTTTCAAAAATATGTACAGTTTTTATGTAATCTTGTTTTTCTTTGAAACCTTAAAAAAATTCTAGCTCTTTAATGGACAGACATAGAGGTTCATTGTAAACGGTGTTCGGTTCTTGCTGTTATTTTTTGTAACCATAAAAAGTTTCAAGAAGACTCATACACGCGTTTTTTAATAATATCGATTAAGACGTAACTGATAAGGTCATAACTTTGACGTCAAAATACAAGAAACCTTTCAACCCAAGATTGTAGGTAATAACAAAACAATTAGTGCGTTCCATGATAATTATATCCTGAAAATTTCAGCTCTCTACGTCTCGTATTGAGCTAGTTGTAAAGGAATGACTGAAATAAGAGTTACACTTGTGAGCAATATTGTTTATAAATCAATATCCGTTGTAATGTACAATGTAGATTTTTATAACTTTTGATTTAATATTATTTTAGTAAAATTATTATCAAAACACTGTTTCTCAATTTAGTAAAGAAACAGTGTTTTGACTCGACGCCACACCTGTCAACGCTTTAGCCGCCACCAATCGGGGGCCGGCGCGACTGTTTACGACTATTACCGATCGTTGCTGATCTCAGTAGAGGTGGAGTGTGGCGCCGGGCATTCGAGTCTCGACACTGAAATAGGGAGGTTGTCTAAAATAAGCGAACTAGGTGTTGTGAGTTTATACACCGTGCTGAATATAAAAATGTGAGTATTACCTTGTTATTATTTTAGCGCCAGCCCTTTTGCCACCACAAAGTAATGTAACTTTGAAGGGAAAACCGTTAGTAGGTATAAATCTCTAACATATCAGAAGTGTGTAGAATCCATAAAACCACGTGGTATTTTTTTTTTTACAACTTCCTTTATTCTGTACGATTATCCAATATTTAATTTTCCTATGGCCGGCAAAAGGTTATTTAGACATGTGGAACCGGTCAAACCATTTTTATTTCTTTTTGCTAGTGAGGAAAGTACTTGCCAATTTAAGATACCTTCTACAATAAATATTATTTACAATCATATCCGAAGGTGGCCTGGAAGAGATCGCTACTAGCGATAAGGCCGCCGATTGTGTGTCACAATTTCGAATTAGCATTTATATTTTGTTTGTCTACTGAACCATGAAAGCAAAAGTGAGTTGAGGGTATTTTGCGGTTATCTCGTAAACGGTAAGAGATACGTCAAAAATAATCAAATTTACATCCCCCTATGATACCCCACTCGCAAAATAAACAATTTTTCTAAATCACTTTGGATGACGTCATCACCACGTAGTTTATGCAAAACTATGGATCTTCATCAATATATGTTTGATGGCGCCATTAAGATTATTATCTATCCATGTTTTTGATATCTATAGATGTTGACACAAGTTGCAGTTAAATGACAAATAGATCATATTAAAGGACATACATTCCTTACAAAATTCTTTGCTTGGTTTAATTTATTTTCCAGTTCAAAAAAGGGGTGGACACTACCACGCGTAACAGTGACGTTACTGCGGGCTATGATATCCAGGGTGCAGTTTCCGCACTGTCCAGGGCGCTGCTGCCATGCTGTTCAAGGCGCTACTGCCATGCTGTCCAGGGCGCTGCTGCCAAGCTGTCTGGGGCGCTGCTGCCACGCTGTCTGGGGCGCTGCTGCCACGCTGTCTGGGGCGCTGCTGCCACGCTGTCTGGGGCGCTGCTGCCACGCTGTCTGGGGCGCTGCTGCCACGCTGTCTGGGGCGCTGCTGCTGCCACGCTGTCCGGGGTGCTGCTGCCACGCTGTCCGGAGCGCTGCTGCCACGCTGTCCGGAGCGCTGCTGCCACGCTGTCCGGGACGCTGCTGCCACGCTGTCCAGGCCGCTTTCGTCAAGCTGTCCGAGGCGCTGCTGCCAGGCTGTCCCGGGTGCCATACTACGGTAAACAACGTGCAGCCAACTTTAACAGCAAATAGAATAAACATTTCGTAGTTATTATTAGCGGCGACCAAGGGCAGCTTAGACATGACTAAATTAGACCCAACCGATACCGAATCGCAACCGACCACTGCTTGACTGCTTGCACTGATTTTTCAAAAGATAGGTACGTAATATTTCATAGGCTCGTACAAATCTAGTTACAATATAAAAAAAAAAAATAATACGTAGAATAAAATACTTGCATATAATATTTTAGAGAATCAACCACAAAATATCAACGGCGTAATGAGGCGTTTAATGAAAAATATATGTATGTAGTAGGACCACACTGAAAATATGGCACTTTTAGTTTAAAACCTTGCGCAGGTTAACATGTTACTCTGTCATAACTATTATTCTTCCGCTAAAGGTCCCTGCCATTTATTGAGGTTTAAGATAAATGAAAGGGTCTGTACTGGCGCTGACACCAACACGCCGACTTCGGCCTGGCTATGAGTGTAGCTATCAGTCAGCTTGGAGCTGGGCAATGATTCACCTTTATTATTAGAAATGTAAAACGGGTATTACAGTTTTTATTTACCTATTCTGTAATGTGTTCAGTTTGAATTGGGTCTCCCTATTCGCGGGCTGTTAACTTTGCCCATAACACTTTAAATAATCAGTTAAAACAATACATCAGTTTCGTCATTATTCAATTATTATAAATTATTTGACTATCTCTACAGGTAATTTGAAATGATAAATTTAGACTTTCATGAATTGTTCTAATGATCAATAATTCAGGGTTAATCCTAAGTCGACTTCTAAATTTAATATTCTCTAACGGTTAGGTAAAGTTAGAGTACAATGATTCCATAACATTATTTTAAACAAAGTTTTGACAAAACGGTCACAAAAAAATGGAATGAATATTATAAAATAGATCAGATTAAAACTCGAAACTATTTCTAGATCCTATACTTATTATATAATGACCTTATTGCGTATTTAAGGGAATATCATAAATTAAACATGGATCAACAAGTGAACTTTGTAATGGCCGACAATCAACTGGCCAGGCAACCTACCCTCATACATTTGATGGTGCACATATATCACAGAACTATACAAAAAACAACAGGTCTAGATAAAACTAGATTATCTAGTACCCATAACACAGGCTCTGCTTTGTTTGGGCTAGATGATGCCGTGTGAATTATTCCGCATAATATTTATTATTCTTTGTTGTAACTATGTGTTTACAAATAAAATCATTTATGTGCATACAACGGGATACAGGGGTAGATTAAAAGTGTCCCATGCGATTACTTAACATCTTATATTGTTTGCAAAATCATAATTAGAACTATGTAAAATAACGTGCAGATTATGAAGTGCACAGAAATACCTTATATTATTATAATAGGAACAGAATTTCAGTGCACGTATAACGTTGGGCTACATAGAATTACGAGTTATAAAGATCAGTGGATTCAAATTAAGAAATAATGTTCAAATGTTTCAATTAAAATGTAAAACTTACAAAGCTTTATATCACGGTCCGTGAAGCTCTGTTAATTATGACAGTAACACTTTAAGGTCTGTACTATTGTTATAATATTTGAGATATAGCACATAACTTCTTATAATGGAGAGCTGTGTGACCTTGTAAGCAAATGCTGCTTCTCAAATGGCTAGGTTTTTGATAGACCTTGATTCGTTTGTACCATCAAAGCTATTTCAAGATATACAGGGATGGTACGTTAAATGTTTTAAAGGTGATAAAGGACTCTGTAGCTATCTGTACTTAATAGACCTTGGATTTTTCTGATCCGTCCTTTTGTGCCTTAATTATAATTTCCCTATCTGTAGATACAGTTGCCCGAAAATATAATTATATAATACATTGAACGTAATTTGATGATACAAAGCTATGGTACATATTTTTGAGAGCAGTCTACTAAACTTTCGACGTTGGGTATTTTGTTTGGGTATTTTAAAAGTATGTATGTACCTATTGCTAAAGGTTTTGAATATTTCGTCAGCTTGAAAGCTTAAATTATATTTCAATAGTCAAATCGTTTATTGCAGTCTAAATATGTATAGAGGTGTTTGTAATCTAGCTAATTAAACATAACTATAGACCCCATCTGGGCCTATAGAATACCATATTTTAGATTTTGGCCGAATAAGTGCCGAAATGGCAAAGTTTGCTCAGTAGGATTTGATAATCCATATAGTCAAGCGCCATCGTTGTGTCCACATAGTAAGCGCAAATATGCGTGCTCTCGTCCATGCTTTTGATAACTTTATTTCTATAGGCTTACAAAATAAACACTTGGAAAAGATAAATTTTATAATATAAATAGCTTGTTAGATCAACAGCTACACTTTATTGACTCGTACTTTCTAAACCTGTAAAGATTTTGTAGTCTTTTCAAGTAGTAATGGGTCTGTTTATGCGTTAACGAAACGAAACCATTTACTAACTAGTTCAAGAATCATTTAATGTTTGGTTTGTAGAAACGCAAAATGTAGTAGATGGAACTACGCGTTAAAAGTTGTAAAACCAACTCGCCAACGGATGTAGTTTTGCTGAAAAAAACCAGTTTACATTTAACTGTTAATGTCGCTGAATGAATTAACCAGCTACAACAGTCAACTAGTTTTGCGGTAACAAAAAAAAACGTTTCATTGATTCTTTTCAACTCATTGACAATTTTTCAAAAGCCATGAGTTCGGACGAAGGTCAGCATCATTTTCTTGCCGTTTGTCCTCGAAAACATGCATTAAGATTTAGACTGACGAGCTGTAATATGCTGTTGTTGAAAACTTTCAAATTATTGTCAAGACATAAAATTGACCGATTTAATTTTGTTATTGTCACTAAAAGCTGTAGCAGTTTTAGTGGGGTTATGTCTTTATGTCATAAATAGCAATAGTACCGTCGGGCAAATATTCCCTGGCGATATTTAAATTAATTTGTGAAAACTGAAAGTTGTTTATTCCTTTTAAAATGTTGAGAAGTTAAAGGTAAATGTTACTATACGCATTCTAGTGTCGCATTTACCTCCAAAACAAGCTCGATTGCCTGCGGCGATATCCACGCTGGTTAATTTTAAGAGTCATTGATTTGGCAATAACACAAACAAGTTTAGTTTGAATGTACTTGTAAATTGATCATAGATAACGTTCTCAGTTCCATGTAATCAGAGACTTTCAATGTGGGTTTCAAATGAGTTCTTAAATTAGAATCTCAATGCTTCCATTAAATCGCAGACTTATCAATTTCTCAATAGAAATACAGTTAAAGCTCAATAAGTCTACAATTATATAGATCTATCAGAGACTTTCTATGTGAGTTTCAAATGAGTTCTTAAATTAGAATCTCAATGCTTACATTAAATCGCAGACTTGTAAATTCCTCAATAGAAATACAGTTAGAGCTAAATAAATCTACAATTATATAGATCTTCTGAGATAGAAATAGAATCAACCATTATGCACTTAAAGATATGATAAAAAAATCAATATCAAATAAAAAAAAAAAGTATGGTGTTGTATTTTACAAATCAACAAATTGTGCATACAATAAGAGATTTTCATGGTCTGTTTATTGGCCATATATAGATTTTTGAAATTACCCTGAGTTCTGAGATTCACGATAAATCTGGCCGAAATTCTAAAATAGTTTATTGTAGCGTTGTTCTCAAAAAAAAATCAGCAAGCAAGATTTAATCAAAAGTATTGGTACTTTTGATTACAATGTTTGTGAGAATACGTCTAGTTGATATAATGTAATAATGGTATATTACTATCGCAGTCTGTACATAATGGCTGCGATGATGTACGCTAGCCATTAATGTGATTGAGGTCATCAGACGTGGCCAGCGGTACAATCGTTACCGAACAAGGCTTTTATAGTGCATAACCCAAATGTTGGGCCAATGCAGGTCATTTAAATAACATTATAAAGTTTTATTTTAAATATCTCGAAAACTGATAGAAAATTATATGGAAACAAAAAAAGTCAACGTGTCCCGCTTTTCTTTGCTCTCGCGCTGCTTTTTGCACCTGACTTTATTTGAAACAAAAATTCTACAATAATGAAAGATACTGGTGAGTTTATGAAAACTTGCCAGGATTGTTATCTTTGCTGGTGCCTATTCGAATAAGGTAACGTCTCTGTAAGATTAGCTGGAAAGTTTGACTTTACTCAAGGAAGATTGAGAAAACCAAATTAAACAAGAAAATATAAGTCGAGGATACCCCTGGTCCTTGTGGTCGTAAGTCAAGGATACCCCTGGTCCTTGTGGTCGTAAGTCAAGGATACCCCTGGTCCTTGTGGGCGCAAGTCAAGGATACCCCTTGTCCTTGTAGTCACAAGTAAAGGATACCCCTGGTCCTTGTGGTCGCAAGTCAAGGATACCCCTGGTACTTGTAGTCATATTAAGCAGAGGATACCCCTGGTCCATGTAGTCATAAGTAAAAGATATCCTTAGTCTTATTGTTATTGTGTAAATTATATGAAGCTTTAAGACAGAACTGGCTTATTGTGTAAAAATAAATAATAAGATAATTTTTTAAAATGTATCTGGCAAATGTGAGGCATATTCATGGTTTTGTTTGTATTGTAGAACACCTTGTAATCTGTTACTTCTGTTTCTTATTCTTAAATTTGTAAACTATTAGAAACCTAATTGTTTAATAGCATTTGTACCTATCATTTTATCATCAAAGAGTTTGTAATGAGCGTACGAGGGCGTACGTTATATTTGGATGGCCGACTGTGAGCAATATTGTTTATAAATCAATATCCGTTGTAATGTACAATGTAGATTTTTATAACTTTTGATTTAATATTATTTTAGTAAAATTATTATCAAAACACTGTTTCTCAATTTAGTAAAGAAACAGTGTTTTGACTCGACGCCACACCTGTCAACGCTTTAGCCGCCACCAATCGGGGGCCGGCGCGACTGTTTACGACTATTACCGATCGTTGCTGATCTCAGTAGAGGTGGAGTGTGGCGCCGGGCATTCGAGTCTCGACACTGAAATAGGGAGGTTGTCTAAAATAAGCGAACTAGGTGTTGTGAGTTTATACACCGTGCTGAATATAAAAATGTGAGTATTACCTTGTTATTATTTTAGCGCCAGCCCTTTTGCCACCACAAAGTAATGTAACTTTGAAGGGAAAACCGTTAGTAGATATAAATCTCTAACACACTTCTTAATCACCCTTATTCTACCAGGTGATACGACCAAATTCGAATGACCACTAAAAAACGACGGTTTCATACATATTGATGACCTTTTTAATTTTGCTACCGAGACGCATTGGGCCTTGGTACACTCGAGTACAAAAGATGGATAATTTTTGCCAACTATTTTATAAGGAATGAAACATTAAAAATAACATAATGTACCTATGACTATAATATCAAAAGACAGTAGAACAAACAGCTGAAAAGTAACTTGTCTGTTTGTTATACTCTCCATCCTTTCAGTTAACTCTATGCCAAAAATCAAGTCGATTGGTTGCTTAGTTAGGGCGTAAGGAAGGACGAACAAACAAAGAGAAACAAGCTTTTGCAAAACGTTACCCCAGCAGGAAATTGAATATCTCGAAAACCTTAAGACGCACAAATTTTATTTTTAGACCATCGTTTATACACAAATATAAGCTATCTGCCCATATAAGTCAAATTTGTCTAGGGTCATTCGTTTAGAATCTTCCTGCTGGAAAAACGTTACCCCAGCAGGAAACGAATTTTGCGTTTTATTCCAAAACGTGAACATGCACAAATTTTTTAACTTGACGCACATTTACAGCGTAGTACGCACTAATTATTTGTGTAACTCACTTCATTCTAGAAGAAACTTTTCTGCTGGGGTAACGCACACGCGCAAATTCACCCGTTTTTATTATTAAATTTAGTTTTGCTCCCAAGTAATACTCTTTCTCAATAAAATAAAACCATAATCTTCTAAATTATTTATTAGGGAACACAGACGAAATTTCATTTCATCATCAGCCTATACACGTCCACTGCTGGACATAGGCCTCCCCCGTACGACGCCAGAAATAGCGGTCCTGAGCCGCCTCCATCCATCGACTCTCTGCGACCACTACGATGTCGTCGGTCCATCCGAGTGGATGGTCTCCCATGTAGGGGGGGATTTGCCATAATCACCACGCTTGGCAGGCGGATTGGTGATCGCAGTGTTGGTGTTTAAAAATACTCAGAAGGAAGCTGCTGCCCGTCCTCTGGCAGGTTCCCTTAGTCGGCTCTTACGACATCCACGGGTTGAGTTGGAGGGGTCGATATTCGTACGCCGCGGCCCCACGCCCATATAGTCTTAAACCACCCCCAAATATTCTGTATCAATGGACGTATACAGGTTAATTACGATAATCCATTTTCATATCTAACTAAACGAAAAGCTCTTTCATGTCATTGAAAGAGTTTTCGCGCTCTAAATACCTACTTAGAAAAGCTCAAGACTGCCCGCCCATGTTATCATAACTACCTATGATACATTTAAGCCACATTGTCGCGTTGCGGCAGTTTATATCACAGGTTGCGTAATAGAACCCTTATTAGAACCCTACTCCAAAAGAAGTATGCAAACGCCTCTTTGATTAGATTAAAATAGGCAATGTTGCACAATAAAATGTCTTCCTCATAGTGCAATCAGGACTGTCTGTAGTCGCTTGTGTGTGTCTATCGATAATTGGACGTTCCGAACACAGGCAGCGTTTCACTGACACTACTTATCGCGTTTGTTTGTGTGGATGCTTCTTTCTATGGCAGTAGGTGCGTGGTATGCATTCTGAGAAGTATGAACTACAAATTTCACATAACGCACCTTATGCACATAGGTACCTAGCGCCTCGTTCCTAAGTATGTATTATAGATCTTTCCATGCATGTGTTCCGTTTTTCCGCATGTTTCTCGTAGGTGAGATACCATGAACGTAGGTAGAAGCAGATATTGGAGGTTCTCTTGATCATGCCCTACACTTTGAGTTTAAACTAAACCTTCAACGGTAGAATAGGTATTTTATTATTACGATAAAAACTTTCGTTAAGGGATGAAACGTTGGTGTTCTTCCAAGACAAACTAGGTTCATAGTTAACCCGCTTACATTCATTATGGTATTTTACTAAATCAAAATAGGAAACAGTACCTAGGTAGTACCGAGGGGATACTTTTAGGAAATTTTGGAAGCCTTTTCGTTTAGAAAGAATGGAAAAATTTGCCTCTGCTTGTCTGTCGCAGTGACCCTACTCTCTCCTCGCACCTCGGCGCGCCGGTTGACACATCATTTCCATACAATGCCTGCCGAGACAGGGCAGCCAGCAGCCAGCGTGTGGTAGCACTCCGCAAAATTTGGTACATACACTCAAAAACCCGAAACTATCAGATTATGCGATATATTGGAAATCTCGCATAAGGGGGTCAAAGTTTGTAAATTTAATTAGCTACTTTTTCTTTTTAGTTTTTATTTATATCATTAACTGTTTCCTGAATGCACCTAAATTAATAACATCGCGAAGAAGTTGACGAATGGTATCTCTCAGAATACACCGAAAGCTGATATTTGATGTTTATAGGCTCGTTAATCACAAATTAACATTTATATTCATGATGAACCACTTTAATCTGCGGCTTTAATGATGCTGAATTTCAAACAGTTGATACAGTTTAAGGCTCCTAGGTTGCATTTAACTTAGGAAATAACTGAAGGTAGGTAGGGCTTCAGTTAAATTCGTCGCGTCGTCGCAAGAAAGGTTCCGCGCAGCATTATTGGGATGTTTAGGATGACAGCATAATACGGCACAATGGCGCTTATGCACATTTGTTGCAAGCTGCATGGAGATGGACTGGTAGTTATGTGCCGTGCATGGCCGTGCCGACCTAGCTACGTAACGCAAAGTTTCGAATGTGATGCGCCTGCGCCTGAGGTGGCGGCGGCGGTGCGTGTGCGCTATGAATGACCGTCGCTGGTCATCGGCAGACGTCGCGCAGACGCTGAGCGCATCACGCGTCCTCTGTCCTCGACCCTCGTGTCTGGTGTCGTGTGCTTTATCGTGTGATGGAGAAGGATACAATGCTGGTAAGTCGACTCAAGTGAATATAATATTTTCTTGGTTAGGAGTTCGTTCTTTACATGATAGAATCGAAACCTACCTAGCTAATTTCAACTTATATGAATGCTGTGTTTATACATAAAGATAAATAGATATAAACACCTGTATTTGTACCTTTTATAAACAAATAATGCTGGACACTCCACATGCACACAGCATCATCTACCTCGAAAGTTGAGCTCGTGTTATGGGTATCTTACTCGAAGGTTCAGTTAGAGAAAACTTAATATGTCTAGAATTTCCGAAACCTTTGCTATTTGTTATCAAATATCAAAGTGCTTTATTTCCTTTAAACCTTACAGGACTCTTGGACACGTTTAAATAAAATCATGGAAAGTGATGACTACCTACTTACGAGATAAACAAGTGATATGATAATAATAATTACGGTGGCTAGTTACACTTATCTAGCTCCTATCCGCGCGCGCCTATAAGCACGCGCTTTTCAAAGACCATCCCCGGGATATCGTTCCTGCCAAATTTCATCGAGATCCGTTCAGCCGTTTAAGCGTGAAAAGTAACAGACATACAGAGTTACTTTTGAAGTTATAATATTAAGTATGGATAGTCAAGGCGTTAAATAAAACGCGCCGGTATCGTCTTAGTAGAGCAATAAAAACCACTACCATCCAGGTGGATGGTACTTGACCACTCTGGTCACTCAAACAAGGTAAGTACCTACATAATAATACTTATGTAGGTTTGTGCCTATTTCGGCTTTCACTTATTTACAATTTAAATAATTAAATTAAATGATACGTTTGAATATATAAACTATGCTGCTACGAAGGCTCTACGAAAAATTGTATGGCAACAAAAGATCTCAACGCGCTCGCCCTGCTACGCGCGCCGCGCCCGCGCCCCTGCCATTCTTCGAAGCCTAACTAATCGACGACGCAATATCTATGTATTTTTATTCACAAATTCCCAAAATTAAAGTATTGAGTAGGTAACGAAACGAAGAATGGAACATTTTACAATTGTTTGTAATGTAAAAAAGTGCGCGGGTCCTACGTACATTGTACATTCCTACATACTTATTCGCGTAGAAGTTTTTCATGCATAAAGCATCAACACGCTGCCAATGCTTACAAGTGATGTTAGTATAAATTGCGATGGTTTTATAAAAGAAACAAACATATGTGAAGAGAAATGTCTAAGCTACTGACAAAAGCTCTCTATATGTCTATTCTTTAGAAAAGAACACCAGATAGTGGCCAGTAGATATACTCCTGTCTAGCGAGGTCAACGACACAAATCATGTGAAAGTGTTATTGTGTCCTCCAGCTTAGCACCCACACCGGGGCCCGATCCCGTCGAGGACAATCCGACCTCCATTCACTATACTCCATGGAACCTAAATATATGTACATAGGTACGTGTGTTATCTCTAGGTAGAGGATTATGTTACCGTGAACGGATAGGGTGGGTTTATTATAATGGATAGAAGAGAAAGCTTATCGAGTTAGTTGTGTGAGAGTGAGCAATAAAAGGGTTGAATTGAAAGTTGTGTTAGTGAGGATAACTTACTAACATTAACTAAAAGGTATCACGGCAAAATGTAATAAAATTTCCAATTATTATACATATTTTACGGATGTGCCTCAACGATAACTATTTTTACTCAACTACCAAATCAATCAAATCAAATCAAATCATTTATTTGCGCCAAAGGAATGGTTAAGTAATGTTATAATGTGTTAGTTAAGTGTAGAGTGTCTGTGTCACAGACATTATAAAGCTGCGCCTAAAGGTCTATGTAGGCATTTGATAAAAATAATGTGAACAGAAAAATTCTTGAAAGATTCTGTAGAATCTATTCGTTATCTTCGTGAACTTTGTCAATAAACAAGTACTTAGGTACCTACCTCAGCTATTAAAATGACGCCACAGATAAATAATACTAAAGTGACGCTTTTATTAAGGCTTTTGGTATAAAAGTGCTGCGAGGTGTGGGCGTCAAACCGCCCGTGGCGTCAGTCAGTCTACACTCAATTTTCTCACGCCTCCGATCTTTGAGCCAGGGGTGAGGTGGACAAAACGAACCATCGTAATACAAACACTAATTAATTGCCGCTAAAAGGGGCACCACATGTGACCAGAATTTCAGTGATTTTACGGTTTTGGGCTCTTCATAGCGTGGGCCTTTCCTCGTGATATACATACGTCTAAGTAGGTATCTAAAGATTGGTAGATTTATGTCTGATAGACTACTAAGCAAACTTTTGATCAAATGTAGAGCACGAGGTTACGACCGACCATGACCTACTATGTAGTCGAGAGCTTGTAATGTGTTTATTTAGCCTGTTATCCCCTCGCAAAAATCAAAGGCAGCCGTTCAATAAATAATATATTACTCAACACTTTCACTCGAATGCTAAGTTTTAGGAAGTGCGTGGATATTAGTTAGGTAGACATTCGTCAACCGGTTATTCTCTGTGTGTAGGTATATCTCCGTAGGTATATCTGTCTATCTAAGTAAATTAATGCAGGCTCAATAAAATAAACAAACCATACTGAACCACTGCTGCACTGGTATCTTGAGGCAGTGTAGGCACCACACAAGCCACCCCCATCCTTTAAACGAGTAAAACATTATATAATTTCAGTGTATAGGTATGTTTTTTTTCCATTATGTAGGAGTTTATTTGCGTGTAGGTAAGTAGACACCTACCAGATATAAATCAAATTAGCATTATTTCTTATGTACCTACCTACCTATCAACCTCGCCCGACGCATCTAAATGGATCTGTGTCGTATAACGAATCTAAATAATAAATTCTCCAAAATACATTTATTGACTAACGTAGGTTAGTTAGGTATCATTTCTGATTTAAGATATTTATTCTAAAAATTATTTTACAAAATTCTGTTACAAGAGAACTTTAAACAAATGTAAGTTCTTATTAAGCAACTTTTTTTCATCATAAACTTAATTTTAACATTGATAATTAATGGTAATGTTTTCCTTATCGAGTAGATATTGTGCCCCGATTAATGAAGTCCGCCGGAGGGCTTTTTTCGTTGTGCTTAAGCCAATTTTATCGTATGCTTTATTTCTAAATTACATTTTCAATGCCTTTCATACTTGCGCGTAGTGTGAGATCTGTAGATTTTATTTCAATACTAGCTGACCCGAGAGACGTTGTCCTGTCATTTAATTCAAACTTCAACTGACAGTTATTTCAAACTCGCTTATCAAACAGTAATAACGCTGGCGCTAAGGTTAACATTCAAAAAGTAAGTCCTATGTTTCTGCGCAATTTAGGTACTTAATTTTTTTAATGTAAGAAGTTTCTACGAAGTATTAGAAAACATTTTAAAACAAGATGAATGATATCAGTAAAGCCGTTCTCAAGTTATGTCGTGACCAGGAGAAATAGAGGTTCATTTTTATATCTATGTTTGCTGCTGCCGCAGCAACCACTAGATGCAGAAATAGCATGGTAGAGAATAGGTACCTAGAATTTTAAACAAAACAGAATTATGTATTGTGGCCTGGCCATCTCGATGAACCACAACACAACGACAATTGCTTAGGTTTAGGGCTTTTCAAATTCAGTCGTGCGTGCTTTTTCTCGTTTTATTGCGAAGTATGGCGGCCCCGATCGGTGCCCGGCTTATGCCCAGTCGTAAAAGATGCAATAAACGAAAGAATCTAGCGTGCCTGGTGGTCTGGCTGGACTTAGAGACATACTCAGCACATCAAAACCTAGGTGCCATTTAGAATATGTATACCTAAGTATAGAACAAGTGAAGTAATCGCGGGCACTAACGGAATTCGTGTCGCAGACAGGTTTCAGAAGCTGCTTTATGACACCTCCATTGTGTTGACGTGAGGTGAGATCATAGTCGAAGCCGGTGCGTTGCTAACCCCAGGGTGTTTTAGTTAGATATTACTCCTGCACTAATACATAAACCCATTAGCTCTACTCTACCGTTAAGTTTGTGGCTACCTACACTACAGCTAAGCTTAAAATTGTTCATTAAATGGCAGTCTTTCTTTACAAACATGATTAAAGGTAAGGAAAGGACCTCGGATTTTTAAAGAAGCATTCCAATACCTTTGAATTTAATCCGTATAGACAGGTATTATACCTAGCCAGAGAATTGTTTCTGGTTGAACGTCCCATTATCGTGTAAGTTGATAAGTATTAAAATCGACCTCGCCGCAAAGTGATTCGAAGTAAATAGGGAAAGGTAGGTCAGGTAATGTAAGCCAGGATTTCATTATCACGGTATATCACCCATGTGTGGTGGCATGGCGGCGCGGCGCGGCGCGGGGCGGTGCGACGGTAGCAACCACAATGCTTATAAAACTAGAAATGGAAAGTAGCCACACATCCGAACGCCTCCGACTGGACGAAATGTTTACTGAACGTGTTGTTTGGGGAAAAAACAAATTTATGGACGATTTTAATATATATGCGATAATTCCCCAAGAAACAATTATTGCTTCCTAAGCTGAACCACCGACGACTTTGAGTAGGTAGAAAATCCATCACTGAACAAAAAGCTAATTCTTGCTTTGTAGCTAAGCTTTCCATTCCACGAACCCACCAGGAAGGCAATGTACTAAATTAAAGTAAACTAATGTTTACAGTAAACATTTCTAAGAATAAGACATAATAAAACGTCTTCATACACAGCGATGACTCTGTAGCTAAAAATAAACAACGTGAGGCTACATTGCATGCTGCGCCATTGCACATAAAAAGCATCGACAAATGATTATTTTGACGGTTACCGCATTTCGTATCGTATTGCGGCAGGTTATACCGTTACCGTGCAGAGCGCTGCCCTGTCATCGGGTTGGCACCATAGGGGTCTATGTAAGAGTGAAAGGACAATGTAAACAGGGCAAATTAGATGCAAACCACCTTAGTGATTCCCGGCAAGTAGCAGCTTGCCATTCAACGCACGCGCCGCTTTCACTGCGGCGCAACGCGTATCCTGGTGTTCGCATCCTACCTGCGGACACTTATAAAAGGGCATTTTTAGGCATCACTTCGACCTGCAATATTACTTATTAGGACAACTGCTTTACAAAGAAGTTATGACCAGTTTTTTCGGAAGAGCGATTGAGGGCATGAATCTTGTACAGCTACTCAGAACAGAGGATCTTAAAAACATTCAATTACGCCTGATTCCCATGGAACTCGGCATTTTAACGAGCCTCTTGCTCTGAACCACCCAAAAAACTGACAATGCTCTAATTGGGTGAAACTCATGACTGAGCCGACCGGTCAGTACAAGGAATACCTACTTATTAAAAGATAAACATTAATTATTTACTTATATTTATTTAGAGCAAAGAAATCGTGTAAAGCCAAATTAGGAACTTGGTAGATATATAGAGTTAACATTATAAAAAATCCTTCACTGTACAAGATATCCGTCTATGGAATCCTCTTCGTCTGGATATCAGACCATAATTACTGTGTGAGAAACATAAATTACTGTCATCGGCGCGGCGTAACAAATGATTTTGTAATTTTGCTAATTATAAGCCAGTTGAATCAATTTTTTAGGGTTTACTTATTACCTACTAATTTTTTACTGTTTTCAAAAATATTAAACTGTGTCAGAACTGACTTTAACTGGAAATTTCAAATTATTTGCAGATCGGCAGTCCCAGATTGGTGCTTGTTTCGATGCTCTTTGCTGTTTTTGCGTCCACCAACGCATTGGGCTCACCGAATCCCGCAGAAGATTCCTTAGGTGGTCGTCTCAATATTTCTTGTAAGTATATTTTACTTATGACGACCTCTGTACCGCAGCGGGCGAAGGTCCGCCTGCGACGCACGCACGAGGTTGCGGGTTCGTTTCCCGCCCTCAACAAATGTTTATACGATCTGTAGATATTTATTCAGGGTGTTCTGGGTATTTTCTACACATAATAAAAAATATCTATGTAGTACATACAATGTATTAAGTATATCAGTAATTAAATTACCTATAGTAACCATTATTTTTTTATACTTTTCTGTGTCCAAATAAACATTGTTTCGATTCTATTTATCCATAACACAAGCTCTACTTAGCTTGGGACTAAATTATACTGTATGAATTGTCCAGTATTATTTATTTATTATTAACTATTTATTAGCTTTAGATCATTATCATATCAGCCCATACACGTCCAAAGCTGGACACAGACCTCCCCCCATACGACGCCAGAAATAGCGGTCCTGAGCGGCCTCCATCCATCGACTCCCTACGACCGCTACGATGTCGTCGTAGTTTTAAATCAATCCTATCTAACCACAAATTCACAATGCGATATCTTGACTAGTTCGTAAGATTTGACTGTTTTGACTTCAGATGCGAGGGAACACTCAAGCCCAAGTGGGCTGGCGTCGCTGTTCTCCCCGCGCATGGACTTCGAGCAGTGGAAGCCTTTGACGGGCCGTGGCGATCCGCTGCACAACGACCCCACCTACGACTACGAACCGCCGGTGTTGGAGCGAGTGCACTACTGGGCAGACGACACTAAGCCTGAACGAGAAACCTTTCAAGAGAAAAAGTCTGAAGTCCTCATGCTCGGCGTATCCTCCCGAAAACCGAGTGTCACGCCTCGCCAGCCACCCCTGCCGCCGCCCAGAAGGCATCACCAGTTCCGACCACCTCCACCTAAGTACGAAGATTTCACGTACAAGTTGAGCGACACCTATCCCATGACTATTTTAGTACCCCCACCGCCCCCGCCTCCCGGACACAAGCCGTCTCTTTACATTCTCAATGACGATGACAAAGAAATACCGATAACCAACACCCAGGTAAAGGAAACGATTTCACCGTTAATTGCCGCGACGGAGACCACTAGAGCCCCCGAGAAAATAACGTCATCTTATGCTCTTCAAGAGGCAAATCTTATCTACCAGTCTTCCTCTACCAGCCAGAACTGGATTCTTGATGTAAACGAAACATCGGCACACGACTTTAACAAAGTAGTGAGTAGCGACTACGCGGGGTGGGGACCCACCACGCCCATCGACGTTTACGAGTCTGCCAACGAAACTCACAATCTGGTGTCCAACGATCACGCGGAAGTAGTCAGGCACCCCTACTCATTCTACCGACCAATGTTATCGGAAGCTCCTCCTCCTCCTCCCACTGACGATAACAACAGTTTTGTGCATTTTTCCACGTTTTTACCAACGGCTCTGCCTCCAACGACCACCGAAGAATCTACAGCAGTTGCACCTGAGGCGACGCGGCAAACGGAACAAACTACTTCTGAAATTATTATAGAAAACCAGGATTACTATGAAGACACGTTGCCACCTACAAAACCCACTGAAACGATAGTATTCCGGCCAACGCCAGCAATGAGTGAACCAACGGAAAAACCTAAAATTGATGAAGAAATAAATCTTTTCAGTATGCTCGGTCCCATGATGTCTATGCCCATATTTAACGGACCCGACAGGCCAGAAGACAATCTCTACGCCCATGCATCGGAAAATATGCAAGTTTTTAAGGAACGGAATCCAGTAGACTTATTAAAACTTGAGAATATGCAAACTATGCAACCACCACCACCCGTTCTATTCGCGGAGAGCACTACTCCATCTCATAAACAACCTTATCATGCAAATTCGAACATTATAAGCACTCTAGAGCAAAACAAACCATCTTTACAAACACATGATCCTTATTTACATATGCGTTACACAACACCTGTTTCAACGTCATCGGCAGACTCTTCTGATGTAAATAAATCTACTACGGAAGCTTCGGCACCCATGTATCTCATAATACAAGGGCATTCCAAAGTAAAAACGTATAGTTCCAAGCCAAAGCCGGGTGACGACCAAAAGCAAGCTAGCGATAATGAGATCCTGAAGCCTAACGAAACTACTGAGGTCAAACACTTGCATCCGAAAGAAAAGTTGACCAAAAAATTAAACATCACATCTGTTAGAAAGAGTAGGGATCGAAATTTGAAAGCACTGGTCGACCGGGGCTTCGGATCCATTGAGATTCAAGAAGCCGACTTAGGTATCAAATATGACGTGAGCGATGGAAGCGATGTGCCATTCGAGTTATATAGAAAAGGAATAGTCGACAACGTCGAGACAGCTTACAAAACAGACAAAAGCACTGAAACTCGCGAAAAGAGACAGATTGATCTCGAAGATCTTATACCATTCGGCGAAGATAGCATTGAGGAATTCGTTTACAGTTACTTAGAGGGCAAAAAGAACGATACCAGTATCACAGGCATGATCGCGCAGGCCGTGACCAGCGACGCCGCCGATGCCGTGGACGAGCTCGAGGACGCAGCTAGCAGCCAGGAGGAGCCAGACAACGAGGACAGGTGAACCGAGGCAGATACTTATAAAGGCATCATTAGGTACGTTTAGTAAGTGCCAAAACTGTTTGGTGAGAAAGTTTCATTCGATTGTTGTTACCTACCTAATCGCTTGATAAAAACTCCATCACTGATTGCTCTGTCTCACCATTTGTTTCCTCAAGTGTTTATAGCCCCACCGAAGCTTCCCTCTTGTCTGATCTTTTATTCTATTGAATATCTTTAAATTCCACAAATTAACATTTTTCTTCAGAAGCTATAATTAGTTGATAGGTAAATTATAATAAGTAGGTTATTTAAAGAGTAGTATAAACCAAGATATTTATTGTGACTATTTTAAGAATCTATTAAATAAAATAACTTTTACAAGTGCAATTTCTTGGTTATTGGCAACGGAGAATCCTGGGTTTCTGCTTGGTTCTATGCTAAGTACCTAGTGCAGGCAAGGGACGTGGCGGACTGCGAACGACGACGTCGCGAACTGTCACTTGCAAGCCACAAGGAAACTCACAGTAAAATACCTACGATGAAATTTTCATTCTCGTAATAATGCGTAGGAAGCTTTGAACAAAAACACGTACCGTGCGACTCAGCGGACGTGGCCCACTAACACAGAACACTTCTTGCCATCCTTTTCGTAGAAATAAACACAGGCACCTTAGATAAAGTGAAAGCTATCGAACCCATAAAGTCACATTAATGCAATCCACATCAAGAACATATATGATGAATGCTTTCATTCGGGGAACCTTAGAACATTAGCACTTCTAAACAAATGTAACGCGGTCATATTCATGTAAAGACAACAAGAAGCAAAATGCTGAAAACTATAGTCATCGCGTGATGATTGAGTAGGGTGTCTCGTGAGCTGGTGTTGCACCAATCCGCTTGACAGAGACACACCTTGTACTCCGCTTCAGCCAACCTGCAATAGGATTGCTATTTGTATGATCGTACAAAAGCGAACTTCTTTTCCTAATTGGCATTAAATAAAGTAGATATAAAATGTTAGTACCTAGGTGCCGTAGGTGGTAGCTATAGTTTGGCAAAGGTAGCTAGGTACCTAGTTTCCTATCTAAACGAGATAAATTCATGAATTCGGCATGAAATGATAGAGTCAAAGATCGTATCAAATAAGTAAGTACCTAAATGATACAATCTTGAAATCAAATTTTGCAAGAAATCTTTACACAGAGATTTATGATATTGCAATCAATATCATAATCATCTTTTATCGCCCACTGGCAGGTTAAGGTCTCGTTTCGTTGCTTCCATGGCTGGTATGGCAAATGGCCCTCTTGTGTTTCAATTTAGATGCGAAATTTTAGTCATGAAGAGGAATAATATTTTTAACCAAGCCCCTTAACGGCACGGACGCCGCCGCCGCGCCGCCGCTGCCGTCGCCCCGTGTCGCATGTAGTGCCGTGCTAAGTACTAACACCGTTTTCAAATGCACACGCGCGTGAGTTCCTCGTCTAAGCGGCATGTCTTCATAAAATGTGAACACACGTGAAAACCGCCTAAATCCAGGCATGGTCGTGTTCATCCGAGCAGAACATAATGTGACTTACCTTTCCCTCTTGCAAGTCATGGACCGCGCAGGCAGGTTCATGGCGGCCGGCAGTGGGTCGTTCTCCTCAGGCGTATAGCACCCTCGCTGCACCAGCCAGGAGTGCCGCGCGCGCTCCGACCACGAGCGCACGAAGCACATCGCGCCTTCTGTCAGCAGATTTACATTGGTACATGGTAACATTTAGAAAGAAAGAGATTATTCAAACAACATTAACAGAAAAAGAAGAAACACTTAGGACTCTGCCCCACTGCGAGCGCCTAGGTTAGCGAATTGCCTCGATGGTAGATCAGCGCTAGGATAAGAGATCACTCAATATCCGAATCTGTGCGGCAACGTTTGTGTATTGCGTTTGCTTAGAATTATCTAATTCCGACTGCTCATTATGGTGGTCGCGACGTAAAATCCACCCCTGCACCTCAGCTTGTGTGTACAGGGTACAAAGTTATTCAGGCCGTGTAGGTACTAGTAGTATGTAGTTCACTTACATTCCTACATTACATGTATATCGCATACTAATGTCTACCTACGTTTGATACGTGATGGATGTGTGTTGTTTCCTATTAAACCTTCATGTTTCAATCTAATAAATATACAGTTACGATCTCTCAGCGTTGGAGTTATCATTCCTATTCCGCGGTAGCTCTAACACTGTGGATGTACAAGAGCTGACTAAAGGAACCTACCAGAAGACAGGCGGCTGCTGTCTTTTGTGTAGGTATTTTTAACACTTCGACTGCGATCACCAATCCACCTGCCAAGCGGGAATCCCTATTGTTTGAGGGAGGCACGTCGGGCAGTGGAGGCGTCCTAATGAGGAATAGGTACCTTGAGTACAGTTCACCAGGAACTTCCGGCTCGAGTTGAAGGGTCCGCCCGGCGGGGCGAACTCCCCGGAGCAACTGAAATAGCTGCCCACTTCCTTGAAAGTGCTCGAACAGTTGTAGCATAGTATGGCCTCTGAGACCCCCCATACTAGCGCAGAAGACACAAGCCAGATCATTGCACGAATGTTTATATAGTAGACGCACACCGCAAGGGAATTTTACATCAGGTCACGTTATTCGTTAAAATAGGAAGGTTTAGTTTATGATGGCCCTAATTCATTTGTAAATATTGTGCTGTATTGTGCAAAGAGAATACAATACTGACGTATTGTGCAAAATCCAAAGAGAATACAAAATCGAGAAATAATACAGAAGATGACGTGGTGTGGCACCAGGCCCGTACCATTGATTTTATTTTATGTGTTTACTTGGGAAACTAAAAGCTTACTTAACAAACATACATTTCAAAGCTAGAACAATTAAAGCTAGGACAGCTTCCGCTTAAAGAACACAAATTATAGCTTTAGGCGCAACTCTACCATGTCTGTGCATTATAGCAACTAAGAAAGTGCCTAATTTGAGTACCAAAATTTGAAAATGAAAAAAAAAACCTAATAAAAAAAATATGGACCGACGACCTAGTGAAGGTCGCGGGAAATCGCTGAATGCGGGCAGCGCAAAATCGGTCATTGTGGAGATCCTTAGGGGAGGCGTATGTCCAGCAGTGGACGTCGATCGGCTGATATGATGATGATGATGAAAAAAAAAATGAAATATGCCTGTCGTCAGTTTACAATCAAGTACCTAGATGGAGTAGCTACGGAAAGTACCTAGATGGAGTAGCTACGGAAAGTACCTAGATGGAGTAGCTACGGAAAGTACCTAGATGGAGTAGCTACGGAAAGTACCTAAATGGAGTAGCTACGGAAAGTACATAGATGGAATAGCTACGGAAAGTACCTAGATGGAGTAGCTACGGAAAGTACCTAAATGGAGTAGCTACGGAAAGTACATAGATGGAGTAGCTACGGAAAGTACCTAGATGGAGTAGCTACGGAAAGTACCTAGATGGAGTAGCTACGGAAAGTACCTAGATGGAGTAGCTACGGAAAGTACCTAGATGGAGTAGCTACGGAAAGTACCTAGATGGAGTAGCTACGGAAAGTACCTAGATGGAGTAGCTACGGAAAGTACCTAGATGGAGTAGCTACGGAAAGTACCTAGATGGAGTAGCTACGGAAAAAGAGACTACTACTAGATGACTACTAATAAATCAGGCCCGTACAGAGATTGATCCGCTCATCAATAAAGATAGGTACGTTCTTTATGGCTATGGTCCAGAGCTTGACGCTCGTTTTAGGTCATATGCTAGAAAATAACACAAAATCTAACGGAAACCAATAATTGTCGCGATTTGCTCTGCTCGCAGTAATGATTTTTATGCCTTTATCTGGCCTCGTTTGCTGAACATTCTAGTTATCTAAGAAAATTTGTGGAATTTTCGCGTTTCGTTCGCATAATAGGCGCTATAAATGTAATAATAACGTTTATAGCTTCTGGCATTTTTGCCTTTTGGCTGTGGTCTGGTGCTCAACGCTCGTTTTAGGTCAGCATTTGAAAATACTGTAAAAATCTAAGGAAACTACCAAATTTTCGTGACTCCATCTGCTCACCGATAATGCCTTGTCCTACTGGTTATGGTTTAAGGTTGGACCTTAAACATCACCTTTTTTTATTGATAATTGCTAAGCGTTTGAATACCATCACAACAAAAAAAAAGTGAAGATATGGCCTAAGATGGAGCACGCTTACCCAGAAGGAACTTATTCGCTCGGGGTTTGAAGCTCAGGTTTGAAGTCTCCTACATTGTACGTTACCGGAAAAACTTAGGGTCACTTTGCAACAATGGCGGAAAAATTTTAAAACTACTCAAATTTATTTTCGCGGCTCGCTCCGCTACCCGTTGACAAATGCTCGTTTTCCCATGGTCCCGAAAGTGACGTATCCTAGGTTACCATCGTAAAAATATACGCTTAAACTACAAAACACCCATTTTTTGCGGGTTACGTATATAGGTTTTCGGTGGGGTCTTCAATCCCCGAATGATTGATGAATTTCTGGCTACGGCCCTTTGTGGCACGGCTTTGACAACAAACCCAAGAGACTACAATGCGAGATTAACTTTTTTTATACAGCAACAATAATATTTGACCTAATAAAAAAACTCTGGAGCCAAACCTTGTCCTATTCTACCTATGCGCCAAACGCAACCTGTATCTCCTTAATTTTTTTCTCTTCGATTTGATAAATTAATTCATTTATTTATTTATTGTTTATTTAATTAATACGGTTATTAAACCAATTACATTAATTAAAAGAAAAAAAATATGCATAAAACAGTCAATACAATTAGAGTCAAATAATGAATTAATATAAAATAATTAATAATAACGTTCACAAAATAAAAAACATTTTCTCATTAATTTAGTCCAGCTGTCAGCGAATAAATCAACATCGTGGCTGTCATTCAGGAGAGCGTTGAGAGCGTTGAGTACTCTAGGGATGGGTGACATGGACCGAGCTGCCGTACGGCACTGCGGCACGTCTAGCAATCTGTGTTTCCGGCCCCGGCAGTAATTGTTTGGGACGTAGAGTCGACACAGCTCATCACTCAGGTCTGAGGCATCAATTTTGCCGTGGACGATCTTGCACATTGTAACTATTTGATCGTTAGCGCGCCGGACCTCCAGCGTGTTATACCCCAGACATCCCAACAGGAACTTGGTGGGGTAAATGTAGGGGTAGTAACCGTAGCAGCGACTGTAGAGGAACCGCAAGAACTTCTTTTGCACCTTCTCAAGCATAAGGCTGTAAGTAACCTCGTGCGGGTTCCATACACAAGCACCGCTTTCCAGCTTGCTCCTAACAAGTGCAGAAAAAACAAGGCGTACCACCTGCTCGTTCTCAAAATCACGGGCATTTCTGAGGACAAACCCAAGACGCCTGAACGAGTCCTTGGCCAAGGCACGAATGTGGTCATGGAATGCAAGCTTTCGGTCGAATGTGACACCCAAGTCTCTTATAGTAATGGTTCGATTTATTAATTCGTTGTTTATATTATAGTCGAAATAAATTGGGTGTAACATTCGGCCGAAGGTCATGACGAAACACTTGCTTGGATTAAATTCCATTTTGTTAACGACGCTCCACTCAAAGATCGCGTTGACATCGTGTTGTAGGCACAGATTAATAAACGTAACAGATACATCACTCCCATACAAAAGCGAAAATACCTACTCTATATTCACCTACAACATTTTAATCATAATACCTACTGCACAGAACGAAAAGAATTGTACCTTAAACACGCGTTCATAGAGTCGAGACTGTGTTGCCCGCCGTGCGAGTGACGCCATCGTAAGAATGCGCTAGGGTTGTACCTATGATGATTATTGTAATAAAACGAATGTTACGAATCAATCATGTTTTTATTAGTCAATCAAATATGTTTTAGTTTTATATAATGATTTATATTTTTTTTCCTTCTCGGAATTCTCTGTTATTAAATTTTATTGTTGAAAATATAATATCCTAATACGCGTAAATAATTTTAATAAATAATCATAAGGAAAACAGGAGCAAAGCGACGGAAAATCAACGGTTTTTAACATTTGTAATACGGTGCTACCAGGCCGATTCATTATAACATTGTCAAAATTATTTAAGAATACTTTTTCTAATTCTTCAATATAATTGAATTGAATATAATAGAATTGAATGATTCTGATGGGACTTTTAGCCCGCCATAAAAAGATGAATCTTTATTGTAGGCTTTAAAATGAGTGAATAGTGGTAGTTTCATCAACATTCGGTTTCTCCTGTAATAAAGTATTGAAGCTAGTGCAATTATGTTTTTTACTACACTTATATAATAAATACCCTGATACATAAGTCAACGCATTTTTCGCAGGCAAATCAAATCGGTAATCGGTTTCGCCGTTTAAGGCAATCGCTGAAAGTGTTCTGGCCTTGTGTGCTGAGCCCGATTTGGGTGGTTCAAGAAATGAGGTGGTATCAAACTTCTGAAGCAAGTCACAAATATCTTCTTGGCAGTTACTGTTACGTGAATTTTGCAACATATTTCTGAGGAATAATTTAGAAAACGCAAACTACGTGTAAGCGCGGGAAACGTGCAGTGCGGTGCGGTGCGAGCGCTCAGACGGGCGTTCGGCAGCCCTCTGCCAGTTGAGTCGTCGACGACTCGCCGAGCGGTAGGTATTTATCGCGCGGCCTTGAGCGAGTGACGGAGGCCTGTTGTAGGGCCCGACAGTCTGCTTCAGACTTAATCTCTAAGAAGAGTTTTAAGTCATCTGCATACAGCAGACTCTTGGCACATGATGCAACAGCTGGGAGGTCGTTAACCATTATTAGGAAAAGTAGAGGCCCAAGAATAGATCCTTGGCTGACCCCGGAACGCGTGTGGTAGGGTCGAGACTCGTAAGGACCAAGTTTAACAAACTGCTGACGATCTCGGAGGTAATCCGCAAGAAGCCGGAGAAGACCGGGGGCGAAGCCTATAGCAGTTAATTTTGTCAGCAGAATGTCGTTGTTGACCCTATCAAAAGCCTTCCGGAAGTCAAAATAGAGGACGTCAACCTGAATACCGTGATCCATGCTAGAGGAAATGAAGTTGACGAGGGTCAATAAGTTTGTATTGACGGAACGCTTGCTGCGGAACCCGTGCTGTTCGTTGCATAGAAACTTGTCCACCTGTGCATAGATGTATTTATGCAAGACTCTCTCAAAAACTTTCGCCGGGGCGGAAAGAATAGCAATGGGGCGATACTCTTCAATTAGGGACTTGTTAGAGCTTTTAGGAATGGGAGTTACCCTAGAAACCTTCCATTGTGATGGATAGGCTCCAGTTTTGAGACCCAAGTTGAAAATGTGGCAGAATGGAACGCTTAACAGTTCTCCCGCATCCTTGATTATTGCAGAAGGTAAAAATAAAGCTTTATAGACTACAATTTTCTAGCTCTATTTTTCTAAACGTCGTAAATATGTATTGTTTGCGTAGATCTTAGAGCATTTAGATCTAAGGCGTAGATTGAGGATCTTCGTTATCTATGATTATAGGTAGGTACTAGGTGGTACTCTGACTGAGCTCGGTTTTGCGAGACAAGCACGGCTATTCTAACTCGATGGAAAAGTTTCCGTGACTCGAAATCTGACACAAATCCGCGCGAAATTCAAAAAATCCGCGCGAAATTAAAATATTCTAGTGGTTTTTAATATTTTCTGCGTTCTACAAGGAATAAAACTACCTAAAAAGTAGTTTTTCATAAATCGCTGATCATTTTCTTTGAATCTATGTTCCAATGAAGTACGATTAATGGGGTTTTTGATAATGATGTTGATTTTTAGTAATACATCTCATAAATTATTAATTTCTCAAAAAGTCGAGTTGAATCGAAATTAGTTAAAACATACGTTCATAGAAAATGTTTTACGATTTACGGTAAACTACTTTTCTGCTATTGATATTGCTTGTAGAACGCAGAAAATAATAAAAACCGCTAAAATATTTGAATATCGCGCGAATTATTTGAATTTCGCGCGGATTTGTGCCAGATTTCGAGTCACGGTAACTTTTCGATCGAGTTAGAATAGCTGTGCTGGACGAGCGAACACCGGGCGGAGAAGGCGAGAAAGGAAGGCAAAAGCCATGGAACGGCAGGCCCGCGCGCAAATTTATTAATTTTTATTTTGAAATTTAGTTTTGCTCTCAAATAATACTCTTTCGCTATAAAATAAAAGGGAACACGTACACGAAATTTCATTGAAATATGTTAAATAATAAATCACCAAATGAACTTGGTTTTTTCGTAGGAGCATCTCTAGGTAATAAAGATTTGAGGTAACTTCGTGATTTTTTTGTATCGAGTCATGTTTAGTCAATCGTGTTTCGGTTCCCTTATGTTACTAACTAAAATCCTAAATTTTAGATGCTTATAAAAATATTATAAACAATTCGTTGATATCTTGCCAAAAAGTTGAAAAAAAAAAACATACAGTCAAAACGTGGGTTTTGGGACTCACTTCACTATTGGTCCAGCCATGTCCGGCTTTGTGCTATTTTAACCGGGGTGGGCGGAAAAAAATCATCAAAATATAATTTGAATCCTTTAGTATGAGGTCGTACCTGAGCACTTGACGGTCACGGCGCAGCGGATTCTCGACTCTGCTCTCCTGGAACTGAACATCCCTCTGTTCCATATCGGGTCATCCCCGAACTCTCTGTGCGAGAATGTGCAGTTGTAACACAGGATACTGTTCGTTTCCTGACACATATACACTAAAAACACAATATAAACTAGCATTGATAAGTTTATTTACACTTCACAGCATTGTTAATGTGCCCCTACCTACACATCGAGACCAACTAGAAATAATTATCTTCAATGGAACCTGTTCGCATGAGATTTTAAAACTAATAGGTAACTTAATTATACAATACTCCTTCTTTTATAAAAAAAACTTTTTTTTAATAGGTACTTCGCTCGGGGACAAATTTAGAGAAACGCAAAAAATGGAGGCAAATGCTTCAACTAGGTTTTCTTCGAACAATATTACAATAAGCGTACCTATCTTTCTCCGGGTTGTTTTCATACTTTGATCCTTCCATTATCTGGACTCATCTCATCAGTACCTAAAGAGATCTTTCCCCAAGCGTGATCATCATCCCAAAGGTGCGAACGAGCAAAGCTAGCCGAACTACTCGATTACCTGTGGTGTGCAATGAAGCACGCCCTTTTATTAGCTGCCTTAAGTCTTCTACATCTCGTTTTGGTGCTATTACATTACCTACCTACACTCATCGAACTTCTTGTAGCTTGTTTCGTAGCTCGGAAGAAGTCGAAGTGTGTTTTTTTAGAACACTGCATACAATAAATCTGTCGTCCCTCTCTATTGTTTCTCTCTCGCGACCTTGTCCTTATTACCTACTCTACAGTCTGCCGGTATCGTATAACATTGCGAAAAATCACAGACTTGGGAACAAGAAAACATTTTATTCTACCTTTTTTTTGTATGCGGTCCTCTAAATATGTCCATGAGTGTATATCCTACATATATTTAATTTTACCTTTTATCTAATAACAACATCAACAGTACAATCTATAATAAAAGTCCCAGAGAATCCCTACGTGATTTCAAAGAACCAGGTACCTACGTCATGTTATTGTCTACCTACCTACTCAATATATTTATGAACACTCGTTGTACACTCATAGAAATATCAATAGCTTCCCTATGAATAGCGATATACATCATCTAAATACTACAAATAAACATAAACTAGCTGTAAGTAGTAATGTATCTTTTAAAGGGCAATTGTACATTATATACCTATACTCGGATACAAAAACCTGGATATTTTTTGTATACAAATGCGGTACAAAACCCAAGGTATATTCATGGAAAATATTTAACAACATTGGTGTCATCGAAGCAAAGCACAGAAGCTCGAAACAACTTTTGGTTTTGAAAGCTTTCATACATCATTGATTGATATCTTGTTCGTTTTTTTTAGAATTCAAATTTAAAATTTTTTGCTACACGTGTGAGATTATGCGTTGTTAAAGTTTGTGTTTTAGTTTTTAGTGATAACTTTCCTGTTACCTTATTGTTTTCTGTGATTTTTATATATTTTTGTTAACTTTTCATTCATAAATGACTTTAATATATTATAAAATATCTTGGATTTCAAATCGGAGTATACGCTTCTACAACAAACTCGGAGTGAGTTAAGAAAACTATCAGTAGCTAAATAAATTTAAACAAATTGTCAAAACCTTTCTGTGAAAACAGGCTTACTACAATACATACTTATATATCTGATTACCTCTAAACTCTAGATACTCCCAAGCTTCTTTTTTTTGGTTTTAGACTATCTTCTTTACTTAGTATGTACACTCATGGACAAATTTAGCGGAACGCAAAAGATGGAGGCAAATCTCTCCGCTTTAAGGCTCTCTTCCACCAATGTTACACTGAGCATATCGTTCTCCGGATCGTCTCCATACTTTTGGTCCTTCCATCAACTGCTTCCTGGCAGAATCTGGAGTCATTAGTAAAGAGTACTTCTCCCCAATCAGACGCGAACGAGCAAAGCTGGACCGAGCTACTCGATGACCTGTGGTGAGCAATGGGCCTCTGGCCGGCAAGTATGCCCCTAGACCAGCTGCCTTAACTCTTCTTATCGTTTTGGTGCTAACTGTTACACTTGTCCAACTTCCTGTAGTTTTTTTAGGTCGAAGCGAAAACTGCTTACAATAAATCTGCGGCTCTCCCTGTTTTTACTCTTTTGCGAGCTTGTCCTTTACGTCTGATGTATTCTCTAGTCTGTCGGCATCGACAAAAATCACAGACTTGGGAACAAGAACATTTTTAATGTCGTTCTACCTTATTTTTGCGTTCCTCTAAATTTGTCCCTGTGTGTAGATGTAATATGTAAAGTAAAGAAGAAACAGAAATAAAAAATTTGACTATTTCTGTGTATTTAATTTTAAGAGTTGAATTTTTCTATGTATACATTTATGTACTCGATAAAATTGTATTTATGGTAATAAAGAATATTTGAATTGAAGAATACTGAATACTACCTACTACCTGGGTCTACAATGTCGCTAATTAATAAAAAACTTATTCATCTCAATAAATGTATTTCGTAGTTTTTCATATATTGATAACTATTTAGAATCGGTGAGGTAACAACTCTTGTATAACCGTCTCGGCGAGCTAACTCTAGTTTCACAATCTAACAAATCATTTTGAGGTGCATTCAATAGAATGGCAGGTGCCACAGGAGAACTCTACATTAACACGTACCTAATCAATGACACTATCCTACAAGACGCACAACACAACGGACGTAGTTCCTCGACTTTGCATCGGGGATATCTCCAGCGGAAGCCTGTGAAACTGCATCCAAGTGTGATTAACAATAATGTTAGTCAAATAACGGCTACCCGCGACCAATGCAGAATGCACCTTGAGCGCCCTACGCTCCACAACGCGCGCCGCCGCACACCTCTGGCGCGACGCTCATCACTCCTCAAAGGTACAAGCTTGCAGCATCCAGCACAAAACTATTTCAAATTTGGACCCAAAAGAAAAGTTGAATAAACCTACCTATCAAAAATGTGCAAACATAGACAAGTCAAAGTTTCTCAACTAAAGGTAAGTTAAATCACACAATATCCTCACAAATTATTTTACACCAATATCCAACAACAATAATCTTAAAAAGGCCTAAATATAATAAATCAATCATACATATTTTATTTACGTAAACATTGGTATTGTTTGGTCAGAATGGACCCATATATATATAAGTATGTATATAGGTATTTTAGAACGATGTTAAACATCTTTCATGTCTCAATTGAGCAAATAGCTGACCAAAGAATAAACATGTTTAAAACGTTCATACAAAGAAAAATAACACATAATTAAATACACAAACTAAAATAAATGCACAATTTTGCGACCATATTATGAATAAAATATATATTGATTGTTTAAAAAAATTAAAAGCGATCTTTTAATTTTACTATGTTTTTAAGTTTTCCGGGACAACTACTAATCCCAGGAATTAATTTATTTTTATGGACTACGTCGGGACCATTCTCTACAATAGCGAATGAATTTTCAAAATCGGTCCATAATATACAAATAAATCGACCAACAGACATACACCCGAACATAGAACCTCCACCTTTTCAAAGTTGGCTAAAAAATACAATAATAATCAACAAAGAAAATAAATGGCATCAGTTTATATTAAATCAAATCACTAAGGGCCATGTCAAAACAGAAACAGTTTGCTCATAGCAAGACTCTTGTATCCTTGAATGAAGCCTTATTTCCAGTAGCTGCTCGTGTCTCATTTTAAGATACAACATTTGTTTATGTGCTTGTTCTGAGCTCTCTTTAACTCTTTAATAGTTTTTCAGTAACCTGGGTTGTAAACTCACGATGGCGCAGGACAAGTCAACTATTTATTTAATGTAAGTAAATACTGTAAATAGAGTAACGCAATGTGTATAATACATATATAGTTATCAAGGCTCGCCTTTGAACCTTAGTGGGCTAAGCTGCATTGAATGAAATGGATAGTTTATATTGCTTTTGAGAAAATTATGTCAAAAAACTATTTAATTACCTACCTACTTGAAATTTATTAAATGTTTAACAATGGGAAACATATTTACAATAGATTTATTTTTTATAGTTGATCAAGACCATCTTGTGAGGACCACTATCTATCAGCTAACAGTTTGTGTATTGGATGCACATTTAAAGTACTATAAATAATTATTATGTCAATTGTAATATGTATGTGTGACTGATATTTTAGCAAAGACTTACAGATACCCTGAATAAAGTTATAAGTAATAAGAACACCTACACGTGCCATTAAAAGGTGTCCTAACAAAATCGCTGTCAATTATGTACATACAGGATATGCCTGTAAAAATATACTACAGGACTTATATAAATAACAAGGACATCATAGAATGATGTTTTCGCAAGCAACACAGAATGTCGGCGGCGGCCCTAGGTACCTCTAAATGTCCAACGAGAAGATTGACTGGCTCATTATTATGAGAAACTAAACACATACAATTTTAAAGTTAAATATGAACACAAAAACTTGTGTAGTGAGTGTGAATGATATCATATAATTTGGACGGCCAGTTTTCATTCTCGTTGTTGTGGTGGCGAACTTGTGGCATTAGCCTAGCTCACAGTCCAGTCCAGACCCCAGCGCTCTGACACCTTCAGTTGAGCAGCAGCTGCATCCTTCAGCGAGAATAGATGGGTCATCTCTAGTTCAGTTTTGGCCAGTGATATAGCTTTCTCAAACAACTCTAGTGACCTCTTGAGGTTGCCTCTGGAAACAAAACAAAATGCATTACATCTGGGCCTATCACATGCCTATTCATATTTACTTCTAATGATAGTGGATTATGTAAGCATTATCTGTTATCTTAGTTGTGTACCTGCTTACTGGCAGATAACAGTGCTCAAAGACTAGCTAGGTACTCAAGATAGTTAAAGCAATGAACCACCAAAAGGCAAACATCTTTGAAACAGATGACTTTACCAATGCTATAAATATTTATCAATTTGAATCACACTCTAAAAAATTGATAACTTATCTAACAGTTTTCTGACCTATGTGCTCAAGGCTAACCCATTTTATATTTTACATTTTATACACCTAATTTTATATGAGTATGATAGTTACCTCTGTACTTCAATAGTGCCAAGAGTTTCATAAGCAAAATCACATTTGTCATCCATCTCAATAGCTTTGTTGATCAGTTTAACAGCTTTTTCAAAGTCTGTGCTCTTCTGGAGTTGAACTAAGCCTTTGTGCACATACAAAGTGGCGTTGGTAGGATCCACACTCAGGGCAGAGTCAAACAGGGATTCGGCGCGGCCCCACTCCTGCTGGTCCGACAGCACTTGTGCAAACAGAATGTACGCCTCGGCACAGCTGGGGAACCTTTCCAGGGCTTTCTCAAAGTCATTCCTGACCTGGTTCAGTGCCCCCACGTTCTTGTGGATCTGTGCATGTCTGTAGTCAGCATAACATTTCTGAATGTAAGCAATTGAAAAGTCAGGATTGAGCTCAACAGCTTTGGCAAACTCAGCAGTGGCCTCGTCCATGCGTTCCAAGAGCAAGTAAACCTGTCCTCGGTGGTGGTAGATATCTGAATTGTTGGTATCTAACTGAGCAGCACTGGCAAAGTCTTCCAAACACCGCTCAGTGTTCTCCAGCTGTGTGAACAAGGATGCTCGCTTGATCAGAGCATTCACCTTCACCTTTGTTGAGGCATCACTATCAATCACTTGGCCAAGGTCAGCCTGCGCCTCGTCATGTCTTCCCAGGAGCAAGAAAAATGTTGCACGCAGAAGCAGGGCTTCATTTTTGTACTTTCCATTAGCATCCAATTCCTCCGTGCAAGCTTGTACCACAGATTCATAATCTTGCGACTGCAGAGCTGTTTTGGCCCTAGCAAATCCAGTTTGCACATTATCTTCCAGTTGGAGTTTAGAAATTGGATCTTCAGAGAATGCAGAGAAGTATGTTTTGATGAAATGTTTAGAGGGCATGATGGGGCGCCTCTTTGCGAGCGCCTCGCGCGCGTGCTGGCGGCCCAGCGCCTTGAGGATGCGGTCCGCGTTCACGAGCGAGCTCTGCACCTGGAACCGCTCCAGGATGCAGGCCGACGTGACATCCTCTAGCGCGAGCACAAGGTCGCCGCTCTTCTCGGCGGCGCGCGAGCGGCGCAGGAACGCCTTCACGTACTTCTCGTTCAGTTTGAGCGCAAACGTGCAGTCCTCCTTCACTTGCTCCCACATCTCGCGCTTCTCGTAGCAAGCCGACCGATTCTGATAGAACGTGGCCAGGTCGACCGTGCGGTCCGCTGGGCAAGCCTCAATAGCTTCGTTATACAGAGAGATAGCTTTATCGTACTCGCCCGCGTGAAAAGCTCTGTTCCCGGCACCTTTCAGTTTCATGGCGCGGTCGATGGCGGACTCCGTGGCTTTGGTTGTGTTCTCCTCGTTATCTAACGATATTGTGGTTTTCGCCTTCAGTTCCGCCACCTTTTTTTTGTCTGGGTCTTCTAATCTGTTTCGGAGGTAAAGGTAACCTAAGCCGATAGCCAAAGGTGCGCCGAGTAGAATGGCTAATTGCCATTTCGGAAACGGCGTACTTCCAGTAGACATATCCTTGATTCAGTTTTATTTGTATTTATAACTAAATAACCATTAATCTCACTTCGTTACACAATACAATACAAAAGTCAACACAGAACAATAAATTTTCAATTTTTACACATTTTTCTTCACATTTCTCTAAATTGACATAACTCTGACTGACAGCTAAAACGAAGTGACAGTAAAAAACGTCAAAAAAGACAGCAAGAAAATCGACGGCTTTACCAACCCAAAGAATCCAATTAGGCCAATTTCACATGAATTTTGATTTTTGTGCACCTTTACTAAGAATGAAGAGCTCAGTGGTTGTCATGGAAACCAAAGAGAACACAATACTTACTCATGGGAACCGTAGATAATGTTTCCTCTTTGATGGAAACAAAATACAAAGAGAATACGGGAGAATACTTGGAGAATACCAAAGAGAATACAATACTAACGAGGAAGAATACAATTATACGCAAAATAGAGAGAAAATACCAAACAAATTCCGAAATAGACTGAAAATTCATTCCTACATATTATTATCTGCCTGCTGTAAATATCAAAAATCGTTGTTCCCTTTTTACTATCCTGCACCTACTTTTTTATGTACTTACCTATAACTACAACAACAGTGTTGAGAATTCTCGAGATAAATAAAACCCTTGCATAATATAAAAGTATAAAATGGCAACAGATACAATGGTATCCCTACCAGAATTCGCGAGGAAACTTGTGGATAAAACCCTTTCACAAGGGAATGACGATAATTGCTGCACTGTTATCTTGGCCGGAAGCAAGGAAGTTGTAAGTCACTAATTATCTTAATACTATGTAGGTAACTTCCATCTTACCCAGGAATTTTTTTTACGAAAATAAATCCGTATTAAGCTACCCACAGTACAGAAAAATATATCTCTCTTCTAGACCTTCGTGATGCATCGCCAGCCACATGGTCAATCAGGTGACATTGTGGTCAAAAATTCTCCTCACGAAAATACACACAAAAAATCCTAACTAAGCTAATATTAGACTAGCTAATGCCCGCGCCTTTGACCGCGTTTTATCGGGATAAAAAATACCCTATATATGTTATTCCAGATCCCAAACTATACCCATACCAAATTTCAGCCTAATCGCTTCAGTGCCTAGTTTTTGCGTGAAAGAGTAACAAATATCCATACATTACATCCATACAAACTTTAATATTTAAAATATTAGTAGGAAGGATATTTTACAGGGTAAATCGACGCTACTTTACACATTTTTGGAAAAGACCGAAACACCGCGAGAGACACTGGTTTTGGAATATTCTTATGGAAGACGAACCACTCAGAAACAAGGCATGGAAAAAACAATTTGCCACGTTTGGGAATATGGTGGTAAATTAGAAGCATTGAAAAATGTTTTACCGTCTATTACCGTAAAAAGACGTTATTACTTCTTCATCGTGGTGGATTTAGGTAAAGTAAAACGAGTATGGAATACCATTAATACTTGTGTTCAGGCGATACAAGAAACGTACGCAGATTCGAAGATAAAACCGGAAGTTGTCATCGTTGGCGGGAAGTATGATATATTCAAGAACTACGGTACGCATTTATATAGTATCTAATTTGACACATTATGTTTAGTACTTACCTTTTTTATAGAGAGAGGTATACCTAGATAACTAGGTAACTTACTAAGTTAACCACGATTTTGTAAGATATCTAAGTAAGTACCCCCTACCAAAATTCGCTTTTCTTTCAGACAGTGAAATCAAGAAAGCCATGTGCACAACAATCAGAAGTATAGCTATTATTTACAAAACACACATTTTGTTCTATTCGTCTAAAGATCCATCCCTGGTCAGGCGAGCGAAGGACTTGCTGCAAGGCTGCGCTTTCGGCAGTGGTATAGTTTTCAAAGAAAAGAACTCAAACTTTACTAAACCATTGTTTATTCCTATGGGTTCAGATTCATGGGAGAGTATTGGTGTTCAACCGACTTCTATAGAGCAGGTACATATATTTTTTATTTCAATTCATAAGTCATAAACTCAACAATTTGGGCTGAAAGTGACATTTATTATGCTAATAATTGGCTTCCATTTGTATTATTCTTATTTCATTAACGTGGCTATAACAACCAATGTAAACTGATTTAAATAATGTTGGTAACATTAAGTAAACTGATTTAAATAATGTTGGTAACATTAATTAAATCAGTTTACATCCTTTATAATATCCTCCTAAATAGCTATGCTTCCCCTTCACAAACACAAGTTTTTTCGGCCTTTGACAATAGATTATCATAATTTCCGTTTTCAGCTCAAAGGAAAACATCTATCCCGCTTTCCCCCCGAGCCTGTCGTCCCTGAGAGCTCTGCTATCACCACCACCGGCTCGCAGACTGCGCGGGCGCACCCCGAACCGTCCCTAGACAAACTAGCGGCGCTGAAGTACGAAGAACTGATCGACTATCAACACCGGAATGTGGACTTAATTGATATTTCCATTGACGATTATGTGCTAAGTCTAACTAAATAGCTTAAACTTTTAAAGATTAATTAAATATACTAACAGGTACATTTTTTTAAAGCATAATAATCTTTTATTTTTTGGACTGTGTACATCATAGTTGGTCTTATTTATTTAGGAATCACAAAAAATCAAATTTTAAAACAAGTTGATCTTACATTTACTCCAGCACTTTATGAACTAGTTAAATTATATACTTACTTAATCCTACTATATATAAATGTCAAAGTTTATAAGGATGGATGTTCCATACATCCATCCTTATAAACTTTGACATATTTGTTACTCTTTCACGCAAAAACGACTGAACCGATTAGGCTGAAATTTGGTATGGGTATAGTTTGGGACCAGGAATAACATATAAGCAATTTTTTATCCCGATAAAACGCGGACCAAGGTGCGGGCAGCAGATAGTGTTAAAATAATTGACTTTCTCACATGAATTAATTTTTTATCACATTAAATTAGAAATAGAAATAGAAATTTTCTATTTCCTTCAACTTAAATTTTTCTAGCGACCATTCTTGCGTCAAGCACTTTAAGTGCATTCCTGACTCCTTCGTTCTCAGAATTGGTAGAGATGCTTACTTGCAGGCATCGCCGGGCGAGAGTCATATCTCCAGTAGACTGAAAATAAAAATGGTAGGATATAAAGCTAGTTTCTCAATAGATTATTTACATCAGAAACACTCGAAAGAGAGTATTAGCATGCATCATGACGACAAACGTATCAGGTACCTACAGCCGCAAATGAAACTTACGAGTGCCACATGAGCAAGATTAAACCAAATGTTTGCCCTTGTTTCCGGGTCAGTAGCAAAGTACAAGGCTTGTCGAAAACATGGCAAAATCAGGTCCCATTGGTTGCAGTACAAACAGCACAAAGCCATGTTGTTATAAATCTCAGAACCGGGTTGATTTGTTGCCAATAACCTCCTGAAAATTGGTTTTATTTGATTAGCCACCGTATCAAAAGAAAGGTTACTTACGTCCTTTTGAGAATATGTTTTTATGAGAACAAACCGATTAATGTAGGATTAAATTCTACCTACTAAATAATAGACCCAACACACCTGTAGTAACGTAAAGCAATTTCTGGTTGATCATTGTAGAAGTTGTACAACGCTATATTTGCAATTGCTTCGGTATTCGATGGATCCTCCAGAGCGACCATGCGGTATTCCATCACTGCCAGTGCAGAATTACCCATTTGGTCATGTATTCGAGCTTGTTCCAGTAGCAACGGCGTGTATTCATGAAAAACGGTCAAGCCCTGCTTGCACACCTCTAAGGCTGAAAGTGGCTGATTCAACCCCACGTACATGGAGACCAGACGAAGGTAGATAGAGATGTGCTTATGCTGCTTAAGAGCTTGTCGTAGGCATTCCTCGGTGTTCCTGTACATTCCTAAAGCGTAGTAACAACGAGCTAGCGAGAAGTTCCACCACCAATCTTCAGTGTTGTTTAATCTCTGGGCTTGAAAGGCTACTTCTACGGCCTGTAAAATTAATAAAATATTCTAAAACCCTGTAAATGGCTTAGACTGAGGTAGGTCATAGTAACATACCTTTCTAACATCACCTTCACAGTAGAATATGTATTCGAATAGAGTCTTAGCGGCTGGGTGGAACATGTTGTCATCCTTGCTTAGAAATCTCAAAGATAAAGGCACATTAGGGTTAAGAATTCTTCCGCTAGCACCGGAGAGAGCCGTGGCTGCTCTGGACGCCCTCGACGCTGTGTGGAGCGCTGTCCTAGCGCTTCGTCGCACGTATGCCGAGTTGATACCACCTCGGGACCTTGACGTCGCCGTGGCTGTAAATCGCTAGAAAGTCAAAAGCGATGGTATTATGTGTATTTCATCTAAGACTATTTCCTTTAAAACTGAATGTCATCCACTCATAATGGGTGATCATTATTGATTAATGGGTCATCGCACCTTTGACGAGTCAAAGTTCCGCGCAGTATTATTCGCTTGCCGCTGAAAAGAGGTTCCAGGTCTTGGTGTCTTAGCAATAGCAGTGGAGATCAAGGTATCCTGTTGTGGAAAATACTCCACTTCTTCATACCCATTACCAGCAATCTTGGCTTGTATGGTCATAGCGCGCATCCTAATGAATTCCACCATCCGGTCATCTTTCTTCTCGAGCGCAGATTCACATAGTTTGAGGCAAGCATCGTACTGCTTCGTTTTATATAGATTTAGAATGACGTAGTTAGTCTCCATTAGTTATCGCCTAATTAACGTAATGAATCCGTACCTACGTTAAATCTTAACTAAAACAAAATAACTTAGAACATTTCTCCTCACTTTTGTTTAGAACAAAAATAAAGACGATTAGTTGCTAAGCAACCGGGTTGTCAACACGCTAATTAGTTCAAAATGATACTATTAGCACATTGAGTACCTTAGAACCCACTGTATCTACATTTTGTCGATAGGAACCTGTGAAAGCAGGGAGTCGTTGGATGGAGGCGGCTCAGGAACGCTATTCGTGGCGTCGTTTGGGGAGGCCTATGTTCAGCAGTGGACGTATACGGGCTGATGATGATGACGATTAACCTGTGAACCTACCTACAACGTACCTACATCAACAACAAAATTGATTCCTCTCATAATCCTTCTAAATATAGGTTAAGTTCATATTTCGGTACTTGAGTGCCTGTCCGCCCCATAACACTTTATCGTCGCACGTCAACGCAATGGGTTGGAAACGAAATTTCTTCGTTTGTAAATAATATGAGGCAGGATTCATCAACCTTTTAACAAACTAATGTTCTAGGATTAGAATTGCTAATCTAATACATAAATGTCACATACGTACAGCTTCTTGTCCAATATAGGCACTTTACAACAGATTAGGATTTACATTTTATGAAGCTCATGAAGATGTTGACCTGCCTGTCAAGAGTTGTCTGCTTTAATTCATCATCAATATTTTTTTAGAAAAGGTATAGCACCCCTTCTGATTCTTTCGGGATAAAAAGGATGGCCTGAATACATTATTTTCATTCTCAACTGGAATATTATCCAGTCCAAATCAAAATGCTTCTGAGGTGTCTCGTTTTGATTCTATGCATTAGTCAAATATTCACGGCAGAGTCATGGAGGAAACCTGGGTGCCATAGAATTGGTATGTATCGGGCGGTGTTCTCTTGATTTTACATAAAATTGTGTATTTATATTATATATTTTAACAATTACATTACATAAAGAGATCAGAGTAGGTCTTAAAATTCATAGTATTCGTAGAGTATTACTATTGGTTGATCTTTTAGCTTCTTTTCCCTACCTAATGGTTCCCCACCTTCTTTTTCTTACGTTAATGGTTACCTATCATCAGTAGGTAGTACCTCTAAAATTGAATTCATTATTTTGATGTGATGCTATAATAAACAAAAAACAGGACACACAAGAAATATAAGCATACCAGACTGCATGGAGTTCAAGATAACCACGAACGCATGCCGTGGGTACTGCGAGTCTTGGTCTCTGCCGAGCATCATGCTGGGCTTCAAGCGGCATCCCGTCACCTCGCTGGGGCAATGCTGCAACATCATGGAGTCTGAAGACGTAAGACCTTTTTAGTTCGAAGTTACTCTTGACCTACCTTTGTTAAAATAGTCTGGATATCATTAGAGCAAATAACCAAATCATAACCATGATCAAGGTTCTCCACGATTTAATGTTCCACGTATCCGGGTATCGTATCTGTCCGTCTGTCTGTCCCATCTCGAAGCTCCCAAAAAAACTTATGAACAAATTTTGTTTATTTTTTATGAAATGTGACTTGATAGAGATTATTATTATGTTTGTTGAAAATCAGTGCAGCCGTTCTTATGACGAGCCTAAATTTCGAATCATATGTATAAAATCTGCTTGAGTATTTCTAATTAATGATTAATTTCAGGTGCCGTTCAAAGTCCTGTGCCTAGATGGCGAGAGAAACTTGATTTTCAAATCTGCGGTATCGTGTGCCTGCTACCATTGTCAAAAAGAATAAAATTAAGATAAATAGGTACCTGCCTACTTATGTCTGTAAGTAGTTGCCTACCTATGTAAATTAAAATTGAAAGTGTAACTTGTAAAATTTGTTAAGAAGTAGGTAAGTTACTATCTATTTAGGTAGATTAGTTTGGTCTATATAATAATTTAGTTTAAGAAATTAAAACAGAAATGTAAACAGAAGATACTTTTTAAATCTTAGTTAGGTACAAAAGGTAATCTACCTACCTATTAAAATAAAAGATTTCAAATAAAAATACTTCCACACTTATTTTTAGGTAAGTACCTAGTGTACCTACCTCGTATGTATAGATGGTAGGTATTCCTGCCTCAGAATACTAAAGCTAACAAAAAATATAGTTAAAAACTAAAATCCGACTACATAAAAGTCTTAAACAAGCGTTCACCTATTGTCCATAGCATTTTCTTTTGATACTTAGGTAGTCGGAGGCACCCACCCCATATACCTAGGGTACAATTAGTAACTCAATCATAAGGACCATTTTTTGTGTGGAATTTATATTATTATGGGCAAAAATAATCCTTATGATTGAGCCTTTTGATCGGTATCGTAAAATTGTAGTTTTATTTTAGTTTTTTTTTTATTGGCGGGTTCGATTCCCGTTTCAGACAGGTGATTATTCAAAAATCTTTGAATGCAGTTTAAATTGTTTTTAAAATCAAAATGCAGTCTTCTTTCGGGTAAAATTTATATATTTAAGGTACTTTCCCTCCATGTGGCACGCCCGTGGGACAACCTGTATAAATGAGATCTTGGTAGCCGAAAGAAAGTTCTTCATATTTTTTAAATTCTCTCGTGAGCAATCAGCCTTACACGCTACTTGCATTGTACGAAAATTGAAAGCATGCTTGGATTCTGTCAAGACAATTGACAGCGGAACAAGCTTATATAGTAAAATTTGAGTAATTTTTCAGTTATTTACAAAGAAATGTCATTATTTTAGTTAGAATTAGCTTGATACCTTTGCTATTTGTTTATTTTAGTATCTAGGTGCTCTTCGCAGATTTTCTATTTTGTGACCGCTCGTGTCCATCTTCTATGACATGGACGGGTGTAGTCCCGTCCCTCCCATGCCCCCGGAACCTGATCCTAGGGACACAAAAGGAACTAAGAGGAGAATGGAGGCTAACTCCTGCAAGTCAATGACTGATAGGGAAGCCGCTGTCCCAGCGAAAAAAGCAACGTCAAACCTGACGGTACCGTCCTTACAGACAGTCTACACTCACCCATCTATTGAGGAGGGTGCTAATCTTACCTACTCTAAAACTGACAAAGGGCCATTTATTGTAACTGTTTCCCGTGTTGAACCTGAACCCGCCGCGGGCACTACATTTAAGGCCATTCGATTTGGTAAGTTTTTAGCCATGGATTTCAACTCAAACAGTTGTTATTACTTTTAAAGGCCAATTCTTACCTCCTAGAGTATTTCTCTATTATAACTCCTTGCCGGTGGAATTATATACTTACCCCACGATTCAGTGTCATTCATGCTGCAGGTATGGTCACACGAAAATACAATGTAGATCACATCCACGTTGTTTCAGGTGTTCCAAAGAACACCCTGGAGACAGCTATGATATCCCTGAGGTTGAAGCATCTTGTCTACACTGTTCGGGGCGGCATTTTGCGACCAGTAAAAGTTGCCCGGAACAAGTGAGGCAACGTTCAATCAAGGCTGTCATGGCACAAAACTATATTTCCTATGAGGAGGCCCTATACTGAAGTTACTCATGAATTATTCTCCCAGGACCTTTTCTCCCAATCTCCCCCTCAACCCTCTCGAAGACCTCGAAAACCTGTCCCCCAATCTCAACGTTCGTATGTAAAAACTGTTTACGCTTCTCCAAAACCTACATCCCCACAAGTTAAGACCTACGATAAAGTCGCCCATAGAGATATTGTTTCTACGCCAATCTCTTTGGTGCCTAAAGGCTGTGTACTAAACCAACCTGCCCAAAATAATAATATGTTAGAAACTCTTTTAAACTTAATCATAAACATTATTCTTACGAACTTACATCCCCTACCGAACAACGTTGCATCAAAATTATCTCAACTCATCTCATTGACCTCCCAGAATGAATCCTCTGACTGTTCTGCAATGGAACTGTCAAAGCATTCGAGCTAAATGCCATGAACTGACTCACTTAATTAATAGGTATAGCCCGTCAGTCATTGCCATCTCGGAGACATGGTTGAGGCCTGGTTCCCATTTCCGGATATCAGGGTTCTCTTGTTTCCTGTGGGCTGACGGGCATGCCGGGAGTGCCCTATTAGTTCGGCGCTCCCTTTCATTCTCTCAAATCTCCCTTCCACCCCTCCCCGATGACATCAACGCTGTCCTTTGGTATATCTTTTATATCTATAGAATCAGAATCAATAACTTTATTTCTTTAGGCTTACAAAATAAGCACTTAGACAAGTCATATATATTCTCCATCCCAACTCTACTATGATTCCGGATATCCTTCTTATATTATATTATTTCTCTTCCATTCCTTCTCCTAAGGTTATAATGGGTGATTTTAATGGACATAACACTGTCTGGGGTCACAGCCACTCCGATTTGTTTGGCCTTTCCCTTTTGGAAATTATTGATGAAGCTAACCTCTGTATTCTTAATGATGGGTCTCCCACCCGCAGGACTCTTCCTAATCAAAATCCTAAAAGCGCTATCGATCTCTCTCTCTCTGTTCTCCTTTACTTCTTCCTGATATTTTATGGAAAGTCTAACCTCACTCATTTGGCAGTGATCATTTCCCTATAATTCTTTCAATTACTAACTCGAATAGCGTCTCACCTCTTTGTAACCCATCTCCATCTTCAAAATACATCCCAGCTCATGCTGACTGGTCATCTTACTCGTCTTCGCTGGATTCTTGTTTGGAATCTTTTTCTATATCTGAAGAGTCCCCTGCTTCTTCCTACGTTAATTTTATTGAATGCATTATTGCATGTGCAGATTGCCATATCCCTATAAAAAAGCCCTCACGTGATTTTAACGTTTCCACCCTATAGTGGAATTCAGAATGCACAGTAGCGGTTAATGAGCGTAAGGCGGCTGAGAATGCTTATTGTCGTTCTATGACCATGAAGAATTATTTGAATTATCAAAAATCAGCGGCAAAGTTTAGAAAACTATCTGTTAAAAAGAAAAAGCAAGGCTGGATAGGATTTTGTGAAAGCCTATCTCCTAGATCTCCTCCATCGCTTGTATGGAAGCAAATAAGGCACTTTAGAGGGTCTTGTGCTATTGATAATGTGACAGCTAATGATCCTTGTTCTTGGCTGGAGGCCTTTTCTGATAAACTCGCTCGCCCCTCTGCCCCTTTCTGTAATTCTATTCCATCCCCTCCCTCTTTCCTTCCTTCCACTGGCAGCTTAGACGCCCCCTTTTCTTTTAGTGAACTGACCCTTGCTCTTGACGGACTGACTGAATCTTCCCCTGGTATAGATAAAATCCCTTATTCCTTTCTTGTTAAAGCCTCCATAGAAGCTAAACAGATATATCTATCTCTAGTTAATAAATTGTTTGATTTTGGTTTAGTTCCAGATCAATGGAAGTCCCAAATTATTGTACCTATTCTCAAGCCTGGCAAAGATCCCTCGGATCCATCCAGTCGTAGACCCATAGCGTTGTCGTCTGTTATGGCCAAAGTGACGGAACGGATGATTAACCGCCGCCTACAATGGTGGGCTGAGAACGGATCTATCCTCTATAAAACTCAGTTTGGTTTTAGAAAAGGTATGGGAACTCTAGATAACCTTAGTTTACTGACTTCGGATATTCATATAGCTTTTAAAGAAAAAAAATATCTCCTAGCTATATTCCTCGACATTGCTGCTGCATACGATAGCGTCCAGCTCCCAAGACTTATGAGGAAACTTCTCCATCTTACCGTTCCCCAGAAACTTATGGAAAGATCTGTGGTCATTAAATCTTGCCATGGGCTCCTTCCCCCTAGGTTAGTCTGGAAGGGATTACCTCAAGGTTCTGTTTTGAGCCCTCTACTTTATAGCCTTTACGCTTATGATCTTGACCAGACTGTCGAATCTTTCTGTAATATACTACAGTATGCTGATGATCTAACTCTATACATATCATCCTCATCCCTTGATGAGGCATGTGCTCGACTCAATTCAGCTCTGTCATACCTCAGTGACTGGCTTATAGATCACGGTCTATCCTTGTCTGCGGCAAAGAGTTCAGCTGTCATTTTTACAAAAAAACGGATAGTCCCACCTGTAACTATTTATATTGACGGTGACACTGTCCCTATATCCAGTCATGTAAATTTTTTAGGTTTAACGTAGACTGTAAATTGACCGGTTCTCAACATTTTATTTCAATTACCCAAAAATGCGAAAAAAACACTAACATTCTTCGATCACTTTCCGGTGTATGGTGGGGCTCTCATCCATACACCCAAAAATTGGTATATAATGCCATAGTAAGAAGTCATTTCGATTATGGCTCTTTTCTTTTAAACTTATGCAGTAAAGTAGGGTTCGATAAGTTTGTCAAAATTCAATCGAAATGACTTCGCATTATAATTGGGGCGATGAAGTCTTCGCCCATAAATGCTATGCAGGTTGAGTGTGGTGAACCTCCATTGTTTTTACGCTGACAATATCTTTCTGATAGGTTTTTATTCAAATTAGCCCAAAGCTCTAATCACCCTCTTCTCCCAAAACTAAATCATCTTCTTAGTTTATTTCGATATACTGATAAGATTCCCTGTCTGCTCCGTAGTTTCAAAAAAATTTCATAACTCCCAAGTCCTGTCATGCAGTTCCCATCGCATCCTTTATATTCCATTCCCTATGATGCTTTAGTTTTCCACCCACAGGTTTTATTGAGTATTGGAATATTCAGTTCTGTTGATGCGTGGGGAATATTTAATTCGGAAGTTGATACAAAATTTTGTGGATGGCACTCAATTTTTACTGACGCGTCTAAATTGTCAACAGATAGTGTGATGGAGCAGCGGTTTGGATGCCTTTTACAAATATTACTCTAAGTTTTAAATGCCCCTCCTCCTCGTCAGTTTTTACGGGTGAGGCTGTTGCTTTGTTAGAAGCTATTCTGTTTGTAAAATCTCATAGTTTAAACAAATCTATATTTTTTTCTGATTCTAGAAGTTGTCTGCAATCAATTATTTCTAACCCTTTTAAAGACATTTCACGTTTCCCTCTGATTCTTCAAATTCGTCACGCCTCATAAAGGGTTATGAGTGCAAAAATCTCTGCATTGATGTAGTTCTTGCCTACATCAAAGCACCAGGGTTCCAGGTCATTCTGGGATTCCAGGTAATGAAACTGCTGATTCCTGTGCAAAAGCGGCGGCTCAGTTAGGTTCGCTTGAACATTTTCATTTATTCTGCCACGACATACGCCTCCTTCCTAAAAATGATCTCCAGAAGACTTGGACGGATCTTTGGAATGACTTAAAACTTATTAAAGGTAAGCATTATGCCGATGTCCAACCGGACATCCCGCGCCGTGGTTTTTTAAGTTTCGAAAATTCAATAAAACTACCACCACGACCATTTGTAGACTAAGGCTAGGCCACTCTTGCACTCCTGTCTTCCTAGCGAGACTTCGGATCAGGGACCATTCTTTATGTAAGTGTGGCATAGATGAGGGTCACGTAGACTACATTTTTTTCAGCTGCCCTATTGTTTCTCTCTCCTTATATGAGTCGCTCCCCCCTGATGTCCCTCTTCCAACTTCTATGAAATGTATTTTATCTCTCTGCTTCTCCCCGAAAATTAATTATGCCTTATGTAAATTTGTATATAATGATGATATAAAGTTGTAGAATTAATTAGTTGTAAGTACTTTCTCTTTATGTATTTATGTATATTTAAAAAAAAATAGGTAATTGCTTGAGTTATTTTAGCATTATTTTCTTTTTTTTTCTTTTCTGTAGCTTTGTACTTTAACGTATTTTGTTGTTCACAATCAATGTTTTTTCTTTGTAAATACTGCTTTAAAAGTATAACAATTGCAATCCAATAAAAAGCTTGCGATGCTATCATGAGACAGACACTGGCAGAATTGTGTCAATCCAGATGCAGAGCCATTAACCAAAAAGTTGAAGTTGAAGTTGAAAGCATGCTTTACTGTCATTTTCACATAATAAAAAAAAAACTGTCAATGTCATCGCAGACGTGGAAGTAGCTAAAGTTGTGATTTGCGATTTTACGAAGAATTTTGAGAAATATTAATACAAATACTTTCTACAAATACAATTTTCTTATTATTATGGCCATTTTTATAAGCTAGTGAAACTTAAGGGATTTTACGCAAAATTGCCGTAAAAATAAGTTGTACGAGAATGTTATGGAGGACGAAACAAGTTCGAGTAAGAAGCCTACCTGGCAAAACTGTATCCACTGCCCAAGTCTGTTATTTTCAACTACAAGCGAATTCGAAAGGTAAAACCTCCCAAAATATATAAGAAATAATGTATGCCAGCTCTTATATTGAATGTCATAAATAGGAGTATGTCAATAAGATAATTATTTTATTATCATTACAGGCATGTTCAAGACAAGCACAGTATCAAGGAAGGCTCTATCATACTCTGTCAATACGGTCAAAATGGGATGTGTTCAGCCTTACAATTTGGAGATTTGCGAAAAGCAGGCTTCAAGTATCACGTGAGACAGTACCACTTGTACTCAGACACTGAGAATGATGACTGGACCTTCTACTCATCATCCCAAAATCTTCCAGCAGTATTAAATGACCCCAACAGAGGTAAACAGAGCAATTTCCTCACTAAAACATGGGGAGACAGTTTTGTTGACAAAGTGGAGATATTCCCCAGCCCCTATTTACCTGATATCACTCTAGCTCACTTTGAATCCTACTGCAAGCGAATAGCTCGAAAATACCGCAGGCATTGTAGACTTAAAGAAAATGTGCCTTCCAAGGCCAAAATACAGACTGTAGAAAATGTTGGTGAAGAAGTTCCTGCAATATTTTATGAACCTTCATTGCCTCTGAATGATCCCACAGTTTTTAGTAAAGTGTTCCCTAGTCTTTGTGGTTCTGAAGATTCAAATGCTGCGATAAGATCCCTTCAAGAAGAACTGAGCACTTATCTTGATGTAGTGGAAATGAAAATATCAAAGCAAGTAGCTCTGAAGTCAGATGCATTTTTCCATGCCATGTTATCCCACGACACTATAATGGAGCAAATGGCAAAAGCAGTGAGTACTGTCAGGCAGACCAGGAGCAATATAAAAGAAGTAAAAGGAAATTTAACAGAATGTCCATTGAAATTAGTTAGTCTAACCAGAATAAATAAAAACCTTGGCAATGCTCATGAGGTATTGAAGCTAATGGCTACTGTGCAACAGACACAGCCTATGATCCAATTGCTGCTAAGCACTTCTGACTATGTGGCTGCTCTAGATTTAATAAGTTCAACTCAGAAAGTACTCTCCACAAGGCTATCAGGCATACAAGCTTTCAGACACCTGTCCCCTCAGCTCACTGAAATGAAAAAACTTATCCACAAGATGCTGAGCAATGAGTTCCAGAGGTTCATTGTATCCGACTTGAACAGGCCCCCTAAGGATGCATCAGAATCACAAGAAAGAGACAATTTAGTTTCAATTGTATCAGGAATCCTTAGATTGAAGGAGTTTGACTTCATAGATACATTTAAATCAGAAGCTATGACTTCAGTTCAGGCAACAATAAAACAAAGTGTCATAGAAGTGATTTCACTGAGGGATGGAAGTTCAGAGATTGTGCTGAGAGGATCTCACTCAGACAACATGTGGCTTTTGTGTAATGAAGGTATCACCTTTCTTCAAAAAGTTGCACCAAGTTTACTTAATTTATTTAAAAGAATAACATTTTTGACCAATTTGATAATCGAGGTTTGTCAAATGGAAGATGTGACTGGCAATGAGAGTGAGGAATGGACACCAGAAGAACTGACGTCAGTTGAGGAGAAACTGAAAAAAATGATCAACTCACTCTCAGACTACTGCAATGAGAGATGTGCCAATCTAATTGTGACCAAAACTGACAAAGATTATGTATTCTCTGATCTGAGCCATCTATCTAAACTTTCTAAATTAATTGAAAGTTTTTGTGAAGAGTGTGAAAAGATAACTGGTCACCATAGCAATGCCATGAACTTGGCACTCAGAAGTTTTGCAATGAAATACATCCAGACCTTACACTCTGAAAGGAGAGGCCAGCTTACCGCTACTCTGAACACAGAGAGATGGAAAACTGCAGAAGTTCCTTATGAATTACAAAGTGCAGTCAATAAGATTTGTGAAGGAGGGGAAATACCCAACAATATAATGTATGAAACTGGAAAGCCTGATGGCAAATTTTTAGTAATCAATAAAGAGAATTATGCTGTGGTTGGTACAGTCCAGCTACTCATAAAAATCTTATTGGAATATTGTGATGCAACTAAACAGTCTCCAGTAATAGTCCAATACCTGCTGCACTGTATGCTAGAGCTCATCAGACTGTTCAACTCCAGATGTTGCCAGCTGGTGCTTGGAGCGGGCGCTATCCAGAGTGCTGGCCTGAAAACCATTTCAACCTCCAATTTAGCTTTAGTCTCCAGGTCACTGCAAGTAGTCATGTGGTTTCTGCCTATGATAAGAAGTTTGCTTGAGAAGCATCATTCTAAAGAGCTGACTCTAAATGGCTTTGGTAATATTGAAAGTGATATTGTTAGTCATAAGAAAGAAATAGAGAATAAGATTAGTACAATAGTTAGCAACATGTTGTGTTCTCAGTTGTCAGGGTGGGATGCTAAGCCCCCTGTACCATCTCAGACATTCCGAAACATCTCAAAGCATTTAGTAAAGTTACATGAAGCACTAATTGATATTTTGCCAACTGAACAAATACAGTTTATTTACAAAAGAGTTCATGATAACTTCAAAGATAAGCTGAGAGAACAGCTTGTGAAGATGAACATTGTTGCTAATGGCAGCCCACAGCATGGTGTAGTCACTTCAGAGCTAACCTTCTATTTGCAAACTCTCAATACACTCAGAGTTATAAATGAAACAGATAATGAGAACAACATACTTTATGATGTTTGGCTAAGTTAATTATTTAAAAATGGATTAAATGAATGATTCTATGATAAATTAATAATATCAAAATATATATCTATTAAAATGTTGTATTTGTAGGTTTGATGTTTTTATTTTGTGCTTCTGTATATTTTTAAAAATGAGACCAAAGATTTATTGAGTGAATGTTTTGCAATGCTTATAATAAAATGGTTAAATAAAAAGCTCTACAAATTTCAATATTAGCCACATATTTTATTAATAACCTTGACCTACTGAGACATTTACAATGATAATAATAAAAACATTGAAAATTACTTCGTAATTATATCACTGATTTACAATAACACCTTTGCTCTTTGGTTTTCCTATTATAAATTATCTATAAACCAATAGTAATTAACTTACAGTAAAAAAAAATAAGGTATCTACTAATTAAATAATGGAATATCCTTATAAAGTGCTACTTTTATGTATCATAGAAATAGGCAGCCATAGGATACCTTATAAGAAAGGCAACACAACTACAAAATAATTGAAAGAACATGATTGACTTGGTCAGCCTGCCTTCAGACATGGGTCCTAATTTGATCAAAAATAAGTTTATCAAGGTCAAGTTATTGATGACTATGCTTTCTTTATCATCAATTATATCTACAAGTCGTAAAAATTTTAGAATGTTAAGGATAACTTTAGACAAAGCATTCATGTCTTTCTTGACAATAACTGTTCTGCTGGCTTGGACACAATCCGTCTCTGCGGTATACTTGGGCAAGCGGTGTCTTGGACATGGAATGAAATGGAATAACTGAGGCACTGAGTAAAGGAAATTGATGATTTGTGGTAAGAAAAATAATAAAACTGTTTTACTGAAATGACTCAGTATCCCCACAACTGCAAATGTCATACCAGAAACATAGCAAAATGTATCCCCAACAAACACATTTGATGGATACCTGGAAGGAAAGAAAGGGTATAAATAAAAAAAATTGTAAGTGAACAAATAATGTGGAAATTAGTTTTATCAGAATATAATCAACAAAAGAAAATTTTACAGTACTAAGTCCCATTAGAGCTAGTCTCCACAATTAAGATTCATGGTTAACATGCTCTATGTTGACACATTTACATCTGTAATTAATTAGTCTAAACACATCAGACTTTTTGATTCATCTATTAACTGCAGTAAAATCAACTTACCAGTTGTGTTTTAACAAAGCCAATGTTGTAGCCAAATATGGTATCATGATGACCAGAGAGAAAGAATGGGCTTTGAACTGATCCCTGCTCAGCTCCAGAGCATTAAAAGCTATTATTGAAAGAGCAATGATGACAGACTGTCCAACCTCCAAGCCATTTATTCCAGCCAATATGTTTATTGCATTTGTGCAAAAAACTGCCAGCATTCCCATGTACACATAATACAGGAAACCTGAAATAAATAAACAAAGTACATGTAAGATAAAGCGTATGTATTAACATTTTCATGTTACATGTTTGTTTCCATTCAAACTTATTGTATTCTGTGATTAATACAAAACTTCATACCTAAAGTAGGTACCTATAGGTTTTATTACTTACCAATGTTTACAGAGACTCCCAGCCAGTACCTCAGAGGTATGGGCACAATAAAGGTTGTAGAATTAAAGTTGACATAGTAGACTACAAGCAGTGGCAATGATGCCACACTTGGCAGGAGCAACTTGTATCTCCATCTCAGATCCAGCACATCATCAGCAAAGCCCAGCAGCAGCATACAGCAGATCGATAGCAAGGCTGCTAGCAACTCTGCAAACTATTCACAACATTTCTTATAATTTATCAGTTATGTCTAATATGCTCCATGCTCCTCCTCCAAAATGTTGCAGGTATATTTTTAGTTACCTCATTGTGTGGGAAATGTTCAGTGTCCATGAGGCCATACCCGAACTTGATCGGGATGAATAAGAAACATGTAACGAGGAAAACACATCCTGAAACTACGCCTAAAGCTTCTGGACTGAAACAAACAGTTGTTACTTAGATAAAGGTAAGGTAAGGACTAAATTAAGGCCATGCGTAAGTGTATTGTTATTACATTTTATTATTATTGGTTTTACAAAGGTCAATCCCAAATAAACCGGCTTTTATAAACAAATCCTTGAGCTTTGGTATTAGTTCGTCAGTCGTAAAGTAAGCTATGGCAGACAAGACCAGCAATAGTATAAACTCCCACATATTTGAGAAACGCACGACAGCTTTCAGTGTGATTTAAAATCTTTATAGTGCACAAGATATAATACAACAAAAGTAAGAGATTATATAGTGAGGTTATGTTTTTGTTTAGCAGCCAGCTGACTGATTTATTTCATTTTTTGACAGAGGTGACGTGTTGAGATTAGTGACGTGGAGAGCACAGATGTACTAGGGATGCTACGCATCTGGAAAGCAATGAGTATACAATAACTACCGTGGACTCAGTCCAGTCAAAATGCTGAACGATTAATACAGACGAGACGATAAGTCGTCAGTTCGATTCGCCCTAAATAGGACACCCACTGCTCTCCCTATTTATTGTAGAAGGTTATTCTGCAAGAAGATTCACCGACGCACGAACGATAGACAAATAGACGGACTGAACCGACGACCGAACAAGTGGGAGGTTGGCTATGGACTAAAAATTGTGTTTTTGTTTTGAATCTCAGTGTTTTCAGAAATTCTTACGTATATATTTACGAATATATCTGCAAAACTACACAATTAGCACTGACTATGGACGAAATAGAAGAGGAAGCGAAAGCTGCAGCGGAAAAAATGGTCATGAATATGATGCAGAGGCCGGGGCAGCTAGAAAAAGTAAGAATTGATAGCATATCAATAACTTTCACTGTATAATCCCAATCACTGAATTTTATAAGTTTAAGGAAAGAAGCAGCAGAGATTTGCCCAGCTGTCTGATAATAATCCTGTACACATTGGCCACAGGTTGAACAATATAAAAAGAGGATAACTCACAAGAAAGCTTCCATAGAAGCACAACTTAAGTCTGCTGTGCAGGGTAAACTAGATGGGGTCAGTGTCGGCCTCAAACAGCTTCAAGAATGTCTTGATGATATCCAGCAAATTGGTATCAAGTAAGTGTTCACCACAGTTTCAACTTCCATTTTAAGACATAAAACTCACAACCACCACCGTCGAACCAATTTCCTTTCCTGACTATTATTATTATTTGGCAAGAACTGGTAGATATGTGTTTATCTTAGTCCTTATAAGTGCACTCAAAATATTTGTATATTCGAAAGAGTTCACTGAGTGCGGGGGCACTGACTACAATCATAAATCATTATAAGCTTACTAAGCTACAGATAGGAATGCCTTATTTTATTTCAGAATGGATGACTTGGAAGACTTGCTAAAAGGTGTGCCACCCTTAGTAGCATCACTGCAATATGTCAGAGAAGAGGATTCTCGTCACTCCCAGTATGTTACTGCTATGGATAGCTTGAAACACATCTTCACAGTGCCTGAGAGTGTTGCTAAGACTAAACAGTGGATAGGGGAGGGGAAGCTCTTGCATGCTCATCAGGTAAGGGAATCCTACTACTGAGTCCTTGTTTAGTAGACTCCAATGTTTTTTAATTTTAAGAATATGATTTTACCAATTTTGTACATGTATTTTTGTAATTAAAGAAATAAAAAAAAATTCAATTATGTTACTTTACTATTGTCATATTGATACATAAGATGCAGCTGTAAATTGGTCCATTTGAAATGGAGTACTAGCACAAAACTAAACTTTATTGAGATAAACAAAGACCAAGGCTATTCCAGTGCAAAACGCTTTTATCATACTTATGTGGATTACTGAACTATCTGAAATAAATAAAATACAATTATCCCAACTAATTATCCAAATTATTTAAGTTGAAATTCATGTCATATAATAATAATCTTGTTTTAGTGCCTAAATGATTTGGAGAACTCAAGAGATGATCTTCTATATGAGCTGCACAGACTGCCAAACCAATCCTCACATGATAAAATAATGCTAAAAGCATATTTTGAAGATGTGGAGATGGTTTCGAACCTGCTTGAGAAGCAGATCAAACTGATCCTGGCTCGGACACTGAACACTGTTCGCAAGGAGCCCACGGTTATTGTGACTGCATTGAGGATTATTGAGAGGGAGGAGAAGAGGGACCAGATGGCTTTGGAGGTATTTATTTGTAATAAACCTCGTCGATGATTCCATCAGGTAGGAATTGGAAGTGAGAAGGAGTTTGTTATGCAAGGCTTCTGAATAAACTGCGAAAGATTGGGCAAAAACAGGATCAATATCCAGGACAATAGGTACCAATGGAGATGGAATCAGTCTATTGTCAATCCTTACTAATATTATAAATAGGAAAGTAACTCTCGTCTGTCTGTCTGTCACGTTTTCGCGCCAAAACTACTGAACCGGTATAAACGAAATTTGGTACACAGATACTTTAGAGCCTGAGAAAGGACATAGGCTACTTTTTAATGCGAAAAAAGAGTTGTAAGGGGTTGAAAGAGGGGTTGAAAGGTTGTATAGAAGTATCATCAAATGAAGAGAATATCAATAACACCTTATTTCTTATTTGATAATAATAACTATATTTATAGTATAAAATTTGACTGGTCTAAGTGCTTATTTTGTAAGCCTAAAGAAATAAACTTATTGATTATGATTCTGAATCATCATTTTTAAAACTAAATGCTTGGAATTTGTTTTTAGGCTGTTAATTAGATATAAATAAAAATGAAATTTAAAATTTGTACAAATTTTACCCTCAAGGGGTTAAAATATCCAAGAGAATAGGGTTATGAAAGTTTGTATGAAAATCACACAGTAACTATTCCACGCGGACGAAGTCGTGGGCACAGCTAGTTATTTATAACTAGATTCTGCCCTCGACTTCGCCCGCGTCGTTTCCGGAATAATAAGTAGCTTATAGATATTTTATTCCAAGTCAACTCAGTATTTTATATTGCATATTTTCAAATCAGATTTCAAATTATTTCAGAGAGTTCATCCATATGTTTTTCCTTTTTACAGCAACAAAGTCAAACAGGCTTCATGCCACCCGGTCGACCCAAAAACTGGCGCAACAAAGCGTTCGAAGTGCTGGAATGCGCGGTCGGACAACGCGTGGAAGGCACGCGCGTTGACGAACGAGAAGACAACAAACTGTGGCTCATTCGCTACTTGGAGCTCACCAGACAACTTATTTTGGAAGACTTGAGGGTCGTGAAGACGCTGTGTGTACCTTGCTTCCCGCCGCATTACGATATCGTTAATAAATATGTTAATATGTATCATACGAGCTTGTCTACTAGTGTGAGTATCAATTCATATTTTAGGGTGCAGTACGTAAATAGGGCACTGTCAATTTGCCAATCTGCCTGCCAAGCATGGTGATTTAGTCAACCGGGGGTCCCATGTGAGGTGATGAAGAGGTAAAATGCTGGCTGTTATGTAGTGGATATCATCATCATAATATCATCCCTTACGCCTAAGGTCTCCTTTAGTTCTCGTCAGATTTCTCTGTCCTGTGCTTCTCACAGCAAGAAGTATCAAGGACTATCATCAACCATATTGGTTGTTAACCCTATAAATAATAAATAAAATATTGATATACATACAGGGTGTCCCATAATGAGTGGATAATCTTAAAGGTGCTTATGCGCGGGGGCAAGGCCAAACTGAAACACATGATTAAACTTGAAATATATATTTTTTACATTTTATCTAAGCGGTCAAAGGTCCGCGGGCATCGCAGGGGTTCGATTCCCATCCAGGGGACAAATGTTTGTGGTATCTTCAATCTGTTCCGGGTGATCTGGGTGAAAAATAAATACAATTTCTTTGTTATGTTATGTAAGTAAAATAAGCAGTTAGGTAACTTTTTAAGTACCCTTAACACAAGAGCTGCTTACTTTGGGACTAGATTTATAATGTATTTATAAAAAAAAAGATAGGTGTGAAGAAGAGTTAATGAGCACAAATGGATTTGGCTCACTGTTTTTGTGTAGTAAAGACACCATTTCCGAGCACGAGTGCTGAAAAATTGCGTGTATAGATGTGTTTGAATACTTGGATTTATAATTAGAATAGCGCCTTTTAACCATTAAGAGCTATTGAGATAATCTTACTGAGTTACTGAGATAATCAGTAATTTATTGTATTAAATATCATAGTTTATTACTATTTCAGAATCCTTTTGAAGTGGACATGTTTTTAACGTACATGGCATTTTCGTATTTTTTTTACACCACAGTTGATCAAACTCTATGATAAAATGTCATAAAGAAATATTTCATGTTTATCCGTGTCTTGAAAACTACATGGGTCATAGTTACCAAAATATTTTAAGAGTGATCATAAAAACTACTATTCTTTAATATATTCCAAATATAAAACCTTTTGAAATTATTTAAATTTAGTTCACATTTTTGGGTATTATGCCCAAACTAAGAATTCCAGCAAGTTAAAAAAAATTGAATATGTCCCAAACAGGTCAAGATTTTTTTTATTTTTTCTTTCAGTTTGGCCTTGCCCCTGCACACAAGCTCCTTTAAGGTTATCCACTCATTATGGGACATCATGTATAATAAATAATGATTCATAGTTTGTTAGTACTTACAAAATCTTATCTCTAGGGTTAGCTAATTTATGTTTCATAACAAAATATTTTGTTGTCATTCCAGCTTCAAGACGTGTTCCTAAGCGGCATAGAAGGCAACGAGTACGTAACCCTGCTGTCGTGGGTTCTGAACACTTATCCGGGAGAGGAGCTGATGGGGAGCACCGAGTTAAGGATCGACGTGTCAACGCTGCCGCCGCTGCTCAGCGACGAAATGATGAGGAAACTGGAGAAAGACTATCTACAGGTACGCACATATCATCTTCTTCCACTAGTGGACAAAACATTGAAGTGAAGAGAATATCAATAACACCTTATTTCTTATTTGATAATAATAACTATGTTTATAGTATACAATTTGACTTGTCTAAGTGCTTATTTTGTAAGCCTAAAGAAATAAAGTTATTGATTCTGATTCTGAAAAGATGCGATGGATATTCACACAGCATCATCTAGCCTCAAAGCAAGCAGAGCTTGTGTTATGTGTCATGGTAGTAGAAATTCTCAATAATTTTCTATAGAAAATATTCGGACGTCGAACAAATATCAACAGATCATAGAAAGATCTGCCTCGCGGCGGGAATCGAACCCGCAACCTTGTACGTCGTAGGCGGACCAGTAGCACATAGTTCTTCAAAAGATTTCATTAAGAGCTTAGGTGTCATAACGTCCCCATGCCCCACACCGTGCTCTAACCTGTAGATAGGCCTCAGAGAGATCTTCCGCCCATCTAACAACTGATTGTATCTCGCACAAACCAGTTACAAACAAAAGAGACGAATGAGCTTGCACTTCTGTATATGCCGACGTCGGGAAAAATAGGTAAATAACACAGACATGATACTAGCTGCCTATTAGATTTCTGTGGTAAATAAACGCGATACATACCCGTGAATATTTATAATAATGTGTTCAGATCGCGTAAGTTTCAAAAAGTTTATCTTTAACTCGTTTTGCTCGCTCTCGATCAGGTCTTGGCTGGAATCAGTGTTTTTGCTTTTCGGCAAAAAACTTCACTGAGCCATGACCCGTTTGTCATGCTGCAATACACAAAATGACCTTACCTGCACTTAACACACAACACAACACATATAATTATTTAAGTTATGTTTAAACTTGACTCCTTTGTAATTAGTAAACCAAGTATATGTGTGTGTGTTTTATGTGACAAATAAATGATTTACTTACTTTAAAGAATCAGAATCAGAATCAATAACTTTATTTCTTTAGGCTTACAAAATAAGCACTTAGACAAGTCAAATTTTATACTATAAACATAGTTATTATTATCAAATAAGAAATAAGGTGTTATTGATATTCTCTTCACTTCAATTTTTTGTCCACTAGTGGAAGAAGTGAAAAAGAAACCACTAGCACATTATAATATCACTTACATATGTGTCTAATACATGTTTATTTTGCCTATCTAAATATAAATTTAATGCAATTTAGATACATGTCAATATTTCTTTAAAGCTAAACAGAACATTGAATTTCTTACATACTACTGACAGTGCGGAACGGAGCGACATCTGGCCAAGCATTAACATCATTGATGTAATCATCTATGGAGTAAAAGGCCTTCCTGATAAGATTTTGTTTAATGTACTGTTTAAATTTACGAATAGGGAGTTCAGTTGCTTCAGATGGAAGCTTATTATAGAACCGCACGCAATTGCCCATAAATGATTTCCCTACTTTTCGTAATCTATATGCTGGGATGTGTAATCTGTTCTTGTTTCTTGTATTTCCATCTCTATTTTTGTGCGTATACATAAGATTTTCATAGATGTATTGCGATATTACTGTCAAAATATTTATTTCTTTAAATAATTCCCTCAAAGAGTCGCGTGGCTAAAATTGTAAATTGCGCGTACCGCTCTTTTTTGAAGAACAAAGATAGCCTGGATGTCAGCTGCCTTTCCCCAAAGCAAAATACCATAGGACATAATACTATGAAAGTAACTGAAATAAACTAACCTAGCTGTATCTTCATCGGTAATATATCTAATTGTTCGAACTGCATAGGCTGCTGAACTAAGTCTGCCTGCGAGAGCATCAATTTGCGGTTTCCATTGAAGAGTGGAATCAATATGTAACCCTAAGAAAACGGTAGAGTCTACAAAGTCAACAATCTCATCCTTGAGCATTATCTTAGTTGGAAATTCTTTTACATTAGGTAACATGAATTTAATGCACTTTGTTTTTTTAGTAAGAGGTTATTGGCGGTGAACCAATCTAGAACGTTTGAAAGCGAATCATTTACATCGTCATAATTACATTTATTTCTGTCAACTTTAAAAATCAGTGAAGTATCATCAGCACATAAGACTATATCACACAGATCTTCAAAGTTACTGCACAACACTTTATATGAGACTAGATCAAAAACCTTGGAGAAGTCTAGTAAGTAGGCATAACATACATAGTGTATTACTGTAAAAACATTGAGTTTCAGATTCAGAAACACACTTTCCAGTTTCACACAATTTATTTGTAATGAATTTAAACGATTATATTAGTAACGAATACATATATCCAACAGAGAACAAAAGTACTCGACTTCTAAGCATTAGCAATATTATATTATTCAATAAGCTGTGTACCTTATCAATATGAGGTCCTTCCTAAGTTTGAGCTGTACATCACATAATAATTGTGTTTTGCGCAGAAAATGGAGTCCAACTATATGGAATGGATGGAAAAGACACTGGAGTCTGAGCGCGCGGAGTGGGAAGGTCAGCGCGCGCCCGACGTCGAGCCGCACTCCAGCGCGTTCCACACGCACGCGCCCGTCATCATCTTCCAGATGATAGACCAGAACCTGCAGGTGACATACTGACATCACAGCCGATGGGGGATTCCACGGAGTTTCACCCGGCCAGCGGAAGATATTCCGCCAACTATTATAGTGGCAGTAGGGTTACCGAATACCTACTCGGATTTAGCTGCCGCTCTGTCTACCTAGGGGGTTGGCCATTAATTACGTGGGCTCGAAAGGGGGGGAGGGTGTTCAATCACGAAATATCACAAGGGGGGAGGAGGGTGTAGTGAGATATCACCATAGCGGGTTAGATTGTCTAAGGATATCACATGTATTTAATTAGTTGCTAAACGCCCAATTTCTAAATAATAAATGCTAGAAAACATCACGTGATTAATTACCATCCTGAGCGTTACATATAAATAGCTAGGAAGCTGCAACACAGTTTTAAACTAAAGCAGTTTCCAATGTTCTTATAGTATATACAATTCATGTTTACTTACTTTCACAAATAAATAAATTGAAATTGTAAATAATGCTCTATTCTATAATAATATTGTTTAATTTTGATGTAGGTTACAGAAACAATCAGTAAAGAGATCACGTTCAAGGCGTTGCTGCTCAGCATCGACCAAGTGACGCGCTACGGGAACATGTACCGGGACGGAGTTATACAGTTCAAGGTACTTATGAACCTGCTATATCTACGAAATCCCGTCAACCAGACTTGACTTCCTTTGAATAGTAAATTCTTTCTTTTGGTCCTTCGTTTTGGGAACTTTAGGGGAGGATGTCCTTCAAGACAGAATGTCGTTTGGCGGAGATATGCATTTCTAACGGTAGGGTTTGAAGAATTTTCATTGAATAAAGTGCCCCTTTGTGTTTCTAGAGTTGAAAATAAGTGCAATGAATTTGTCATGGACTTTTCCACAGTAAAGAATAGATAGGTAATATCCCAGAAAAAAAATGGCAATTTTTTACTACCCGTAGATAGTATCTACGTATTTCCCTTGCAAAAATCATTGAGATCCGTTTAGCTGTTTCGTCGTGTAAATGTTACGCACACACAGGCAGTCTCTTTGTCTGAAACTCTGAACCTTTTTTTTGCAGAACGGTCACTTCGCCGATCGTTCCCGCGTGGCGTACTTCACGCACCACATGATAACCATCGTCAACAACAGCGAGCAGATGGCGACCCTGCTGCACCAGACGCAGGCGCGCCGCTGGCCCCCCGGGACGCACAACCCGCACGCGGAGGCCAAGTTCGACAAGTGTCTCACTACATACCAGGTAGGGGCCAATACCTACACAAACATGTCCACTTCAACTTTAACGTGTAATTTAACATCAAATCTACCTGCTCTCGTGATCTAAATAAACATGGATAATCTAAAATCTATAAATAATATCAATTATCACTTTAAAAAAAATATCCACATTCATCATTCGCACCACTAAGGAATGGAACTCGCTGCCTGCTTCAGTTTTTCCGGTGAGTTACAATCAGAATCAATAACTTTATTTCTTTAGGCTTACAAAATAAGCACTTAGACAAGTCAAATTGTATACTATAAACATAGTTATTATTATCAAATAAGAAATAAGGTGTTATTGATATTCTCTTCACTTCAATTTATTGTCCACTAGTGGAAGAAGTTGTAGTGTACCTAGTATACCTAGGTCATGCACATAAGGAAAGGCGACCGCGGCATGCCAGCGCGCCGCACCACTGCAGGACGCGCCAGTGCGCGCGATATATTTATGTTTGTTGTCCTGCTCGCACACAACTAGCGCTGTCTCACTCACCGGCTAGGATTACTGAAGAATATCGACGCTCGCGCATGGAGCCTCATGATTGGTTAAAAATGTATTTCTTGCTCTTCATTAGATAGCTTAAAGAATGATTGTAAATAAAATATATATACGGCAATTTCTTAATATAAAACAGTTTTACACAATACAGTAAAATCGACTTTCACTTCTCTCCAAAAATAGTAGGCAAGCAGAACGACCGCAACAAAGTAAAAAAATCTGAGGCTCTTCAAAACAAGAGTGAACAGGTGTCTTCTAGACGTTCGTGATACAACATCGGCCACATCATCACTTTCCATCAGGTGAGATTGTGCTCAAACGAAGGTCTATATACTATAAAAAATAAAATATCAATAGGCCGAACAGGATTACACACATAATATAAAACATTAACAGCAAAGATTGTCTGCTTTTACTACGACGCGTTTTTCCGGGGTAGTAACGGTTCTTTATGAAATTAGGAAGGGAGGTAGACGGTATCCCGGGGGATAGAAATAAAACACTCTTTATCCGGAACAAAAAACAAAAAGCTAAATATAAATAGCCGATGTGTCAATCCAGGTCCAGAACACCATCTACGCCAATATGTAGCTCGATCCTTTTAGTACGTTTGGAGTGAAGAGGTAACAAACATTTATTCATACATCCAAACATATGTATCATCATCATCATCATCAGCCCATACACGTCCACTGCTGGACATAGGCCTCCCCCGTACGACACCACAAATAGCGGTCCTGAGCCGCCTCCATCCATCGACTCCCTGCGACCGCTACGATGTCGTCGGTCCATCGAGTGGATGGTCTCCCATGTAGGGGCGGATTTGCCATAAACACCACGCTTGGCAGGCGGATTGGTGATCGCAGTGTTGGTGTTTAAAAATACTCAGAAGGAAGCTGCTACCCTTCCTCTGGTAGGTTCCCTTAGTCGGCTTTTACGACATCCACGGGTTGAGTTGGAGGGGTCGATATTCGTACGCCGCGACCCCACGGCTTATGTATATAACATAAGTATATAAATTAAAAAAAATGTTAAAAATTAAAATATGTTGTATTTGCAACATAAAGTTTTACTTAAACATTAATATTACATCTAAGCTAAAAATAAACGAACTTTAACCTAAAATACATTTGTAGGTTCATTTTGTAGTTTGCTGAGTAGATCTAACAGGTTCGTCTGCTTCCTCACTAGGCTGAGCCTGTATCGAGGAAGCCAGGCTGGAGACTGGTAACTAATTGACAGTTACTAATGTGCTCGGATTTGTAGTTCAGAAAATATAAGACTTGACTGACAAAAAGTTATAAAGAAGGAATACTGTAAAGAAAAATAGAATAAGAATCCTACTAATATTATAAATGTCAATGTTTGTTTGTTTGTATGGTTGTATGGATATTTGTTACTCTTTCACGCAAAAACTACTGAACCGATTGGGCTGATATATAGTTTGCGACCCGGAATAACATATAAGCTACTGAACCGATTAGGCTGATATATAGTTTGGGACCTGGAATAACATATAAGCAATTTTTTTATCCCGATAAAACGCGGGCAAATGCGTGGGCAGCAGCTAATGTATAATATTATTATTGTGGTTGTTCATAATTCATATCATTTATTGTGATTTCCTGCATACAGGTATTGTTCTTAGGTCTTAGTGGGTACACAATGCATTAAACCCCCGTCAGGGCGCAACGATTTGTTCCAACAATTGTTTCAGAACCTTCGAGACGAAGCAGCGCGATTCCTCCTCGAAGAAGCATTCCTAGACCTCGAGGTCCATTTCGACGACCTGTTCACCATCAAGTGGGTCTCCTCCACCATCCCCGTCGACACCATCTGTATCACTCTCGACGACTATTTCCAAGACTACAACCATTTACGGGACAAAAACTTCGTATACGTCATAAACGAGGCGCAAAACCTAGGTACCTACTTCTTACCATTATTTTTCACTACATTGTCATCCTAGCTTTAGGTACTAATCCTACTACCTAGGGTATAGTTTGGGACCTGGAATAACATATAGGCTATTTTTATCCCAATAAAACGCGGGTGAAGGCGCGGGCAGCAGCTAGTTATTTATATGTAAAATAGTTTTTGAAACTTACGCGAGCAATGTAGGTAATAACTTCTTGGGTATTTATCGCGCTTATTTACCTATTTTTCTCGACGTTTGAACAGGCTTATATCCCGTGATTGTGAAAACCTGAAACGCTGGGAAAAATGGGTAAATAAACGTGGTGATTATGGAAAAACTCCCCTACAAAGGAGACCATCCACTCTATGGACCTACGACAACGTAGCGGTCGCAGGGAGTCGATGGATGGAAGCTGCTCGGGACCGCTATTTGTGGCGTCGTATGGTCCCCCATACGACGCCTATACGGCCTATGTCCAGCAGTGGTGTATGGGCTGATATGATGATGAAACGCGATAAATAGTCTTGTAATTTTTATTCTTCTCTATGTTTTTGGTAAAATAAATGAATCTGTCTTATCTAGTTTACAAGAAGTATATAACAGCGATGCTGTCCCGGAAGATAACGTTTAAGACGGTGGAGGAGTGCCAGACGGCGGCGACGAAGATTGTTAAGGAGGCGAACCAGATCAGGTCGTTCTTCAGGAAGATAGCGGCCGTGGGGGTGAATGTGGACTACCCGTTTGAAGTTATCAGCATGCTGGCTGAGGTAAGGATATATTGGTAATGTTTATTGTCATATATGTATATTACATGTTTTCTGGTTAGAAGTGTCCTTAATAAGATGGTATGTCCACCCACTAGGTTCAAACACGTTTAAAATCCGAATAAAGTAGGGTAAAATACTTGTATATATGATATAATATAAGTGTATATACATATATGTATGCTTAGATCTTTAAAACTACGCAACGGATTTTTATGCGGTTTTTTTTTAATAGATATTAGTGATTCAAGAGGAAGGTTTTTATGTGGAATTTAGTATCAGCATTGCACGCTAGTATATTATAAATGCGAAAGTTTGGATATATGGACGGATGTTTGTTACCTCTTCACGCCAAAACTATTGTACAGATCGGGCTGAAATTATTCATAGTTTTATATCTAGGACTGGAAGAAAACATAGGTTACGTTTTATCGCATAAATCGGTCAGTTCCCATGGGCTAGATATAAACGTTTTTATTGAAAAAACGCGTGCGAAGCCGCGGGACGAAACTAGTTTGAAAATAAAACGTTTTTTTATTTGTATTGTCCCAGGTGTTGCGATGCCAAGATATAGAGATGCTATCCCTGGACCTGCACTCGGTGGTCGCCAAGTGTCCGGACATGACGGAGGACCAGCTGTCCCGGCTGGTCAGCCTGCGCGGCGACGTCTCTCGCGCGCGGCTCAAGGACACCGTCGCCATCGCGCTCGCGTCGCGCCCGCCGCGCCCCACAAACGCGCACCCCACGCTCTTCACACATATCACATTCACTGATCGACTGCGGCAACACTTTAACTTGTAGATAACGTTACATGGCTCAAGGGCCTTCGTTACTTCAGCAGAAAATTGTCTTCTCTCATGGGCACTGACAGTGTTAACACATTGAGTGCCACCGACACACGCTGTAGGTATTAACTTCGACGGCGTCTATAGCAGCCGTGCGGGTCGCACCGCTGCTGCTTGACAGTCAACTCATTTTATGTCATATACATCATCATCTAATTCACAAGACGGGATTTTGAGACTCTCTGCAACAAATAACATCAACCATCACCTCGGCCCATTGCAATCCAACTAGTGGTTACAAGCCTTCTCTTTTGCACACCAGCTCGATAGGCCCTGTCTGTGTCCGTCTCATCCACAGTATTTCGGCCACCCTAACGGTTTACAAAATGCTATCATAATATAATTTGACAACGTGTGTAGCGCGGCGGGCGAAGGTCCGCCTACGACGCAAGAGATTGCGGGTTCGGTTCCTGTCAAATGTTTGTACGATCTGCAAATATTTGTTCCGGCTGTTCTGGGTATTTTCTATATATAATGAAGAATTCATGTAAAGTATTAAGTATATCTTTCATCTAGCACCCATAACAAGATCTGCTTTGCTTTGGGCTAGATGAAGCTATGAGGATTGTCCAGCATTATTTATAAGGTTTTTGCTATTATAGTGCGTCAGCCTCTGGGGATAATTTCTAAGAATACATAATTTAATAAGATCACAAAAAAATTCGACTTCGACGTGACTTGAACCCGCAACCCTCCCTCAGTACGGGGTGCGCTACCAATTACGCCACGAGGTCATGTCACGTAGAATTCGAAAAACTCTGGGACTTCCTTCGGTCTTAAGCGCCCTACAATCGTACTAAACGTATCTTTAGTCATTGAACAGGTTTGGATAAACTTGAATGTTTCCCCTGTAGGTGGAGGTAACGGCGCTTTTGGGATTTATTAAATTTCTTATTTATTTATAGTTAAACTACGTATGTATGTATGTATGTTCTCACTCTAAGAAAAGATGCAACAATTATAGGCACATATTTATAATCTTATTTTGATTATATTTATCTAAATTTAAGCAAAAATGTATTGATATAACGTTACACACAAATATATTGAATGTTTACCCTAAACCTGTTTTACAACGAACCACCCATGGAGCCGACGCAACCGAGAAACAAACCTAACTGTTTATCAACACTATACCATAACATTATTACTAAGCTTCACCGAGCAAAGGTGGCGTCCACATCGAGTCTTTTAGATTTGTGAAAGAATTTATATCTTTCTGAATTTTTACATAATTTCCCTGTAAAATATTATAAATATATACCCCTCGTAATAATATTATTAATACACACATCAACATCGTCTAGGGATATTTCATATTTTCTCAATTTACTCAAAATTTGTTATAAATAACATGCAACATGTATATATTTTTGAAAAGCCCGTTTAGTAGACTAGACCTTCGAATACAATAGAAATATTTTTATTGTGTAAATAAAATTTTATTCAATAAAAAACAAAATATGAATTTTTTTTACATTTAGTTGTGTTTAAAAAAAAAATCAAAATTATGCGAAATTTCCTGTTTTTTGCAATTATACGAAAAATCAGTAGTCAGTAAAACCACCCATGACGTTACAAACGGTCCAGCAACGGGTTTTCATGCTTTGAATCAAGTTATCAAAGTCTTGCTGCGGGATATTGTCCCAGGTCCTGCTAAGATGCAAAAAAGTTGCTCTTCAGTCGCGATGTTTGCAGGAAAATGGTTCATAGCCCTTCTTTGGAGCATGTCCCATGCATGCTCTATGGGGTTTAGGTCTGGCGATTGCGCAGGCCAGTTTAAGACCGATACGTCGTGCTCCTGCAGCCAGCTGGTCACCACTCGCGCTGTGTGCGGACGGGCATTTTTGTGCATGAGCGTGAATTCTTGGCCCATTTGTAGTCGATGGGGGTAGACTATTGGTGCTAGTACCAATAGTCTACCCCCATCGACTACAAATGGTTACGGTATTTTTCAGCGGTCATGGTATTTCTGATCCAAACGAGATCTGTTCTTCCACCAATACGTATTCCCGCCCAAACCATAACTGTCCCACCGCGGTATGGATGGACTTCCTGAGGGTGTTGCAGACGGCTCTCACGACCAGGAACTCGCCATACACGTACTCTTCTTGAATCGGGATGGAAACCGAATCGGGACTCATCGGTAAGCAGCAGCGCAGACCACTGGTTCTCTTCCCAGAGCAAATGTTCACGAGCCCACTCTAATCTTCGTCCACGATTTCCTCGGCGTAGTGCTGGAGTACGAAGCGGCCTGCGAGCATGAAGGTTGGCTTCATGCAGTCTTCTCCTCACAGTTTGGTCACTCACCAGCAACCGGTGCTCTGACTGGAGCCTTTGAACCAACTGCATTGCCGTAACATTTGGTTGTCTTCTAGCGGAAACTTGCAAAAATCGGTCTTGTCGCTGGGTGGTTATGCGCTTCCCACCTGGGTGTCTTTCAGCCACTTCACCGGTAGCACGATAACGTGACCATAACCTTGAGATCACGTTTTGTTTTGTTCCAATCTTCTCAGCAACACTCAGCTGAGTAGCCCCAGCTTGGAGCATACCTACTGCCCTTAACATTTTATCTCTAGTTAAATGGCGCCGCCGCATGATGCATTTAGTAGTATAAAATCGAAATTAATTAATAACAATTAAAACTTCAATTTGACACAAAAAATTACCATAAACTATGGAAGATAAATTGTAACTTTCGACCTTCGCTATAGCAATGCCGCGCAAATCTTTTGTTTTTTATTCATTTGTTCAAATTCAAATTTGGAATCATTCAAAAAACCTTAGAAAATAAGGTTTCTTCAAAAGATTTTAAAACCGGCCAGTATTTTTCGAGTTCAAGAACTTTATACAAAATATCCCTAGACGATGTTGATGTGTGTATATACCCCTCGTAATAATCTGTCACTTAACACAACTTTCGAAGACAATGGTAGATTGTTTCTGAATAAATTATTAATATTAGGAATGATTGCTAGCGGTATTCCTTACTCTGACTTATGTATGACAATAGAAGAAGTCAGAATGAGAAATAACATTGCTTATCTACAGTAAGATTATTATTATGTATAATCTATAGTAAGTTTCGTAATAATTATTCAAAGTAAAACATTCTTAGCCAAAATAAAGAGAGAATTGTTCAGAATAAATAAAAAAGCTACTTATTCTACCTACTACAAGTATTGTCAATAATCGTTAATTAATTCATAGGTAGGTATTATAGCTAATTATTGCATCGAAGTATATAATATGCCACATATAAGTAGAAGTCGCCTGTTTGCCGTAGGCCTCCCCCATTTCTCTCCATGCTTTTCTGTCTCTGGCTTGTTAAATCTCGTCTGGTCTGATTTCTTTTCAAATTAAGTCTTCTTAACGTTTCCGAATTCAACAGTACTACAGTATACAATCCAATAACATGGCGTGTTTTAAAAAACGATAAACCGACTTCATTCCCTTACTTTTACATTTATCTCATCTTCTTCCACTAGTGGACAAAAAATTGAAGTGAAGAGAATATCAATAACAATTCTTATTTGATAATAATAACTATGTTTATAGTATAAAATTTGACTTGTCTAAGTGCTTATTTTGTAAGCCTAAAGAAATAAAGTTATTGATTCTGATTCTTTCTGATTCTAATTTATTTTAAATTTTGCGGGATAAATACTAATCCCCTGGAGATAAAAATTTTATGGGACCCCTTCCGGATCATTTTCTATACTATAGTGAATTTTCAGAATCGGTCTTTAATTGGTGGAGATATCGCGTAACATAAATACAAAAAAAAGCATACAGACGAAATGATAACCTCCTTTTGAAGTCTTAAAAACTGTAAACTTTTATGATATGACGAGGGCGCCACTTAGGCACATACCAGTCGTGCATTCGTAGAGGGAGTATGTAATACAGTTATGTAACGTGAACAATATCCTAAACGTAGTTTAGTAAACACGTTAATCGACTGTTACGTGTATTTATAACATTGGTTTAAAGTGACCGATTGCGCGACGGGCGAGGCTAAGGTCCGCCTGCGACGCAGGAGGTTGCGGGTTCGTTTCCCGCCTTGGGACAAATGTTTGTACGATATGGAAATGTTTGTTCTGTTTATTTTCTATGTATGGGGTTAGATGATGGTCTGTGTATTTTCCAACAATAGTTATAATTTATATACCTGAATGCTAAAATGGCTACCTCAGCTGCCTGCGGCTTGTCTCACGTAAAACGTGAAAGCACTTTTAAAATCTGATTAGAAGGTCCGTAGGTGACCAATAAAACCCAAACAAAAATAAACAATTTGCCTCTCTGTAGCAACACGGTCCCTGCGTGACTTAGGCTACGTTTTATACGGATACCACGTGAGCGAAGACGCGAGCAAAGGCTAGTCGAAACAAATAAATAAAAATGCAGCGTCTGTTTGTAACGTCAAAATAACAGCGAAGCAATAAATGCACACGAAACTATACAAACACCACATTTTAAAATTATTGTCTTTCTGTCTGTTTGTTTTGGTTATAATCTACGAAACGGTTGGACCTATTTTGACGGGACGTTCACATCGCAGATTCTTATACTGATAATTCAAGTTACTGTTATTTTAGAAAAATAGATTTAGGGTACCGCGAAAAAATTTCATTCCATGTAATTTTGAAAACTACGAAGGCCAATTTGCTTGTGTATGTTGTGTGTGCCCACACACATACATACGGGTGTTGGTATACACAAGCTGTGTCATATAATTAATGGCTTTGTCCGATAAACAACGCGTGCAAATCCACGCGCAATAGCTAGTCCAGATTATAGTAAGCCCAGTAGGTACAAGATTTAGTTCGGTTGTTAAACCTCGTGTCGTATATTCGGCCACCTTGTCGCTATCAAGGCCAATTTAGTTCGAAGGGCGGGCGCGACCAGTCCGTCTGAAAATCTCGTCGAGAGCGCTGCGCCCGCGCTCGTCATGTCTCGCGGAACGGTCTTCAAGTGTTGGCTCTTCCTGTGCTGTGTCACAGGTGAGGGAAAACATATGTAGTCTGTACCTTACGTCCCACGGTTGGTCAAGCCTTCCCCAATTGAAAAACGTAGAAAGAACAAAAAACATCGTTAAAATCGGGAGTTTATACCCATGTAAATTTTTACAAGACAATTCGTGTTAACTGATTTTTCAGCGAGTATTTTAAATTTGTGTAATTACGTGATATTTATTGCGTTTACTCACGGCTAAAAGTATTTGATGTTCAAAACAAAACCAGAATTGTTAACCCCTACGTCAAGAAGTTTCAGCGAAAATTATATTTAGTGTGTGTGTCATAAATATCTACGTTATTTTGGAACGTGATCGTGAATCCGTTTATTATTGGTAAAGTTCGCGGAGATGATCTGATGGTTTCTCAGAGGTTTCTCAGGCAACTACTTGTTCAATAACTTCATTATCATCAACCGTTACTAGTCCACCGTTGGACATATGCCTCCCCTAATGATGAGCGCCATAGCGCCCTGTCTTCAATTGGCCGCATGTGGATTAATTTCTTACAATTACATAAGTCATTTTCCTTTGCTCTTGTTAATTAAACTCTATGACGTTTTAAATAAGAGGGAATGTTGGAATATCATCGAATCCTTTTGATATAATTACTTGTGACATTGGATGGATAAATAAATATAATGGCTTGTTCCATATAAAATGTTAAAAGAGCGAAGTAGAGAGACCTAATCTAGTATAACTCTACCATTTTCGCAATATTGTTTAGGAACTACTAGTTTTATGTTGTGTGTGGCAATAAAGCAAAACTGTTGTTATATAAACTCTACTAGCTTCACATATTCTCGTAAATCTTATACAGCAGTATTTTAAAGGGATAAAAGTATCCTTTCCCAGATCAAACACAGGATGAAATTCAGACATGTGCATAGGTATGCATATGTATAACTACATATTATAAAATAAAGTTCTGCCGCCGCGCCGCCGGATGTCTCTCTGTCTCTTTCCGATAAACTCAAAAGCTACTAAACGGACTTTCATGGTGTTTTCACCAATCGATAGAGTAATTCATGAGGAAGGCAATATATAATTTGTCAAGGTTTTGTTTAAATTGGTTTAAATAAAACGATAATTTTTGGAAGTGTCGGAAAAAGGGAGATTTTATCGAAAACGCTGAGATGAGATTTTGAGATGTGCTCTAGGTACTACCCGTGCGAAGCCGTGGTGGGTTGCTAGTAAACTCTAATACAATAGGTACATACACACACTTAAACTCTGTCCACGCATTTATTTTCTTTGACTGAATTAAACATTGCAATATTTCATAGACACGTTATTGGTTACATTGGTCGTTTTGATAGAGCGTGTAAATATCTTGTTTCTATCAAATTTTATTACTTTTTGAGCTCGTACAATTATTACCATTTAAAAAAATATATTAAGTTTCGTGTTTAGAAGTTTTAGCAATTTTTGTTTTTCAAGATATTTTTTGTTGTTTAATTTTATTCTTTTATGTAGGTACCTGCATAGTAAATTTTTAAACGACATCAAAAAGAGGAGGTTCTCAATTCGTCTGTATGTTTTGTAGGTACGCGATATCTCCGCAAATTATGAACCGATTTTGAAAATTCTTTCACAATTGTATAGAAAATTATCCCGAAGGGGTCCCATAAATTTTTTACCCCCAGGGGATTAGTATTTATCCCGCAAAACTTAAAATAAATGTAAAAGTAAAGGAATTTCAAGTCGGTTTATCGTTTTTTAAAACACGCCATATATATTATTGTTGTATTTTGTGTCTAAAGATTGTATAATTATTCAACGTACTAGGCATAACGATTTGGAGACATCTGTAGGTAATGTTATGGTCGTGTATAAATAAATAATTTGAATTGGTCAGCTCGATAAATATCGAAGCTTCTCAGAAATTAAATAACTGTGGGTAAAGTACAATAAACAATCGTAGCTATCGTTATATCCCGATATTTTTTGAGTCGACAGGTGGTATGCGAATCTGTTTTTAAAAAGAACGACTATGAAATATTGCAATAATATTGAATCAAAGAGATTCAGTCAAAGAAAATAAAGTACCTAGGTATGGAAGGACATAGAACAACACGGGCAGTTCTTTTATTCAATTAGTGCGAGGTGTAGGAATAACATGTGCGCGTTTTTTCAGAATGAAAAGAAGAATTTTCATTCTGAAAAAACGCGCGCAAATCCGTGGCCAGTAGAAATACGATTGTGTATAACGATTGTGTTTATATAAATTATAATAATATATATAAACACAATCGTTAGTATAGAGACGCCTCATAATAAGGGTGACATGCTCTCGCGCAGAATGTATTCTAGTTTTAATAATAAACCGAGACTGACATGTAATGTGCTCCACTAACCCACTGCATGTAATTAAGAATCGTAAACACGTAGGTATCAGCTGCGCGGGAGACCGTTCGACTTACATTGAGGCATTCTCCTATAAATAAGGAAGGACATAATAGAGCTAAGATTTATCATCCTGCCACATGGCCCGAGACTCGGATCTCGCAACCGTTCCTACTACAATGTGAATGGGCATTTATTGAATAGTTCGGATAGCCGCCGCCGCTCGACCGGAGCATCATGGCATCGCGGTGGTATTTTTAACATTCCCGGACCGGCGCAAGGTTACCCAAGACACACGGTTATTCATTTGAATATGACCTAATTTTATGTAAACATGAGGAATCGAAAATTAGGTTTTTAATATCCCGCGTGTTTGGAATCACGAGCGCTATTTTTTGTTTATATTTTCAGCCCGACGTCTCTCTAAAGAACTTCATCCTTCCGTCCCTTTTAAAGGTGCCGCAAAATATGAAAAAGATCAGCTTCGCCTCGCTGGTCAAGGCCTATAGAAATAAACCTTTACTATCCGTTACGAGGCGATGCCGTTATGGTGCTGATTTGTGTGCGTTGTAGGTACAATAAGTAGGTAAATTATTTTTCACTTCTCTTGCTCAAAAAGTATAGCTTAGCGGGCCTAAAACTCGAGTTTAATACCTCGGGCTAAAAAGTATTTTTTCTTTTTAATTTTTGTCTAAAATCATCAGCCCGTACAAAGCATTCGTTCTCTTACATAAAAACTCGACTTCGTGGTGCTCCATCAATCTTTTTTTTTTTAAATAGAACCGTCTTGGTGCTGTTTTATGAAGGTTGATTCTTCCCTTCACGGTAGAATGCGAACTGTTTCGTTGCGGGTTAAATAGAGATTTAAAAAAAAAAGATGGTATTGGCGCTAAATCTCTAGAATTTTCTTCATTCCAAATCACAAACTTTTACGTTTAACTTCCTGACTTTTACTTCCAAATTGTGAACGTGAAAAATGTCATCAAGTGATAGTGAAGATGCTAATATGCAAATGGAAGAAAAGGGCAAAGAAACAATTATGAATCTGTTGCCGACAAAATCACGTGGAAAATATTTAAAGAGTTACGAAAATTTTATGAAATGGAGATATGAGAAACGTGTGGATTCTTTTACAGTATTTTTCTCACTTATTTTGATGAATTATCGAAAAAATTCAAATCGTAGACTCTTTGGAGCACATATTCAATGTTAAGAATGACCTTACAAACGAAACACGACGTCGGTATTAAAAAATATGTAAATTTAAGGGCTTTACTGAAGAAATTGTCCACTGGATACAAGGCAAAAAAATCTAAAGTCTTGACGACACAAGAAATCGAAACATTTTTAAATAACGCTCCAAATAAACAATACTTGGCAACAAAGGTAACCTACTTATGTACTCTACTCAAACTAAATAAATAGATACCTACCTACATACCTAAATTATGTACCTAGGTTATTACCATTATTAACACACTTATTTTTTTGTTCAACAGGCTGCTTTAATTTATGGAATCAGCGGTGCATGCAGAGGAATAGAGCTTGCCAATATAACGCTAGAAGACGTAGAAACGGATACAAACCTACAAGCTGTGAGTCTGCCGAACACGAAAACAAACAAAGAGCGTAAATTTGTCATCAGTGGAGAATACCTTAATATAGTTAAAGCCTATCAGGAGTTACGTCCCACTAATGTTTCAACGAGAAGATTTTTTCTAAATTATCCAAATGGTAAATGCACAAGGCAAGTCATAGGCAAAAATAAATTTGGTAACATGACTAAAGATATTGCCACTTATCTAAATTTACCAAATCCGGAACTCTACACGGGCCATTGTTTCCGCAGAACATCCGCAACTCTGTTGGTGGACTCTGGTGCGAATATAACGACATTAAAACGGCACGGTGGATGGAGGTCCGATCAAGTCACAACATTTCAGAACCCCAAGCATCTACATCGTGGGATTGGATGAATACGTCAACTCAGCTGAAGCCGCACTCGGATATAATTCAGGAAACTCAAGCATGAGTCGAGTCTCTCCAACTTTTACTCCACAACAATCAACTCAAAATATTATCACATACCAATCACAGAGAACCGAAATAAAATTGCGCGGGAAAAACATATCACTAAACATTCAAAATTGCTCTAACTGCACATTTTTAATAAAATTTCTGAAAATTGTCTAATTTTGAATTGTTTTATTTTCTCGCAATCGAAGTGAAAAGTAGAGTGTTTTACTCGGGCCAAAACCACCCATTATAACTCTGTCTTGTCATCCTCCCTCGCTACGCTCGGGAGTATAACAACCTCGTATGTATATAATGGGATGGTTTAGTCCCTTGTAAAACAATCTACTATTATACCTACTACGAGTACGACTACTTGTCGCAGAGATGATCCGTCTCTAGTGCGATAACCTTTAGATAGAACGTAATAAGTAAAATCTGCGTCTTTCTTAGTCTGAAGTTCGGAGCAACTTACGACTTAATATTTAAATGAGAGTGGTGGGCGCAGCGATCACCTCCGACGTGGAGCGATAAACGCCACCTAACGCGCGGCAGCCATTCATCCTAATGGTCGCATCACCCGCCACATTCAGATTTATTGCACTTCTGTCGTAAAATTAAACAACTGTAGGCACAAAATTAGTGAACTGAGCACTCGCGCTGGCTCCCATATTACGAGTAGGTTCATGGTTCACGGTACGCGCTAGGTAAATTGTTCCTGTGTAATAAATCGTAGATATTGTAATTAGTTGACATTCGCACGGCATCTTTATATTAGAACATACCCACAGAGCCTCTGTCTTCTCATAAACGTAACCATCAGTAGGTACCATGAGCTTTTTTCACTTCTTCCCCCATTAACAAAAAATTCAAGACAAGAGAAAATCAATAACACCTTATTTCTTATTTGATAATAATTACTATAAGCTGTTTGTAGTATAAAATTTGACTTGTCTAAGTGCTTATTCTTATAGCTTATAGAAATAAAGTTACTGAAATCTGACATCCATGTAAAGATAATGAAGGAAAGGTATCACTTGTGTTCATGTCAATTAATTAGGTACCTATTTTATATTCATCTTTCTAAAACTTTGGGAGGCTTGGCTAGAGTGAAACTTTAAACACGTGATTGAAATGGTTAAAAAATAGACCAAACAAATCGCCGATAATTCGACTGAGGGAAAATGGTACAACCTAACACGTATCAGAGCGTCAATATCGTCCACCTGCAATAACAAGGCATTGACCGTCACTTCTCTTTTATTTGTGCTGATTTATCAACTAAAGTGTGTGGTGGGTAGGTAGTTCTTTACTAAGAATATTACTTCATCTACTAGTTTCTCCCCGCGGTTTCGCCCTAGTCTCCATCCCCATGATCAAAAGCGAAACCTATCCATGCCAAACATTAAAATCAGTTCAGCCGCTCAGTTGTGAAAATGTAGCAGACCACATCAGGTGAGATTGTGGTCAAACGATAGTCTATCGACTAAAAAAGAAGAAACTGACAGAGATGCTTTCGTACGTTTAATGAGCCTCTACCTGGTGAGCACTTATACGTTCACAGCTGAACATGGCTCCCAAAACAAGGGAGTAGGTATTTGTCATAATCATCACGCTCCGCAGGCTGATGAGCTACCATTTCGGAGTATTTTAAATGGTTACGAGCAGTGCAGAAAATGTTTGCACTGCGCTAGGCTGGCTAGGTTAGTGCTGTGTTCTTGAACCACGGCCAGCTTTTGTACACACATCATACGTAACGAAACAGTAGAACACAATCACATAATTTTACCCAACTATTAGGTAGGTATATAATTACTATATATATATTACTATATACTAGGTATCTGAACTAAATGCTAATATGTTTATTTGTGAAGGTCAAAACCGAGGTAAACACATATAAAGAAAAGAGTTTTTTTTTTAAATAAATAAATCGTGTATTTCTGTAGGTCTTAGGTAAATAACATTGTATTTGAGAGCTAGGTGGGCTTTGGTCCAACTCCTCGCTCAAGTTAGGCAAGCAGGTAAACTTCGTTGCAACGTAGATGCGAGGGATCTCTCTATACACTAGCTAAACTCGATGTGCACTGTTTGTAACCAAACCCTAAAAACTAAAACTCACTAGCTTGACGTCGCATTTCAGATTATATATCTAATTGTACGCAATATTTTTGAAGGAGGGCCTTAATGTATCAAGTAATGTAAATTGCGTAAAAAACACATGGTATTTTAGGTCAATTATGGGCGGTTTGCTTACAAACATTCCACATCGAGTTTGGCTAGTGTGTAGTTAAAATTCCTCGCTCTACGTTACAAAGGTATAGTTAATGTAGAGAACTGAGAGAAATATTGTGACACTGGACAAAAAATTACCCTTCATTTCATTTGGATCAGTTGAGCTCTAGATTGCATTGCAACAGTCTGCAAATAGCTCAACTGCTACATGTGCATTAGGTAAATTTCGTAAATACTATAAGCCTTGCCTATTACCTTAGCCGTGGGGTCGCGGCGTACGAATATCGACCCCTCCAACTCAACCCGTGGATGTCGTAAAAGCCGACTAAGGAAACCTACCAGAGGAAGGGCAGCAGCTTCCTTCCGAGTATTTTTAAACACCAACACTGCGATCACCAATCCGCCTGCCAAGCGTGGTGATTATGGCAAATCCCCCCCTACATGGGAGACCATCCACTCGATGGACCGACGACATCGTAGTGGTCGCAGGGAGTCGATGGATGGAGGCGGCTCAGGACCGCTATTTGTGGCGTCGTACGGGGGAGGCCTATGTCCAGCAGTGGTCGTGTATGGGCTGATGATGATGATGATGATGATTACCTTAGTATTAGTTGTAATTATCTTTGTTAATAAATATATTTACCCCTTCCAGTGAGTCGTCAGCTATCCATAACGGAGTTGGAAGTGCCCACTGCAGTGCGGGCCGCAGATGACGTGGAGTTGAAGTGTAAATTCGAGCTCGGCAAGGAAAGCAAGGAGCGGCTCATAGTGAAGTGGTGGTCGATCCACGGACACGGGGATAGTAGGAAGGCATTGTACCAGCGGATAGATGGGGAAGATCCCAGCTATCTGCCTCATGTTGGTGAGTGTTGATTGACCTTTAATTTATTTGAGTATTCTTTCAATAATCAATTGCTGTTAGTGAAAATAGGTCACTTGAGTAACTATCAATTTTTGGCAAAATTTTCATGAATAATTGGAAAATTATGTAGGTATGTTTGTTGGATCTTTTCACGACTGTTTAAAAAGGGAGATTTAGTAATGTTTTCAGGGGTTCACGCATGTATCAGAATTGTTTTTTCCACCATAACTTAAAATGCCTGAACAGATGGGGTATCGTCAGAGTCCTTACGTCATTCTGGAAGTAATAAGATATATGTATGCATATCTTAAAAGTTATTTAATTATTGTATGTAGCAGTCGCGTGGTAGGTTTCATATCCTAACATTTGGTTGCAACGAAAACAATATCCTTTGAAAATTATCAAAAATCGGAGACAACGTAACAACCCCCCAGACACCAAGACCACTTGATTTGATCGTATAGAAATGAAACACAAATGTGGAAATAAATAATGTTGGACAATTCACACAGCATTATCTAGCCCCAAGCTAAGCAGAGCTTGTGTTATGGGTACTAGATAACTGATATACATACATAATACAATATATTACATAGATATATATATTTGTTATTAGAGACATACCTAGAAAATACCCAGAACACACGAGACAAATAGGTATTTGCAGATCGTACAAACATTTGTCCCAAGGAATCAAAATATAACAAAATTAAGGAAACAGAATAAGTAACAGTAAGTTGGGTACCTACTGAAGCTTCGATCGGTCATTTTGTTTTGTTTAGAAAATCCATTAAAAAACTGTCAGAAGCTCGCGACTTGAGACATGCCGTGCAAATATCCGACTTCCGTCGAGTATTCGGATGCTATCGGCATTTTGTCTAAGTATTGTGTTGTGTTTACCAGAGTTGAAGCCGGGCGAGCTGGACACCATAATCCTGAAGAACGTGACCCCTCTCGACTCCGGCACCTACGAGTGCGAGGTATCCAACATCGCGGAGGTCAGGAAACATCACGACTTGGTGGTTTTCAGTGAGTCATTCGTTTTCAAACTTTTTTAACGATGTCTATGTTGTCTTCGTACCTAATAATGGACATTATTATAAAAAATGGACTGTACCCGTGGATGTAGGTACAGCTAAAGTTAGAGACTGACTAGGCCCACAGCATGTAACGTGCGCTACGAAACGTGTGAAACGTCGGCTGGCGTGGCGTAGCGGAGGTACGATAAGTGTGCCTCTCTCTAGGTAATTTGTTTTCATATAGATTTAAGCGGCCAGATCTCATAATGCGCTCTATATAATATACCTATGTTGCATACGTGGGACCTGGGGTCTGTTTTTAGCGCGCCTTTGTCAGTCAGTGGGGTGCGTAGGTATGTGGCGTCGGCGTCGGTAGGGGGATCTTTTCCGTCAGCACAGCACCAATGCTCGGCGCCGGTCAGCTGTGGTTATAGGTGGGGATTTGAAGACGATTGTCTACGACAGGCTTTTTATAGAGACCCGAGATTCAAAGTATAAGTAAAAGTAAAACCGCCGGTGCTGAACAATTTTAGATTTAAAAGGAAATTATAAAAGAGTAATTCTTAGAAAATCTAATATAATATATCTCTATCTAGATTTTATTTAATTTTCTGGTGATTCTTAGTCTAAACAAAAAAAATATATAATTGTTTTAGCTGCCGGTAGCGGTCCACAGTTGAACGTATCGTTAATAGAAGACGCAGTGGACGGGGATGAAGTAAGGATCGAGTGCCAGGCCAGCAAAGTCGCGCCCGCGCCGGACCTGCTCCTCAAAGTTAACGGGTAACTGTCGTACTGTGGACAACAGGGGGACGTAACGGAGAACTCACGGACGACTACGTCACTCGAAGCTATTAATATTTTCACATCGTCCTGGGTTTATAGACTAAGTAGTACCTACTTTGTACTGGAAAGCTGCAGAGCTTTTCCTACATCTTATTATGGCGGCCTTCTCTTCACAGCGAACGACGAAGAATAAACAAACAGTGCTGAATATTTGACACAGCATCATCTATTCTAGTCAGTGTAGTGTGTTAAGAGGGGTGCTGGTGTGAAATGTTACTTTAATGTCATTTTAATGGCATAAAAACTCGACACCTCAACATAAGTATAGGTACTGTTTGTCCGGACCTTTATGAAACGATCTCTTGAAGAAAATTTAGGAAGCCTTCCTAGCATATTGTTTAACAACGGCGGCGGGGCGGGGCGGCCTGTCTCAAGGGAAACTCCGTTGTGCCGCGCGCCATCTGCGCAGGACATATCTATTATATTGCACAAATGTGTGCGCAAACACAGATGCACACTTTTCTTACTCTCATAATCCAATGGGAAATAAAATAAAAAATATAATAAAAATATTCTAATTTATTTCAATAATTTTATTAAAACTGAAATGAGTAGAAACAGTGGTATAACTTAACCTTAGTAGAAACAGTGGTATAACTTAACCTTAGTAGTTTTCACATAAAGAACTTAATTATCTTAAACTTAATAAATAATTATAAAATATCTACAAATAATGAAATTAATCATATTAAATCGGTTTGATGAATCCCTATACATCATTATATAAATACTACTAATTTTAAGTTTAGTTTAGTAGTTAGTTTAGTAAACATTATTATATGCGATCTCTTGAAGAAAATTTAGGAAGCCTTCCTAGCATATTGTTTAACAACGGCGGCGGGGCGGGGCGGCCTGTCTCAAGGGAAACTCCGTTGTGCCGCGCGCCATCTGCGCAGGACATATCTATTATATTGCACAAATGTGTGCGCAAACACAGATGCACACTTTTCTTACTCTCATAATCCAATGGGAAATAAAATAAAAAATATAATAAAAATATTCTAATTTATTTCAATAATTTTATTAAAACTGAAATGAGTAGAAACAGTGGTATAACTTAACCTTAGTAGAAACAGTGGTATAACTTAACCTTAGTAGTTTTCACATAAAGAACTTAATTATCTTAAACTTAATAAATAATTATAAAATATCTACAAATAATGAAATTAATCATATTAAATCGGTTTGATGAATCCCTATACATCATTATATAAATACTACTAATTTTAAGTTTAGTTTAGTAGTTAGTTTAGTAAACATTATTATCATCATATTTCCAGTATCGAAGCGCCGATCACCAAGATAATCTCTGGGCCGGACGACATTGGGTTGTACTCGATACTCGGCAACGCGACCGCCAGCCTCTACGACGCAGAGGGCGCGGCGCTCACTTGCGAACTCTTGTACGAGAACCCTGCCGTCGCACATCCCCTTTACACCGACACTGTCCTCTACGTTTCTGGTGAGTCGATAGACTGATGCCTATTCTAAAATAAAGCCCCGACACTAACCCGCCGGGCTGTGTCGGCGGCGGTGGCGGGTTCGATTTGTTGAGAGAGTACTTTGGAGGATCAAACGAATTGATGTATTCGGGCGTAATCTGAATTGCAAAGATTCCGAATTAAAGCTAGTTTTTCTAATAATTTTTGTCCAATTCCAAAATTGCTTGCAATGGTCGAAATTCGAGAATAAAATTAGCTCTAACTTTCACACTGCAAAAAATTACAGACCAAAAGGGTCCATTCCCCACTTCGTCAGATCCTCCATGGTTCCTGTATTATTATGGCCTGTGTTAGTCCCAAACAAATCTTAAATATAGTTTAAACATGTTTGGGTACGAGGCTGTTTTAAAATCGAGAGATCCATCCCCTACTTAAAGATTAAACGCTTATAGTACGAGAGCCTACGAACAAAACAATGTACCATAGCAATACGGCCGAAACTGTTTAAAATCGTCAGACTATATGATTCTGAACCCGACTAGGTATGTAGTAACGGTCAAAAGTGTAACAACTGCCTGGTATTTCATAGTAACCCGGATATTTTTTTAAACCTGTTTTATTGCTGCTGGGATTAAAAAACTGTTTTTAGTAATTTTAGATGTCGCATATACTCCCAAAACGATATGAAGTCACAAGTAATCATAATGCTATTCATACAAATATTCGAGATATGAGCAAAAATCTGGAAAAAGTACCTTAAACCCCCCCCCCCTTATACCCTCAGCACACTCCCCACCCTTGAGGACCTTTAGTATGTTCATCTGGATACCGCAAGGCCTATACCAATTTACAAAACTACACGAATTATTTCCCCTGATTTTATAAATTTTCTTGGACTAATAACAGTCTAATCAGACAAATTGCTCTGATACAGTTCGGTTTTTGTTGACATTATTGGAAATTCGGTCAGGTCAAAAGTTACGCGGAAAATGTCTGATATTGGTATTTTCGAGTGTACAATAATTGAATCTATCAATTTGATGCGGTTTTGGCTGTATTGATATGGGACAAACATTTTGGTCGTCTTATTGGGCTTCTGAACTTAACACCTACTCGTAGGTACATACATTATATTCTGAGTTAAAGTTTTATAATTGTTTTTTTTATTGTAAATATAAAAGGGGTATGTATAAAATGTATACTCAGATAAATTGTAAATTCTACGTAAAGTATAAAATAAATGAATGACAAATTTTAAATGCACCTGGTGATATTTCAGATTCAATAACTTTATTTCTATAGCATTACAAAGTAAGCACTTACTAGTACACTACAAGTCAAATTTTATTCTGCCGCGTATTACGCGCTACGCAAGCGGAATGGTCGTAGCATGTTTACGTGTATTGTATTGTACGCGAGGAGTTTGCATACGGAGGCCGAATTAACATTAAATGGCTGGAAAGTGTCTTGGTAGATACTGTTGTTATAATGCATAATATTTGAGTAAATCGCGACATCGGATACGATACGTGTTGACTGAACACTTTGCTTGAATTACAACAATTTACTGTATAGTGAAACTATACCTGATCACGAACAAATACGAAAACCAAGTAAAAAATAAACAGATATATATTTTTCGAATGTTTTAATCAAAACACACATTCGACAGATATTTCTTTCTTTTTGCATAAAATGTAGCTCACATCACCCGTAATATTATTAGTTAGCGAGGCTGGAGCGCTACGTTAACAAACATAAAAAATACTGAAAAACAGACTGTTGAAAACACAATCCTTTTGGTATTGCCCTAGTCGGGCTGAATATAGTATAATGATGGATATTTACACGCAGCATCGTCTAGCCCTTAGCAAGATTTCTAGATTTTTATGCCTAGCTATTTTATTCGATATTTTCTATAAAAGATATTTAAAGGTGGTGATTTTTTGGCACCAAAACCTTAAAATAACTACCCTTAAAATTATTCCGTCCCTTTTCGTACGATCCAGATTAAAACGTCGGACTTTTTTTAGGCTAGTTTTGTTTTGGTGCCAAGGATTGACACAATGTTTAAAGAAGGTCCAACTCCAGCTAAAGCTAAAAATTTTAAAAATGTGTTATTGCCATATTATAGTTTCACAGACAGTAGAGAGTCCATAGGCTCCTGAACTAGTTCAAAACTGTGTTCAGCTAGCTATAAGTTGCGTGATCGTGTCCGATGTTGCTTGACGTACAGGCTTGAGCGTGTGCCCTCGACTGACATGTCTTGTTGTATGTCTGGTTGTTGAATGTTACTAACTAGCGCTTGTGGGGCAGGCGCGGCCACCACTCCGCCTCCCGAGGATGCCACGGAGGTGGACGCCACCACGGAGACAGAACCGCTCGAAGGGAGTAAGTCTAGTTGCGAATATCTTTCATCTCGCTCTACATATCATCTGGAGCCTGATTCTGCTTAACTTATTGCTACACTATGACAATCATGTCGTAGCAAAATCGTCAAGGATACGATCAGGTGTATTTAGCGACGATTCTGAGACGATACTGTTGGCATATTGAAGCGATTGGTTTAGCAGAAAAGAGTGCTCTACATTTATAAATATTTTTTTCTATATTTCCCGATCTTTGTAGTGGATGTAGACAGAAAAGATTCTCATTTGACAGACAGCGCTTAAATATAGCAATCCCTTTTTGATCGAAATAAAAATTGGCGAAAAAAAGAGTTGTCGAAATTAATGTAGTTGAGTAGGTAGGTGCAGCAATAGAATCGAAGCGTAAATCTAATGAAAAGTCGATAAATTTGTACAGTCCGTATCAAATGAAAAGTCGATAATTTTATACAGTCTATTTCTATTTAATCAGAATCAGAATCAATAACTTTATTTCTTTAGGCTTACAAAATAAGCACTTAGACAAGTCAAATTTTATAGTATAAACATAGTAATGAAAATATGATTAAATATCTGTTAGTTACATGTTTTCAAAAAATACGAATATTCATTTGTATTTATACAGTGTGTCCCTGGATAAAGTGCAACCCCGAAAGGGAGAATTAGATCAAAAATTATCGACAAAAAAATAGAAAAAAAATAAATCGTATATACTTTATTGATGTATTAAAAAGTGTCTCTACCTGAGTGGTGACGTACTCAGTGGTCAACTTTAAAAGCTCCTAGCCAGCGCATTTTTTATGTTAGAACGTAGGTTTTTTTTTATTGAAAAGCTATTATGATAGACAATAGTAAAAAGTCATAAACATATCTAGTATTATAGGCTTAATTTTAAGATTTTTCGAGATTATTGGAAAAAAACAGCATAAAAAATGTAATTTTAATACAAAAATTCAACTTTAAGTCACGATAGCCACTCGTTTGTGAGTTATTTGTTATTTTATCGTCATCGTCACATATCTGACATGATTATGGTTTTTATTATAACAAAATAGACCCACTACTTTGGGAGAAATCATTTTTTCATTAAATAGAGTCATTAGTGAGTAATAAAAATTTTAATTCATCAATAAAGTATATACGATTTTTTTTTTTAATTTTTTCTATTTTTTTGTCGATAATTTTTGATCTAGTTTCACCCCCTTTCGGGGCTGCACTTTATCCAGGGACACACTGTATAAAGATAGGTAAGTTACGGCCGAATACTCAAACGCAACTCAGATGTAAGCACGTCTTATGTCGCAATATTTTGACAGTTTTCAATGAAAATCTGTCAAAAAATCGTCACTTGAGTCGTGCTTAAATCTGAGATTCGTTTGAGTATTCGGGGGTTAGTTAATTATATTTTATTACACTTAAAGTACCGGAAAGCGCGGTGTAGGTAGACCCCCCACGCGATGGACCGACGACCTAGTGAAGGTCGCGGGAAATCGCTGGATGCGGGCAGCGCAAAATCGGTCATTGTGGAGATCCTTAGGGGAGGCCTATGTCCAGCAGTGGACGTCGATCGGCTGATATGATGATGATGACACTTAAAGTTATCATAAATAGTATATATTCTGTTTATATTATGTATGCCTTGCTTTGCCCAGCCAGGTGATGAATGTTATTTGTGTAGTTGTCGATTATATTATGGTCATAACTATTAACAAGCATCACCAACACTAATCTTGTTCGGCGTTCATGCTTATGTAACTTTTAACAAATATTTTATTTAAAACATAACGAATGGGTGTATTTTACTAATCATATGGTCCAAACATATGAGTGGACAAGAACATACGTAGGGAACCTCCGCCCCGGACCGGCTCAAGGTCGCGGCTAGACGTTAAACAGAATACTCAGTCTATTCTATCTCAGTCGGGTTGTCGTCGCCCGCGAGCCCAGACTGTGTATTTAGTCTTGACCTTGAGCCGGTCCGGGGTGGAAGTTTCCCCTCTACGTATGTTCTTGTCTACTCGTATGGTTGGACCTTATAATAGTTTTTACAGCGCTACATTTTTTACGTTATTATTGATAAACCTTGATCTCAATAAATAATTCAGTTAATGAAGAGGTATGTTTCCAGAACTTGCTTAGCAGTTTTGGAAATTGACCCATTGTTATGTTTGTTACGACGAAAATCCCAGGGTTACTAAATCACATCGGTCATCCATCACTCTGCAAAAATATTTATTATCATAAATATAACTCGTTCATTACGGATGTAAGCGACTCATTGTCAATGTACTTCTGAATAAATAAACATTTAATTTTTATTCATGTATACGTAGAGACGTTGGTGTTCTTACGATACAATATAAATTGAATTCGTTGTGAACACGCTTACATTCATAAATAATTCGTCAAAATACGATAGTTTTGATAGTAAAATGCTAAGCGCATGTATTGTTATTTCAGCAGGTCACGGCTGGCACTCCGGCGCATCGTGGCTGCTGCTGGTGTCGACGCCAGCGCTCGCCGCGGCGCTGCGCTGAACTAATGTGATACTAATACTACTGTAAGTGTTGATTTGACTCTCTGGTTATTGAATACATGTTTTTATAACAGACTGGTGTTTTTGTTACTTCAAGATACGATATATTAAAGATGTCATAATATAAATCTGATGATGTTTTTATACATGATGAATTATGATATTACATTTGTTCTACAATCCGATTCAAAAACCTGGATATTTTTTGTACACAAAGGGGTTACAAAACTTAAGGGCCTACAATACCTCACCATTGTGTGAAAAGGATAGGTTTGGGATTTCGCGTTCATATGAGCGGGACAGAGTAGAACGTCATAACCGCAAAAACAATGTTTTTGTTTTTTTACGGTAAAAATAATAGAAATTTTGAAAATCTAAAACACACACCGTCTGCTTTATACTCTGATTGTTTACTATACAACGTATCAAGGCTTATTTTAACGTATCTATTGAATAGCGACGGTTTAAAGTACAGTTTAGAGTGAACTTTGGTTTTTTTTTTCTATCGAGAAAATTTCATGTAATCTTGTTTTCGAAACACTCGTGGTTTAGCATCAATCCTGAACTATAACATATTAAAATCTCAAAGTAAATGCTTCAGAATTGTAGAAGATATGATCGTTGAAAATAACTGATTTCAGATAGTATCAACTCTTAAGGAATATTGGTGGAAAATATTAAACGACAACGTTCTGTGCTTTGCTTCGGTATCATCGAAGCAAAGCAAAGAAACTGGAAAAAAAAAATTGGTTTTGAAAGTTTTCATTCATCAAATAATTGATCTCTGTTTTTGAATGCGAATTTAAAAATTGTTTGCTGTACATGTGAGATTATACATTGTAGCAAGTTGTTTTAGTTTTTCGTGATAACTTTGTTACCTTTTTGTTTTCTATTATTGTTATCAGTTTTTGTTAAGTTTTCATTCATAAATAACTTTGTTGAAATAAAATATCTTGAATTCTAAATCGATGCACGAGATGCACTATTTCTTGTGGTTTTTATGATTTTTATGCATTCTATAAAGACTAAAACTAACGTAAAAGTAATTTGCTGCAAATCGTGGTTTTATAACGGCTTCATAAAAAAAACAATTTTCTTTGAATTTGAAGCCGTCATAAAACCAACTTCGATTCAATTGTATTTTGGGGGCATTTGGGAAAACGTTGACGCCCAAAATCTCAAATTTTCCCAAAGGCTCCAAAAATACTAACAAACCGAAATTAGTTTTTTCATAAGTTACAGAAGCCAGAATAAATTAAAAACCACAAAAAAATTAATATCTCGGCAACCAGAGGTCTGGTTTTAGTGGGTTAAAGTACCGCATTTAACCGTGCTGTCTCCCCGTGACAGTACGATATGCGTGAGCATTTCCCTCAGGATGATAAAAAAATAAAAAAAAGACGTCTCCCATATCCGGCTTTGGAAAGGTTAAAGTTGCTTAACGATAAACCGACTTCAAATTCCCTTACTTAAGTTTTGCGGGATAAATACTAATACCCTGGCGATAAAAATTCTAGGTCTCTAAATCCTACCACTCGTGATAATTTTCTATACAATAGTGATTTTTCTAAATCGGTCCGTTATTGGCGGATACATCGCGTAACAAACATACAGTCGAATTGAGACCCTCCTTTTTGAAGTCGGTTGAAAATTAGCAAGTACCTTCGGAGGGGTCCTGTTTGTCTTACTTCTGATAATGAATTAATGAAATCATACAAAAAGTGACTAGAAAAAAATTCAATCTTGGTAAAGAGCATCCACCGTTGTTTAGTTTTCCTGAAACAATTGATCCCACATAAATACCTCAAAAGATAATTATAGCATTTTTCACATGAAGGATGGAGGTGTTAAAAATAAACAGAAGGAGAACATCTTAGCCTAGTCTTACAACGCCCTCGGGCTGAATTGATTTTGACACATACAATTAAATACGTAGAGCTAGCTGCTGCCCGCGCCTTCGCCCGCGTTTTACCGGGTAAAAAAATAGGGTCCCAAAGTATACCCAAACCAAATTTCAGCTTAATCGGTTCAGTAGTTTTTGCGTGAAAGATTAACATATCCATATATCTATCAATCCTTACAAACTTTGACATTTATAATATTAGTAGGATAATACATTTTTAATATTCTACAAAAAACTTTTAAATACAAACTTTTATATCATCTAGGACCAAAGTTATTGGAACGACACATTCAACGAACACAAACTCGACGCGGTTAAGTCGTTTCGTTTAGGGGTTCCTATGGCCACCTTCGTTTTCCATTATCAGACCAGCTCGATGGTACCATGACATTGCACTGTCACCAAACTAACTAAAGTATTTATAAAATTTACATCATAATGATGCTCGGCAAGAAGGTTTTACTAAGAGGCTGTGTAAGATGGTATTCGGAACACAATACATTTTTATAGGAATTCCATTTTCAAATCTCATTACGTCACACTTTGTTTGAATTGTAAAGACTACAGTTCAAGCTTCGCAAAACTCATTGGTGAAACAATCTCTTTTCTAATAAAATGAGAAAACATTTTACTGAAAAAAAAAACTGTGGAAATAGCGGCATTTCATTTCATTTAATAAATAAAAATTACATTTTGTCATACGTAAGTATATAAATGTTTTACTTGCCTCGCCATTATGATGTAAAGTAGAATGCTTACCTCGGTTGCAAGTAGCTATTACACCCTCGAACTATATTCTCGGGTGCACTCGATCCATTAGCGCCCTTTGGGAGCGCTCGCAAGGGTGCGAAATTTGATTGAGTGCACCCTCGAACTATATTCGCCCTCGCTTCGCTCGGGCGTCTAAATATCTCGGGTGCACTCATTCCAATTTAGGGCCCTTTGCTCGCTGCGCTCGCCAGTGGCGGATTTACCAGCAGGCTGAGTAGGCTGGAGCCTAGGGCGGCAGATTTTAGGGGGCGGCAAATTTGGGCCAAAACTGGCGCCAAATTGGATCTTGTTCTGTAATAGCTCCCTTACTACCCTTGTGTAACAATCTACTATAACTACATACATATGAATTAGTAAAATGGATTTTAGACCAGTTCCCTATCCTCAACCGATTGAGCTAATATTTGTCATAGGTACATACTTATGTAAGTTCGGTGACAATGCAATGTCATGGTCCCATTAAGTTGTAAGATTCTACCCGAACAAACATATGTATGTATTGTAGTTACATACATTGCAAGTTTAATAACAGCTTTTTCACTAACTTTAACTTAATATAACTTACCCATGTGGACGTATTTGTTAGTGATAGCCGTGTAGTCCACTTGTGGGATCCGCAGACGACATGCCACCTCGCCGCCGCGGGCCCGCGGTACCGACAGTACCGCGGTACACTCGGCGTCATAGTATGCGCCGAGACGCCAGATGTGCTGGTGTTGTTGTGATATCGGTACCCTGGTGAACACGAACACCACATATTCACTTATAAGATTCAATTCGTTTGTTCCGTTTTGATACATGTTATTGTACACTAGGAAAGTCATAGTTATACAATAAATAAAATGGGTTATTCCCATCTGATCATATGATCAATTTGTGGTTGCATCTGATAAAACAAAATGTTCCCAACGGATTATAGATTCGTTGCAACTGCTTTTTAACCGACTTCAAAAGAAGGAGGTTATCAATTCGTCTGTATGTTTTTTTTTTTGTATGTATGTTACGCGATATCTCCGCCATTTATGGACCGATTTTGTAAATTCTTTCACTATTGTATAGAAAATGATCCCGAAGGGGTCCCATAAAATTTATCCCCAGGGGATTAGTATTAATCCCGCAAAACTTTATATAAGTGTAAAAGTAAGGGAATTCGAAGTCGGTTTACCGTTTTTTAAACACGCCATATTATTTAAATTAAATTTAGTACCATCTGATCAGACTATATATTTTTGCATGTAATATTACTAAGCAGTAACTACCCTTTTCTATACGACTTCTTTTGACCAACTAACTAATTACATAGTTCCTGCCAAATGGCTTGAGAAAAATAAAAATATACTTATTTTCATTAAAAAATCAGTCTTATAATTTAAACAGTACTTAAAACTTTAAGAAAGTCAAATTCGAGTCGCTTTCTGAAGTTTGCACCGTCGACAGTCAACGGTTGCCGTCGACAGGTGTCCATGGCTACAGTTACCTCTGCCGGTGGCTCTTTGCCGCTCGTATATTTGAGCCCTAACCAGAGAGTTATAATATAAACGTAAATTAAATAAATAAGTTTAAGGTACCTACTTGTTATATTCGATGGTGAGGTCTGGCTGAGGATGCAGATGCTTGGCCACACACTTGACGGCGACCTCGGCGCCTGCTGGCGACACGGTCAGCTCAAACTCCTGCTCCGGACCTGCAACACAACATTCGTCGTCATTATCTCAAGTTGTTGACACCCAGGGCTCCATGTACCAGTATACCCAGCAGGCATATACAGACTTCCGCTTGTGGACAATAAATTGAAATAAAGAGAAACAATGAACACTATTTCTTAGTATGTAGTTTCTGTTCGCGGCTTCGCTCGCTTTGTTTCTATGGACCTTTAAACTTTTTAAAGGTTATTTATACCCACATACATAGGAACTGATTTATGGGATAAAAAGTAGGCTATGTTTTATTTCAGATCTAAAGCTACATGTATGCAATTTTAACCCAATCTGTTCAGTTGTTTTGACGTGAAGAAGTAAACATCCATCCAAGGTATTTTTTATTATAGTGCGTAAGTTAGTATCCCTATCTATTTAATTTCCTGCACATCCATCCTTCCAAACTTTCACATTAAGGTAAAATAAGTTTAAAAGTGATTTGATTATTAGCGTGACTATCAATCCGCCCCGGCCTCGCACGTGTAGTAGAACAGTTTTAATAAGTAGATCTTAAAAAAGGAATAATAATTCGGTAGATAATTCATTGTGGCTCTTCCGTCTGGGAGTTGTTGGGGTCAGGCATAGAAACAATAAACTACATTCTGCTCTGAAGTCTCGCATAAGGTTCTAGTACACGTCTCGTCACGGCTTAGCTCGAAAATGGTTCTGCGCAGGTGTAAAACGGTTTGAAAATAAAAAAATCGTCTTCTGCGCGTCAAGGTCAGGTACTTAGTATGCACTGCAGATCGTAGTTATAGGAGTTTAAATTGATTTATTTTCTATCCTGGTCGTTCCTTAAAATACCCTTACACCGAACTAAAGCTGAATACAATAGAATAAAAAATAAATAGATGTGAAACTAACTGAAAACAATCATGGTCTTGGTCATCCTTGCCTCCTGGCCCCGACTCTGCACCGCGCAGGTGTAGTCTCCGCTGAGTTCCGGAGTCAGTGCCAGGATGCGAAGCGTGTGCTTCTGGACCATTTGAAGTGCTGGAACAACATAGTTTAAGTTAGACTAGCTTCAACTCGTGGCTTCGCACACGCTATTCACATATAAACTCGAAAACTCACGAATCTCGCCCCTTTCAAGATTATTTTTGGTACCTACTGCTGAATCTCTTTATGGTTTACTCAATTTTCTCTTCGGAAAAAGGTTTTCATTTATAGCCCGGCTATACACTCAAACATTTGTGTATGCAGTGTGCATGCATGATTGCACAAACCAGTTGCACCAGTGCACGCTGCATCTTACTTGCGCAAATTGGTTTGAGCCCGGCCACACGCTCCATCTTGTTTGCGCAAACTGTGTTTGTGCATGCATGATTGCACAAATGTTTGAGCGTGTAGCCGGACTATTAGGTAAATGATTTATTGTAGTATGTACTCGTATATATCATCACAGATTACAGAAATCTTTGGCTATGAGGTATTTATTCCGACCTCACAATAAAAAATGTAGAGCTACTAAAGTAGACGCATGTTCTTAGGAAGGTACCAAGTACGCCAAATGAACACTTCAATACCTATGAGAGGATGGTAATGCTGCTGGTATAACTCCTTACCCGACGTCCTGTGAGACATGTCAACTCTTTCCTCCAGCAGCCCGCTAACACTAGGCTCTTTCCCCTGACTCCACTCGTAGACTTGCGAGCCGTTGAGTAGCCACCGCACCGTGACGTCATCGCCCGCGCCGCCGTACATGCACTCGAGTGCGGCGCCGCCGGCGCAGTCGCCTGCTATCACTTCCGGTACGCTCATCTGGTCTATACGGACTGTGCTGAGGATATCTACAAAAAGACAGAGCTTCAAACCCTAATGAGAAATGGTAGCTTTAAGGAAGCAAAAGTAGGTTTTAATTTCCGATTAGGTACTTGCTCATGATCATCAGACCGTATACGTCCATTGCTGAACATAGGCCTCCCCCAAACGACGTCACGAATAACGGTCCTGAGCCGCCTCCATCAATCGACTCTCTGCGATCACTACAATGTCGTCGGTCCATTGAGGTCTTCACACAGTCCGAAATGCCCGTCGCTAGAATAAATAAGATCAGCGAGTAATCCGAAATTAAATAGGTAGGTATGGTATGGTGTATTCCTGATTAAATACCTATTTCAATTTAAAATAAGATCAAACTTACTCGTCATGAGCAAATATCCTTTAGCCAAAGGTTCTATAAAATTACTGGACACCATTTTGATAGTCGTACGAGCTAGCGCTTGCAGCATTAGCTACTAATGCTCCTAGCATTGTGCCTATACATTGTGTCATGTCACTATGAATGCACACAGCTTCGTGTTAACAGGGAGAGCGATTCATGAGCCGAGCGCTGAATAATTAGATGTCGAGCTCGAGACGAGAGTTGTTTCTCACATTCCTTGTTAATTAAAACAAAATATATTCGCTACTTCCTTTATTTTCACGTTTAATCACAATAAATACTTTGTATAGCTCCTGACGGCCTGGTAAGCTGCATTTGGTAAAAGTCATTTCTATTTAAAATAAATAATTATAAAGAGTAAATAAGTAACTGGATAATCTACACAGCATCTACCAGGTAGGTACTACATGACTAATATACCTAATACAAGATGGATATATTTTGTTATACATAGACAAGACACCCAGAACCGGATCAAATATCTGAAGATCGTACAAATATTTGTCCTGCTCCGGGAATCGAACCCGCAACCTCCTGCGTCACGGCCCGCTGCGCCATTAAGGTCACAGTATGTAACGGATATTCAGCTAATATTTTCGTACAAAAGGTACTTATTTATCTATGTGTTCTATATATAACTGAACGAGTATTTGTGTGCGAAGGTAAAATCAAAATGTGAGGACTTACTATGATTTTATGTACCGTATCTAGGTACTAACCATACTTTGAGCCACATCCATATGGAATCATATGGGACTGCGGGACATGTACTACTTACATTATACTAATCTACGTGTTCTAGTTTGTTCTATACTTACAATAACCGACGCCAATGCGGAGAGTATTGGCAATAATTTCATACAATCACATAAATTCTGTATCAATCTTGCAAATAACATTACCTAATTTGCAAGCAGGTTGTGGTTTAGTAAGATCTCAAATCAATTAACGGTCGTTAAAAATATTTTTACTATGAATGAATAGGCTACAACAGTCTTTGGTAATTAAAATAATCTAACATACAGTTTGTAGCAAAAACAAAAAGCATGCGTTTTCTTACCTGAATAATAGCATCTAATATCACGTCACAACTCTTTGTACATTGATCATAGGCTAATAACACCTAGGCATTTTTCATGCATGCGCAATGTGTTCTCATTGAAGATAATAAACCAGGCAATTGGCACATCTTTAGGAGTATGTCCTAATGATGACAACTACTTTGATTCTTACCACTACTTTTAGTATTTCATTGCGCTGAAACCAGCCTCTTATCATTGGTTTCGTAATTGGCTACATATATACTTTATCTTACCCACTAAATATCACTTATATTGTACAATTTATTATGCAACATTGATTATAAAATGCACTATGACAACAGGGTCTGTATTTGGCATGGTACCACTTTGGCTAAGTAATATTTACAATAAACTTTGTACCTTAAACACCTAACTTTAAATACAAAAAATAGCTACGACATTATAACATACAATTCAATTTAGTTTGATCAGTTGGTACGAGAACATTTACCTACTTGAATATTGTAACAAAACAGTCATATCATTGTTACATTGAGTCTGTTTTGAGTTAGATAAAAGCAATGTCCCAAGATGATACAAATAAAATTGTATTAACACCTATGCTACAGCATTCAGCTGGCCAACAATTACTTACTCTTGAAGAAGCACATTTTTTACAAGCATATTTAATTAGTGGCCCTAATTTTTGTGTGGTGGACTACCACAGATGATGTTAGAGGAGTTATGCCGCGTCTTCCGCGGGCCGTCGCCGTCGCCGTCGGCCGCGTCGGCCGCCACCGACGTCAGAGCTACAGTCTTATCAAAGTCAATAGTAGTATACCCATTTTTAATTGCAGGTACACTCTCATTAGAAGCAGTGGTTTTATCTACACTGCCTTGGGATATAAGGAAGCTACGTCTTTGGGTTGAGCATGAATCAATACTGATGTTCTTTGGACTGCTGTATGACAAGGTAGGAGGAGATGCTGTTTCCCGAGATCTCCTCAAATCCTCGGAGATCTTCAGACACTTATTTGCATCGATGTCGAGCACTGCATAGTTTACTTCTAGTTCTTCTACAGGTGACATGGATGTGAAGGTGTCAGATTCAGAAAATTTATGGTTATACTCGGTGAAGTTGAGTGGCTCACCGAGGGACAAATTGGCATATGTATTCATATTGACTTCTTTAATAGCTAAAGATAAGGTGCAGCCATCATGTTGCTTTTCCACCGGTGTGGGTGGAGTTGTAAATGTTGTGTCAATCCTTTTGAATTCCTTCAAGGTTTTATTGGTCAGGTTGACATTGCAGTAGTAGCGTGCAGACTCTTCTTGTTGTTCCAAAGTGAGCTGTGCGTAGTGCTCGCTGGTGGTGCTCAGCGTTGGGGATAGAGGACTCTTTGTCTGAGGATTCGCAATATGACCATTGGTATATCCACTTTCAACAAACCGAGTTTCATCTTCATCTTTTATTTGGAAAAGGCCACCTTCTTGTCTCAATGTGCTTCTGAGCATGGCAAGGTCTCGGTTGAAATCATTTGAATACTCTGTTGGTATTGAGTCAGTGGGTACATCTTGATTATTATTATTTTCCCTTTTGAAATCTCTGACCTGATACACATTACTGGCATGGTTGTTGGCCTGTGAGCGTGGATAAAGGGGCATCACTTCCAAAATATCTGCACTGGAAGGTGATCTCAAATTGTGATTAGCATTTCTTTCCTCTGCAGTCCGGCCATTTGCAGTCAGGTTCACATTTATGGCTGGCCTCAAGCTGTCAAGCTGGTCGTTGTCAATGGAGGATCTGTGAACCACAGAGGCCTGCAGTGTCTGTCGGCCTTGTGGAGAGGGGTTGATGCGGGACACAGGGTAGGGTGCTGTGTCATGTATCACATTTCTCTGTTGGATCTGATTTTGCAATGCACGAAACAATGAGGCAGCTCTTCTACACTTGAATGCATAGATTCCTTCTCCAGTGTCACACCTACGACCTGCAAATAAGTAAATATAAGTAAAAAAAACACTGGCTGATAAACACATTCACAAATTTTTAAGCATAATGGTTTCATTAGCTTAACTACTACACATTTAAATGCAAATGATTGGTGATCCTTACCTGATTCGAAGCTGAATATTTCCCCTTCAAACCCGTATCTTCTGAGAGACTGTAGAGGCCACACTGTGGCCTCCCTGCCCTCCCGGTAGAGTACGATGCTGGTGTCCGTGATCTCGAGCTGCCCCGCGCCGAGATCTGCGCCCAGCTCGTCGATATTCACGACGCGGAACACATTCGGGTGCAGGTCTGATGCTTCCTCTTTACTGTGTAAACACCCCATGATTGAACGTGACCATTACTTGGGAAGTAGATAGAGATAGAAGTAGGGAATTTTTCAGTTTGTTAGTCACTTCATTTTATTTTATTACACGATTGATTGAGATATAGTTCTGTATGCATGCTGTGCGCTTTGATAACAATATAATGTTCAGCAGATTTCAGAAGATGTGAAATGGAAACGAGAAACGAAAATCAAACAAACAAACATGATGGAAAATTGTTGTTAATTTGACACTTGACATGACCTTTGGACATGACAACCGCTCACTGACATTACGGACAATGACACTGGCGGAGTGACAACAATCTTTTTTTTTAATGGAAATTTTATTATCCGAGGTTTTATTCTTTTCGTATTTTGACGACTTTTGACGATCGTCCGAGCGCAACCGATTAATGTCGTTAGGTTAGGTATTGTCGCTTCTACATCATCAATAATCATCATCATCGTGGCCTTTCCTGATCTAATGTTGGATATAGGCGTCTTCCCTTCGTCTCCACTCCTGTCGATCTAGGGCCCCTCATCCAGTCATGTCGTCCACCCAACGACACACTGCTCAAATACTTTGACTTTAAGGTGTAGGTAGTGGTAGTTTGCCACGGAGCGTCTGCATAATAGCGCCAAATGCTGCCCAAGCTTGTAGGTACGATTCTCCAGTCTACTTCCGCATTCTGGTGTTCGTAGCCATGCTTTGCGCTTCTACTTACCAATAGTATATGAATGTTCGAGTGCCATTGGATGTTATCAAATGAATGTACCTACCTAATCAGTTTGGATATGTGATTTTGCCAAAGAAAACTTTAGCTGTAATTTTGATTACGATACCGCCGTGCGACACTACCTACCGTTGCAGCTTTTCGTTTGTTTTTTTGTGCGTTACAAATGTAGGTGAATAAGTAGGTGGGTAGTAAAGTTTTATTGATATTGTCGTACCTGTTCAAATCAATGATTTTACCTACGTACACCCCTACTTTATATAATATTATAAATGTTGAAGTTTGTAAGTATGGATAGATGTATGGATTTCTCGCCATTTCTCGAGTCTTCTCATTCGCCAATGGCGATGATGACATAAGCAAGTGTCACCCACGTGACTATCGTATCTGGAAGAACATACCTACCTGCATACCCACAGTTCAACTGTTTCACATGTAACTCGATCGTGCCTACTAGTTGTCATTATATGTAAAAAATAAAGACACATCTAATAAGAGTATATAGTTCTTGTCATAAGTAATTTTATTTCCATATTGTACTTACTGTTAAAACATATAATTCTGCTAGAATTTGTAAAATATAGGTAAATATATAACGTACATAAAGTAGATACACTTATTATTTAATGGACGGAAGAATTAACGATATCACGCACTCTTAAACTAGGTAATCTGTGTATTCTTAATATAAACACTCTTCGTCAGACCATTCCGAGGTGAACCACTTTGATTTTAGGTTGCTTTTGCGATGAAATCTCTGAAATGTAATGATACCACATAAAACAGTGTCTTTGGGGATCCCTGTGTTGCCATCAACGTGCGTCATGCATGCTCCTCATGCAAAGTATTATTTTGACCCGGATTAAAGCACATCGGTTTGTTCTGGCTGATTTTGTGTGGAGATTAGAGTAGGTACTTGAACCACAGTGTGTAGTGAACAGCCATCTGATTCATTCTAATTTTAACTATAGTCCGTCCATTATATTTATCGCTTTTTGACACTACCTCAAGTTGTACCAACTTACATTGTACTTTGATAGCAGCTTCGCTCATTAGTAGAACAAATTATTAAAAAAATATCACGACTGCATTGTATAAGCAAAGAAATGAAAAGAAAAAAATACAAGCTTAGGTACTATCATAGACCTAGAATTTTTTTCAATAGGTACTATAAAATCGAAACTGATCCAGAACTAAAAAAAATTAAAAACCTCTTTTTCTCGTTAATCATTGGATATTTCATATAATCGTTATATTAAAATCTGCTGAGAGGGGACTACGTACCTAATCATAATCATCGTTGGGGGCTTTGGATCTTGTTGTCGTTGCGCTGGTGTTGCCATCCCTCTAACCTGCCTGACATCTTTCTGACAGGGACAATCACACACACAGGTGGCCAACGACTCACACACAAACACACACAACGAACACTTGAAGTTCTGGGTGATTGAATTATCATGAAAATTGTTTGTATTTACTTTGCTTTTATATATATATATCTGTCATTTGTATTTGTTCATTATGACTAACACGATTTTTATCAAACCAATTACACTAGTTACATATGTATAATAACCATCTTATATTTTTTTCTGTGTTACCTACTATCACTACTATTTAGATTTAAGTATTGTTTAGTTTAATAAGTTATCTATTGTATTTTTGGGTAAATAAATTATTTCTCTCTAATCATGGAATAATATTCATATCCAGCAAACTTTACTGCATAAATTTTCGCTATATTTTTTTTTGTCGCAGGCGCCATCTTATAGTCTTGTACTCTATTCTATGACACTCCCACTATTATAATGATTCATTATGATACCTCACATACCGAAATCCAACCTGCCCGTTTGGGCTGTACAGCGTGACAAAGAAACCTCATACATACAAACTCTCCCAAAATATAACCCTCCTTGCGCAGTCGGGTTTAAAATAATAAATTTCATAGGTTACCTTCTACGTAGTTACGTCAACTTGACTAAGTATGAGTTAGAGAATAGAGTGCACCTGTGTGTGAATGCGCACACACTTGTGCATTACAGTATGTCTTGCGTACACATGCTACTCTCCGTTAAGACTGGCCGCCGAGGCCGAAATTCGCTACAAGAATTTTATATTTATAGTAGCTACCCGGCAAACGTTGTTCTGCCTTGTACAGACGACCGCTGTGGCGCGGTGGGCGAAGGTCCGGAGGTTGCGGGTTCGATTCCCACCTCGGGACAAATGTTTGTACGATCTGCAGATATTTGTTCAGGGTGTTCTGGATGTTTTCTATGTACAGTAAAAATATCCATCTATGTAGTGTATTATATTAAGTATGTCAGTTATCTAGCACCCTTAACACAATTATGGAATCGTCCAGAATTATTTATTATTTTTTATTATAAAATAATGTGGATAAATTAACTAAAACAATTTAAAAAATGCGGGTCGATCCGTTTAGCAGGAATGCGACCATAAACATTTTTATATATAAGGGATGTGGCAACATATCGTGGAGACATATCTAGATGATATGTGTGCAATAATATTATTTATTTTCTATCTAGTGTATATACACAAAGAACCTGGATTTTACAAAATCTCATTTATAACCAAAGTGTTATGTTGCAGTAGTCCCTAGTTGCGTCAAAAAGCGATTAATATATTAGACGGCCGTTAAGTGGAAGCTGTAGGTAGGTACATGGAATTTATTTGGTGGAACTGAAAGCTGTACCTTTCGCTTTCTTTAGTGAGTATCGTATATCGTGAATATGACATTTTTATCTATTCTTGCATATAGACAAAGTCTCTGTGTTGTCAAGAGAAAAAGGCTGTACTACACATGCTGCATTGGTTGGTGCATTGATATTGAATGTGTGGTCAGACTTCGACGTAGTCTCTGACAGTGAGGCTGGTCGTACCGGGTCTGGGTGGCAACGGCGCGAAGGCAGCGAGATACTTGTGCGGAGGACTGAGCGGCAGGCTGTCCGCCAGCTCCTGCGCCGGCGCCGGCAGACCTGCGGAGCCCTGCAACAAGGTTAGGTCGACTTTTACGAGAAATTAAATTTATTATTTCGGCGTGGATGTACATCGAAATGAAAGATATGTCTCACTAAAATCATAATTAGTCTATGCTAAAACGAAAGTATGGAATCAATAAAATATAAAACAAAATAGCTTCTGTTTGTGGGTTCGCATGCGTTCGTTATCCAGGATAAAAAAGCCAAATAGCTGTTTTTGTAATGTGCCCTGTCACTTACAGCTACCACAGCAATAGTGACGGTATCCGAGAACTTGACTTTGTTCTTCTGTCGCTCGCTGTCATTCCTCTGGTTCCTGTCTATGGGACAGTGTTGGTAGCGGTACAGGGTTCGCGGCGGGTCCCGCAACTCTTGAAATACGTGCTTGAAGGCGTCGCGGCGCGGGATTACGTCTAGAGCTTTGGACTGCTCTAGTTTACTCTGGAAAATATACATTATACATATTTTCATGAACTAGTCAAAGATAATTAAAACAATATTTATTTTATTGAGTGCGACCAGTATTTCAATGAACATGTAAAATCTTTAATCTTATATTTGTGTGTTTATGGAGTGTTAACTTCGTCGAGGTGACAGAATACGGTCCGGCCTGTCCGTTGCTTACAATATTCCAACCCCATTGTCTGTTTCGCCGAGTTTGGAGTTCAATTTGGAGTTCAGACTCCATCAGGACAACAACTTGTTGGTAAATGAGAAATACTTGTGATAGGTAGCGGGCTCTTTCCCGCAAATCTCTGGTTTGGGAGCCTATAACTGGCGAACAGCCGTGAGTAGAAAATCGGGCTGACGCAGGACTTCAGTGTGACGCGTCACCAATCGTTTCTCCCCACTCGCGAGGCACAGACACACATACATTGATAACAGTATAAGTGGAAATATAAGACCAGTACTTCGGATTCCACTCTATCATTTGTGCTCTTCCTTCAAGTTATATAGAGTACGGATTAAGGCCACTCGTGTTCATCAACCCCTAAAACTGTATTCAGAAGTCACGTTACTCACATATAATTTCATCATTATCATCAAATCAGCCATACACATCCACTGCTGGACATAGGCCTCTCCCATACGATGCCACAAATAGCGGCCCTGAGCCAAAGATATTTAAACGGGTTTTATTACGTGAAAACTACTAGTACAGGCACCTGGTACTTTTCACTCCATTTCGAGCCCTGCGTACTAAGTATAGGCTTCAACTCTCGACTGGCACTCGCGACCTCGGAGTTCCATATACTAGCATCTCTCTCCAGATACTGGTGTAAGTTCGGCCGGATGCTGGTCGTGGACTGAGGCTCCAGCGGAGGCAGGACTGTCAGGACGGCGGGCAGCGGCGGGCGGGGCCGCGGGGCGGGGGACGGGGCGCCGCCTGTGACGTCACAAGGGACGGGGGAGGCGGAACTCGCGCACGACGAGCAAGAGACTGAACTCTCGGAGTCTAGAATGAGGTGGTAATTAATTTGGTTGTTGTGAAAACCGAATATACACCATTGGCTACATTACCCAAAGATATAAATCGTTAGATAGGCCCTTACCGTAGTGAGACCGCGCCGTTTTGTGTGCCACGCGAAATGAGATCGCTCACTCATTTGGAATCAGTGTACATCTAAACACGGTGCTAGCTGGACCTGTTTAACTTTGGCAATTCGTTGAAAAGTGTCTCAAAATGCCATCGCGTGCATTTCGCAAATGCAACAATAAATTGTTAAAATACAAATAAATCCAAAGGCGTAACATTTCACTCTTAGGATTGCGATATAATTAAATAACTATTATTTTTCCTTCCGCTGCTGTAGCGTTGCGACCGGACTATAAACAAAGTAAAACTACCAGCTAATCTGTGGTACACAGACTTAGACGCGCGACCCGACCTTAAATTTGCCGGCGGCGGCGCCGCCGCGCCCGCCGGCGTGGTTAGATTTTTTGTCTCTTATGTAGGTATTTAAAATTAAATAGTAGTTAGCCCCTAACCGTAACGTCGTGACTGTTTTAGTTTGATCGACTGTTTCGAGTTTTTTTTAATATCTTTATTCATTAAACAGGGTTTGATCAGAGTGATCATGTCATATTATAGTTTACAATAAATTTACTGTTCCGGAGCTACATATTATGACGGTTTGAAATTGCCATTGCAAGACGTAAGGCGCAAAAATAATAAAAAATCAATAAACCATTTAATAATGGGTTTCTTATTGTTTTTTGCTTTCTCCTGGATGAACGGTCAAAGACGTTCGCTAAGTTAATATTCAAAACAAAAAAAAATACAGCTCGATCTAGGCTACAAGAGCTTTCATTTGATAGGTCGGTATTTAGTTTAAGGTACACAGTAATAACTAAGGATAGGAGTTATTGGATATTTTGGCTACCGATTATTAGTTGGGTATTTCGTTTCAATTCCGCTAGTACCAACTGGTACCCAATAACGTTACAATACTCTATACCTGTCCTGATTTCTACCCAATATATTTCTAACCGATTTGGTTAGAAATACCAAATACTTGTTGCAGCTACATAACTTTTCGGGTGAACGGTCCGCTAGAATCTATGCGTAGATGATAGGTTAGGTAAGTATAGGTTGGGTAGTTATGGCTCACGGTCGGTTAGGCGCGATGCTCGCTTTGCACAGTTATTCCCTAGCGGTATGCGGATTTTACAATAGCGTTAGATATTTAAGGACCATGCTAACAGGTACTGAGTTAGTTATTGAATACCGGACTCATCTCTAGTAATACCAACGAAAGGAACGAGCGTTTTTTCTAGACTATCCACTGCCGCGCCGCCGCTGCCCCATGTGTAGTCGATCAGTCAGCGCGCCGACTAGCGACCAGACTGTATAGATAGTCTAGATAGTTTTATCAAAACTCTCTAAGAAACATAGCAGTGGTGCGCTGAAGATTTCTACTTCTTCTAGCAACCGCAATCACAGAAAACCTTGAAGGAGACTACATTCTTAAGTACTGGAGAGATAAATGATATGTTTATTGGAGAGTTTTGAACAGATTCTCCGGTCTGGTTGCTGGTCGTCGCACCGACGCGACTGATAGAGACGACGGCGGCGGCGTGATAAAACAGCGGCGCGTGCCGGCGCGGCGCGCACGTCTACACACTTCAAAGACAATGCCACAGATTTTGGTGTCAGGGCATATCTAACGATTTACATCTTTGACATTACCTAATCGGGAGACTACTCCTTTACTTAGCAGTCAGTAATACGTAGATATATCTTTATTGCACCTTAAAAAATTAGAAACAATAATTAGTAATTAACTCTAATGTGGCACAATCGGCGACCTTATCGCTGAAAGCGATTTCTTCCATGCAACCTTTAGATTGACAGGATCTTTGATTAGTGTAAAACGTGACGATGGCGTGAATACATAATAAATTAAATATTTTAGCTAAAACAACATGCATACAAACAGAAACTTATTATAATAAGCAAAAAGAAAGCATAAAAATAGTAAATAGTCCTAACCTGCTATTTTTATCTTGTTATATGCTTTCGTTTTGCGTGCACACAACCTCTATAGAATCACTAAAGAGTTGGAGAATTGTTCAACTCTCGTTAGTAGAAACCACTACCTATAGAATCACTAAAGAGTTGAGGAATCGTTCAAGTCTCCTTAGTAGAAACCACTACCTATAGAATCACTAAAGAGTTGGAGAATTGTTCAACTCTCGTTAGTAGAAACCACTACCTATAGAATCACTAAAGAGTTGGAGAATTGTTCAACTCTCGTTAGTAGAAACCACTACCTATAGAATCACTAAAGAGTTGGAGAATTGTTCAACTCTCGTTAGTAGAAACCACTACCTATAGAATCACTAAAGAGTTGGAGAATCGTTCAAGTCTCCTTAGTAGAAACCACTACCTATAGAATCACTAAAGAGTTGGAGAATTGTTCAACTCTCCTTAGTAGAAACCACTACCTATAGAATCACTAAAGAGTTGGAGAATTGTTCAACTCTCGTTAGTAGAAACCACTACCTATAGAATCACTAAAGAGTTGGAGAATTGTTCAACTCTCGTTAGTAGAAACCACTACCTATAGAATCACTAAAGAGTTGGAGAATTGTTCAACTCTCCTTAGTAGAAACCACTACCTATAGAATCACTAGAGAGTTGGAGAATTGTTCAACTCTCGTTAGTAGAAACCACTACCTATAGAATCACTAAAGAGTTGGAGAATTGTTCAACTCTCGTTAGTAGAAACCACTACCTATAGAATCACTAAAGAGTTGGAGAATTGTTCAACTCTCCTTAGTAGAAACCACTACCTATAGAATCACTAAAGAGTTGGAGAATTGCCAACCCTCATTAGTAGGAACCACTATAGAATTGGGTCGTGTGCATGGAATTTTTTTAGAGAAGAGTATCAGAGGAGCGTCTGGGAAGTACCTGTCTGTTGCTGAGCGAGGTGTGCGGCGGTGCTGGCGGCCTCCTCGGCCAGTCCGTGCTGGTGTCGCGCCAGCGCGGCCCAGCGCGCGTCCGCAAACAGGTCCCAAGCACCGAGGTCCACGCCCAGACGCATTGCCTTTTCGATTCGACCACGTCTGCAGACATTTATTAATTACTAGCTGTTCCCCGCGGTTTCACCCGATGTTTTACCAGGACAAAAAGTATGCCTATGTTACCCTCTATCCTTTCAACTAACTATATGCCTAAAATCAAGTCGATTGGTTGCTTAGTTAGGGCGTGAAGGAAGGACAAACAAACTCACTTTCGCATTTATAATATTAGTTAGGAGTTAGGATTCTCAAACAATACACAGTGTACATTTGCCGTGGCAGTGGCGACGTTGGAATCGCCTTCTTCAACTCAGTCCGTTGATGTAGTAGGAGCCGACTGAGGTAGGGCAGCAGCTTACTATGTATTTTTAACACTTTCACTGTGGTCACCATTCCCCCAGCCAAGCGTAGTGACTATGGCAAAAATACGTTTGTTTGAAAGCACATTCAGCAATTTACGTATGCGTATTGATGTGCACATAGCAGTTACCGTCCTGTAATCAGCCACATCCAACATCTGCCAGCACACAGGATCCTCTGAAACCCACCTGAGGAGATGGTGGAAGAACTTCCTGGCGAGGTCGATGACCGGCGGATGGTAGCGCTGCGCTGGAGCCCCGAGCGGCGCGCGCGGCGCTAGGAAAGCACCCAGCGCGCCTTGCGCCGCGCTTTCCGATACTACGCACTCTGCAATCAAAAATACCTAGGTATAAAACTTCTTCTTTAAAATATACCTAATACATTCGCTAAGGCCGCGGAAGGTAGGGAGGGTCACAGAGCATCTCTTGTAGCACAGACACCGCACTCGACAGACAACATACCGGATCCACTTCTAAGCGCTTGACACAGCAGTTTGTTGACAGCCCAGAGACACTCGGTCCCCTCGCGCTCCCAGTCCATCTCCTGTAGCAGAGACACTGCACTCGATAGACGCCGCGCGCTTATCCATGCCTGGATATTACCAAAGTACAGTTCGTTATTCATCATTTTACCAAAGTGTTTGCACAATATGATGCGACACTAGCGCCACTCTTAATTTTTTCTTGTATTATCGTTATGGAAAAGAATTACCAAAAGTTCTCGACGCCAATGGATAACACCTAGTTAAAACTATTTTTCGATACCTCTGTAATTGTTTTGTTTCATTTAGTATTAGCAGAAGATGGTTTATTGCGTTTGGTGGCCACCAAAGTTAAAACCTATTTTCTGTTTAATCTAAATAAAACAAAACTATTACCAGTCGTATAAAAAAATAGCTTATTCTAGGTATTAGCCATTGGTGGCGAGAACTTTTGGTAATTCTTTTCCATAACGATAATACAAGAAAAATTAAGAGTGTCGCATTACTATGCGCTATATAGATGTAGATTGTTGATACTTTCGAGTGAAATATCCATCTGAGAGTTACCGAGAGCAGCCTAGGATGCGAGATTCTTAGCAGAGCGAGCGGGCCGCCGCTGAAGGTGGCCAGCACCACGGAGCCGCCTCGCGCGCGCTGGCTGCATACGAGCTGCAAGCGCCGCCCCTCCCTGAAACCAGGAGCGTTTGTATCACCTTTATATAAAGATCTAGGACGATTATGTATCTATAAGACAAGAACTATTCAAGAACAGAACTACATGACCAAATCACTTTCCTCACAGCTTATGCTATGTAGAGGAGATCAAGTCATGGCAAAGTTCGCCTTGCTTTGCGTCTCTCCAAACTCCATTTGAGTTTGGATCGAAAATCGTGTATCAACCCATTGCACCCCTATTATCCCCCCATTGCACGCGGCGGTCGTCAGCGCTAGCACCAGCGAGTACTCACTTTGTGTATGCAGTGACGTCGATGCACTGGGAGTGGTGGTGCAGGGAGGTGAGCGCGCGGTCGAAGCACTGCACGCGGCGGTCGTCAGCCGCTAGCACCAGTGAGTCGGCCCAACGCACCTCCGTCGCTATCTGTCGACAAAAATTTCTACACTATTATAGGCACTTGTTCACCACCACACGTAGTCCATCCACAGCTGCACATACTTGCAACTATCATGGGGAGTTTTGACATAATCACCACGGTTGGCAGGCGGATTGGTGAGCGCAGTGGAGCTGTTAAAATAATAAATAAAATAATTGTCAGGGATGTGAATGAATGTGACATTATTTAAATCCATTTTTAGAGTATAACGAGAGTATGCGACATTGCAGTGCGTAATTGAAGAATGTGATAGAGGATGACGTCATCTCTCATGCTGCTGAGATCGCATTCGAACTGAGCAGGACACCATGAGAGATGTCTTCATTCTCGATCCCATACTTAACAATGTGAATATTGTAGGCAGCCGACAGCGTTTTACCATCTTGTTGGCGGCTGCCTGCTGACTTTGCTGCGCGTAGACTCCATAAGCATTTAGCTTGGTAACTTACAAAGCCAGCCTTAACAGAGCGCGTCAGGCCCGCGACGCGATGCACGACATGCAGCGAGCCGTCGATACATGCGACCAATAGTCGCGCGTCGACCGCGTCGCGACGCACCGCGCGCGCCGGCGCCGGGAACGACACGCGGGTCACCTCGCGAGTGGTCAGCTTCTGCGCGCGACTTGCTGCTGGGATCTCGTAGCGGAGCCATTCTAAGCTTACTCCGTTCTGGATATAAATAACACAATTTAAAGACAAAATACCGAGCATCGCCGGAGTACACAGATACAAAGCTCTGAGAGGAAGACAGAAAACAAAGCACACAACACCAGATATTGTTATGATTCACGTTTCAGGCAGTGCAATTTATGTATGCTAATAAAAAGTGATTAACGAAATGGAGTATGAGAATACTTCCCATTCGATGGACCGACCCATTGTAGCGGTCGCAGGGAGTCGTTGGATGGAGGCGGCTGAGGACCGCTATTCGTGGCGTCGCTTGAGGGAGGCCTATGTTGAACAGTGAACGTCTACAGGCTGATGATGATGATAACGAAATGAAACCTGATTTACGCGAATTAGACGCTTCTGATTAGGGACTTAACGCGGAACGCAGTGCCGCGTAAAAAAACAACTCAAATAATTTTTTTGTAGATTATGGACTAATATTTACTACATCTATTTTTGCTATATCCATTATGATTAATGCTACTTCCATGAATAATAAATTTTGTATTAAATACAAAACACATACATATGTATTAAATACAAAATGTATACTTACAAATGTAAGTGAAAATATGAGATGAGATGATGACGGAGATGGAGGTACCTTTTGATATGCAATCTGCTCCACAATGTGAATAACATCAAGATGTTGTGAGAGCTCTGCACAAAGGGTTTCGTTTTCCAGCTGGTGGTATGCCAGCAGAGATATATTGTTCCTGGAAAATATTACTAAACTATTACAGGGCCTGCTTACTCTTTAAACTAAAATCGTTGTTTGTGATTCGTTTTCGTGCAAAACCTACTCATATGTAACTGACTAAAAGCATTTGTATAAAAACGAATCAGAAACTTCAGTTTCCTTTTTACAAGTGGGCCCGCAGCTTTTAAAAGATAAAAATGTTTACAACTAGTTTCTCCCCGCGACTTCACACGTTTCTTTCCGAGATAAAAAGTAGCCTATTTGTCAATCCAGGTCACGATTTATGCAGAACCTGGAATGAATTGGATATGTTGATTTAGTTTTAGCGTTTTACTCATTTCAACAAAATTCTAAACATTTAAATATCCAAACTTTCACTGATACAAATTGGAATTAATTGTTTACCCAGTGATCTGATAGAGATGCAAGTTGGCCCGGTCCTCGATAGCGCTGATGGGGCTCCAAGGGGCAGGTTCAGTCCCGGCGACGCTCCACACGAGTACTCTGGCGCCGGTGGGCGTGTCGCGGGACGACAGGAGCCTCTCCGTTCTACGAGCCGCACCACCAAGCTCTATACACTACATTACAAATAAAACTCATCTGAGTATAATAAAATCAAGAGATAGACTGTAAGAACCGGTACTAGGCTGTAGGCCTCCAGCTACTGAATTACTTAATTTATTCAGATGACAATTGTTTCGCGTATTCTTATTTTTATATGTATAGATAAATTTATCAAAAAATAAATCATTAGGAAAAAAAACAATAAATTCTATACTAAACTACACTACATCCCTCCCATTGTCCCTCTCGAAATAGACAAGATCATAAAATCGCTTAAGAATACAAAAAGGACTAGGTACAATGACATTTTCATTCAGGTCATCAAACTGGCCAGCAGGTCCACACCCAACATGGGTGTGGAGGTAAATATCTGCTGGCATTTTCAACCTTGGCAAAGCTGACCGCATTTTCCCGACCTGAAACCTGTACCTCTATATAAGGAGGAGGAGATAAAAATAATGTTAGAAACTACCGCCCAACAGCCCTCACTTCCGCATTTAAAAAAATATACGTGTTTATTTACAATGCTTTAAACTTTTTCATGGAAAAGAATGGTATTTCATGGCAAAGGCAAATCTATGAATGTAATATTCAATCAGTTAATTTAAATAATTAGAGTGGATGAACGGACGCCTGCCATATTTATGGAAATGACAAAGGCGTTTGACGTATGTAGATCATGCAATACTCCATAAGGTTGTGGAATGCACTACCAGAGAAGAAGAGAAAAGTCAATCCTTGCCAGTTTTTAAAAGTTGTGTCAATGATTTTTTCCTTTCGGACAAGTGAATATTGGTACTTTACATTGACTATTTATTTATTAATGTAGGCATTTTATTTTAGTATATTTAACAAATGTATTTTAGTAGGTTTATGTTTGAATTGATTATATTTATTTATCTATTATGTATTATAACGTATTTATAAAGTAATGTTAATATTTATCTTAAATCATCTTTGGTACACCCCCTGCCTTTCTTAAATTCACAACTCTTTCCATCCAAAGGTTTCCTGGAAGAGATTGCTTCTAAGCGATAAGGCCGCTCAATTTATTTGTCCTATGTAACATCTCTCTGTACTGTTGTTTTTCTGCATAGCTATTCAAACTCGATCGAAAAGTTTCCGTGACTCGAAATCTGGCACAAATCCGCGCGAAATTCAAATAATCCGTGCATTATTCAAATATTTTAGCGGTTTTTAATATTTTCTGCGTTCTACAAGCAATATCAATCGCAGAAAACTAGTTTACCGTAAATCATTTCCTATGAACCCATGTTTTAACTAATTTCGATTCTACTCGACTTTTGGAGAAATTTATAATTTATGAGATGTATTACTAAAAATCAACATCTTTACCAAAAACCCCAATAATCGTGCTTCATTGGAACATGGATTCATAGAAAATGGTCAGCGATTTACGAAAAACTATTTTTTAGGTAGTTTAATCCTTGTTGAACGCAGAAAATATTAAAAACCGCTAAAATATTAGAATTTCGAGCGGATTTGTTTCAGATTTCGAGTCACTGAAACTGTTCGATTGAGTTAGAACAGCCATGCTGGTGTACAATAAAGAATTTTTGTATTGTATAGTACTACTAGACAAACTATATTATTATGGAATCAAAGGCAACGCTTATATTATAATCTACTATAACCATATCTTGACAACAGGACATTTACAGAGATAAGAAGAATATCCACGAAAACTAAAGAAATAAAATAAGGCCTGTATTATGAAAGCTTGTTCAGTTATTGATCTATGCTTGAGTAACACTTTTGCCATAGAAAATCATTACTCAAGCATAAATCTAAGACAGAGCAAGCTTTCATAATATGGACGGACATATCAGAATCAGAATCAATAACTTTATTTCTTTAGGCTTACAAAATAAGCACGACAAGTCAAATTTTATACTATGAACATAGTTATTATTATCAAATAAGAAATAAGGTGTTATTGATATTCTCTTCACTTCAATTTTTTGTCCACTAGTGGAAGAAGTGAAAAAGAAACCACTAGCACATTATAATATCACTTATGTGTCTAATACATGTTTATTTTGCATATCTAAATATAAATTTAATGCAATTTAGATACATATCAATATTTCTTTAAAGCTAAACAGAACATTGAATTTCTAACATACTACTGACAGTGCGGAACGGAGCGACATCTGGCCAAGCATTAACATCATTGATGTAATCATCTATGGAGTAAAAGGCCTTCCTGATAAGATTTTGTTTAATGTACTGTTTAAATTTACGAAGCGCACGCAATTGCCCATAAATGATTTCCCTACCTTTCGTAATCTATATGCTGGGATGTGTAATTTGTTCTTGTTTCTTGTATTTCTATTGTGAACGTCACACTTTTTCAAAAAGCTATCTCTATTTTTGTGCGTATACATAAGATTTTCATAGATGTACTGCGATATTACTGTCAAAATATTTATTTCTTTAAATAATTCCCTCAAAGAGTCGCGTGGCTTTAATTTGTAAATTGCGCGTACCGCTCTTTTTTGGAGAACAAAGATAGTCTGGATGTCAGCTGCCTGTGTCCCCAAAGTAAAATACCATAAGACATAATACTATGAAAGTAACTGAAATAAACTAACCTAGCTGTATCTTCATCGGTAATATATCTAATTGTTCGAACTGCATGGGCTGCTGAACTAAGTCTGCCTGCGAGAGCATCAATTTGCGGTTTCCATTGAAGAGTGGAATCAATATGTAACCCTAAGAAAACAGTAGTCTACAAAGTCAACAATCTCATTCTTTAGCATTATCTTCGTTGGAAATTCTCTTACATTAGGTAACATGAATTGAATGCATATCATATTCATCTCTTAGGGGTCGTCCATTAATCACGTGATGATTTTTTAGCATTATTTTAACCTCCCCTCCCCATGGAGATATGTCGTGAGGTTTAAGGCTAACCACAAAAGCATCGAAGTTTTCTGCCATAGGATTCACGCCGCATCTACTCAAATTTATGCGAGCTACCTTGGCGTCGGCAGTATGTGGAGTACGGGGGGTACCAATTGGCACCTTATTACATTTTCTCAGGCGTAAGTCAGGGTAGCAGTCTTGGCCCCCTGGAATTTGTTATAATGATAAATGATCTCCCGGAGGTAGTTAAAGAGGCAAGTTGCTTGCTCTTTGCGGACGACCTAAAAGTGTTTTTAACGGTAGCAAACACTTCTGATTGCGAGCGACTCCAGCGCGACATAGATAGGGTGGTCGAATGGAGTAGATCCAATAAGCTACTGTTCAATATAGCTAAGTGTTCCGTGATGAGCTACAGGCGCACGCGCGCGCGCCCCTGCAGTACCAATACGAGGTGGAGGGGATAGGGATGCCGAGAGCGATGTCCGTCGGAGACCTAGGCCTTGAGATGGTACCCGACTTGAGGTTTCGCCACCATATTATAAAAGTGTCCGCTAAATGTTTTAGAAATCTGGGGTTCATTCTTAGACAGAGTGCGGACTTTAAGAACATTAATGTGATTAAAATTCTATACAATGCTCTTGTTAGGTAGGAGTCACCTAGAAACGAATGCCATCATATGGAATCCCCATGAAGCGAAGTACAAGCTTATGCTAGAAAAGATCCAAAATAAATTCACACGTTTCCTTCACATAAAAGAATATGGAGTCTATCCATACTACCCATTAATGTATCCGAGTCTGTTCGTGTTAGGTATGGTGGGATACTGCAGGCTGTCGGTGCGGAGAGACGTGGCGCTGGTGAAATACATGGTGCGGGTGCTCCGTGGGGAGCTTCACCACCCGGCGGTCCTAGCGGCGCTACGGCTACGCGCGTCCAACGACTACGTGGGCGCACGCCGCCGCTATGGGTCAGGAGCGTAATAATTACGCTCCTGACCCATAGAGATATTTTAAAAACAGAGAAATTTACAGATTTTTAAAATATCTTTATGAATCTTTCGCAATTATAATTTTAGATATATGGACTACAAATTAAATAAAAATAAATAAATAAAAATCCTTTATTAGTATAAAAAAATTGCCACTAAACTTAAAAAAATATTTTTGTTAGGTTCTCGCGGATTTTAACTAATCCAATGGACATAATTAAAATAAAATTCTACATTGACATAATATAAAATAATACTTAAACATTAAAAAAAAAATTTTTAGGATAAAAGATTTAGACGTTAAATTAAAACTTACATATTTTGTAAGTTTTAATTTATTATAACAAGTAATAAAAAACCTATTACAAACATTACAAAAGATAAATTGAAACTAATAAAAATAATTACTATAATAGAAGTACTTTTATATATATAAATAAAAACTAAAAATCGTAAAAAACTAAATGAAAGTTTTGGTTGGTTAAAAATCTAAAAGATTTAATGGAAGCTGAATCCTTAAATTGTGTTGTGTTTTCAAAACTAGTGTTTATTTCATAAACCTTTGGTTTCTATCTACCATTGATATGATTATTTAGCAATCAATTAAATTGGTATTTAATCATCTAGTTTAATAAAATTTGGCTTCAAGGTAATAAAAGAGGCAACATAAGTCATTAATAATTTTTATATATATATATATTAATAGACCAATTCATTTACTAAAGGAAGTCAATTCAGGGGCCGTACATATTTGATAAATATAGACACAGACAAAAATTACTGTACTTGATAACTTACATGCAAGCTCGGGTCTCTGTCAGCAACTCTGCAGGGGACTGCACTGTGGTTTTTTCCCAAGCTGACAAGAGTGGCTGTTCTATCACTGTGGGTGAACAGCATGTGTGATTTACAGATAGCCACTGAAATAAAAATTATAAGGTTTAATCCTTTAATTTATTGGGTTGGTAGACATGGCAATCTACTAGTCATGGCAATGGCAATATAATGTACGGGTAGGTACTTAAGTCAGAAATAATCTAGATTTTCTTTAGGTCTGTTTCTAGGGGCACAAAGAACTTACCATTAGTGACCAACTGTCCCGCCAACTTCCCAACAAAATATCTATCAAATAGTATATGTGTGATATCACTAGTTTCTAACTTAACAGTGAGGTAGGCAATAGTTCCCGAGGAGAATACTAAAGAGATGAGGTTGTCGGTCATCCATGTCGCATTGACCACGGTTTGGTCGCGCAGCATCGCCTCCAGTCGCTTCAAGTGCCGTTGGTGCGGAGTGCGCCAATACCCACCGCGGCGGACCAAGTAGTCCCTCTTTCCGTAATCAAACACAGATTCATCTGACCTTTTCTTTGTTTCATATCTGCAAAACAAGGTCAGGTTTATATGCACCATACACCACATAAGTGCGGTTTATCATCGAAAACTAAGAAGTTGACTCACTTGTAAATTTTATCATCGCTGATTTTGATTGACAAAGTTTCATTACACGTAATAAACTTTACGTCGTAATTTATCATTGTTTTAATCTACATTATCAAAGTTTCAACAAGTAAACCAAAGCTGTAGACAAAGAGCATGCTGTAGATAGGTCAAATTGTTTATTTTTATTTCGATAAACTTTACGCTCCACATGAATTGAAAATAGTAAATAAAATAAAAATAGTATGTATGTATGTAGGTATCAATAATTTTTAGTTTGACTTGACAGACAGACTTCCTCCTTCCTAATGCAAGTTGTGATAATCGTGAAAATAGCCAGCCATCCAAACGGCCTTCCAAAAGAAATAATTATTTATTAGTGAACTTCGATCGCATCGCAGAACCCAAAACAAAAAGTGAACATGAAGTTCTTTTCTGTTGGTTCAACGGTTTTCATTTAATTACAGAATACCTACTGAAGACTTCTCTGTGCTAGGATATTCTCTCCTTCGATTAGCGCTTTCCATTCCAACCATTTCGAGCACAAAACTGCCTGTGGAGTAGAGGAACCGCCGTTCGTTCAAACTTTGATAGTCTGCAAAAAAATGTTTCTATAATGATTTCATATGTGGCCAACGCGATAAGTCTGATTGCCTCGATAATACAGAATTTACTCTGGACAGCCTCATTTACAGGAGAAATAATAATATCCACTGTAATATGGATATTTACTGTGCTGATGAATATATTGGACAGTATCACGAACTTTTTTCATATTATATACGAAGACAATGTTTTTATATTCTCTGAAATACCAAATACAACAGGAGATATGGCCTATTCAGCATACAAGCAAGTTTTGCTGCTAGGAAATGGAATAGAAATGGTGGTTTTGAGTACTTGCCATCAAATTGAATTATTATTTTCATCTATAATATCTTTTACTAACACAGTTATTTTGATTGTGAGTGAAGTTCTGAAGCTACTGGTAAATACAGCTCTATTTATGGGAGAAACAACTTGGCTGATAATTACATTTATTCCTGTTCAATTTCCTCAATTGATGCGATCAACAACTAAGAACTTGTTAAGCATAATATTCAATATAATTGTGGATGCTTATATGAAATTGTTGTCATTTACAAACTATCTAACAGAAGTGCCCTTGGAATCATTTCTGGGGATAATAAGTGCCATAGTTATAGTGAGATTGTGTGTCCATTTTAAAGACACTATTGTGGTAAATGCTGTGAATTTATATTGGAGTCTAGTGAGAAATGTTAGGTACTTATACCATCTATGTTATAACTATATCACAAATCCTGAGTTGCAGTTGTTCACTGATGGGGACGTGATGAGAGAAAATGCTATTGAAACAGAGAATACTGATGATGCTAACAATGGTGCTGATGTTATGTGTGTTATCTGTCAAGAGAGGCAGAAATGTGTCCTTACCCTGCCATGCCGTCATATCTGCTTATGCACAGAGTGTTGCAGACGGCTGTATGGCTACCAGCGCACCTGTCCTATCTGTCGGACATTTATATACCATTCCGTTACTGTCTACTTGTGACTGTTTAACTATTACATTCATTTTTGTAAGCATTTATGACCTTTTTTATTCTTTTTATTTAGGGACTCAAGTCTAATCTACCAATGACCAAGTCAGACCGATAGTATCTAAGTAACATTTGATGATCTTGGATTGGACTGAATTTATATTTCCATTTTATAAGTACCAAATTTATGGATCTGATTTTAAGTAGGTCTAGCTTTTTGGATAAAATATTATGTAAAATAAAAGAATTTAAAACTGTTTTTAAAATTAAAGTTTGTTTTATTACTGGTATGGTACCTAAGGTTAAATAAGAACAAATCTGAGTAAATTAAACAACACAAGCTTAATAATTAAAAAAAAGCTTTTGGTTAACAATTAACTATCATAAATATAGATGAACACTACATTATCTTGTTCTTGTAAGCATGTTTGCTTCTAGTGTTTCAATGTTTTGAGATCTTCGGTTCCTCCTGTTGAAACTTAGATCATTAAAAGAAATATCTATATCTTTAAAATAATTTAACATAAATACTGCAATAATAACAGTTGAGAACCCACATAGGCATCCCAATATGTCTATAAAAGCAATATTATACCATTCCTTAAAAAGTATACCCGAGGCAATTATAACAAATACTGTGAACATAACATAGTACACAGGAGTAACCACACTGGTGTTGAAAATGTCAAGGGACTTGTTCAAATAATTCATTTGAGTCATTATACAAAACACTGCTGCTGCAAGAAGCAACCAAAACACATAGCTCTTAAGATTATTAACATGTCCAGAGAATGTCTCCTTCAGGGCCAGTGCTACTGCTTTACAGAAGACAACAGTGAGGCTCCCCAAGCCTGAACACAACAGTAAGTAAACAGCTATGTTTGAGTTTCCAAACCTGGGTACAAATACAATTTTAAGAATACCACTCATAAATACTATGATTCCAACATAGGACAAGAACATTAAATCACTCAGCATCACCACTAACTCTGGGAAGGACTTAATTTCTTCTGATTTTGGTGAGTGTATGATAAATATTACAGATCCTATAATGCACAGTAAACAGCCAACCTGAAAAAAAAATTAAATTATACAATTGTGTAATAATTTCCAATAAGCTCATTCAAGTAACATAAATCAGTGTCACTTAAATAACCATCACATTATGTACCTTTCCAATAATATTAAGTCTCTCACTGAGGATTTTTGATGAAAGCACTGCAGTAACTATGACACTCAGAGCACCTAATGGAGTAACTAAAGCGGCCGGAGCAAATGCATAAGCCAGTAGATTGGCTGCTTCTCCTAGACCCACTGAAAAAAGGAATAACTGTTATTTGTTTCCTATAATCCTATGATAGGTATTTTAGTTAGAAATATGAATAACTTACATAAGTAAATAAATAATGCTGGGCATTGTAACACAGCATAATCTAGACCTAAAACTAGATTGTGTTGAGTACCAAATGACAGCAATACATAAGTCTTATTAGAATATACCCCATACTCACTTGTTATCAGCCCTAGCCACCACATCCATTGCTTCAAGTATGCAAAGCCTCCAGCTGATGCTCTAACATTGCCTGATACACTGATCTTTTTCAGTGCAACTTTCTTTATAATAAAACTGGATCCAATGAATATACTGGATGAAATTGCTAAGCTCAGACCAATCATGAATGATTTGTTGTCATATTCCTCACCTTCTATGACTACGCTTTCAGCTTTCATTTTGTTTATGTCTTGTAATAAATAACTAAAAGCTACTCCCGTACCTCCCAGTAAGGGCGAGGTGGAGTGAGAGGTGATTCATAAAGAATACTGATAACATACATCTGATAAGAATGAGCGACCTACTGATAAGCTTGATGGTAGTAATACAATAATGTATCTATCGCTTCTATAAATTCTAATAAGGATCTAATCGGAAAGTTACATGTATTGCAAGATAAATGTGACAGAACTCTAGAGCAAATAATTAGAAAATAAAATAGGTACATATAATTTTTCTGTTTTCTTCAATTTTACATTGAATGTTATTGTTATGAAACAAAGGCTAGAGCTATTTTACTGGTCTTCTTGTTAGCTGTCAAACATTTGCTCTAGCAAATCTTATTCTTTATCATCATAATCATCAGCTCATACACGTCCACAGCTGGACATAGACCTCCCCGTACGACGCCACAAATAGCGGTCCTGAGCCGCCTCCATCCATCGACTCCCTCCCTGCGACCGCTATGATGATCTTATCCCTAAAAAAATTAATGTCAATGTTCAATATTTCTTGGTGAGTTCTTGGTTTAATGGCTCTGCCACAGGGCTCTACGTCTGATCGACACAATGTCAGTTTAGACGTGCGTATGCGTGCACAAATGTTTGAGCGTGTAGTCGGGCATCAAACCAGATGCAGAGCCAAAGCTAAAAGAAGAAGAAAAAGTAGACTTGTTTACTTTACACTAGGACCCATCCATAACGTACTTGCGTACTTGGCTTGTAATTGTATCGTCTGAGCGAATTGCAATTAAAAGATATCTGAGTAGGTTGTGATTAAAAGCTTTTTACGCCGCCGCGAGTACGAACCCGGCAAATAAATAGAAATGGTGACCACAGATAGGGAGAAAGAAGCCAGTGCAGCTTTGCTGAAAAAATATGGAGAGTTTTTCAAAACACAACTCACCGACCTTATAAATATCTCTGACGGAGTTAAGTGGGACGATAACAGAATTTTTATGCCTATCCGATTAAATTATGCACCTGTTGAAAATGCCCCAGTCATAGAACTGGTGGCATCTGATAACACAATGATGACCAAAGTGCTGAGTGTCCTGAGTTCTCTGTGTGTTGAAGTAAAACATCTAAAAGAGGAAGCTTTTGAAAGGTTTGTTTGTACGCCTATCCATACTTATTATTTTAGAAAGTAACTCAGTCTCTGTTAGCTTTTCATGACTATACGGCAGAATAGATCTTATTTGGCGAGATGGATTGTATCCTGTAGTAGGGTTTATTCTTTGTTGTAAGTATGTATGAGGCCGCCTTATGCACCACGGTCTCCACGGAAGACCAGCTATGGTATGATCTGCTCTACCATAGCATATGCTGAGTGGAGTCCGATTTTGTCAGTTTTTCTTTTTTTTTAAGTTATTTACCGTATATTACTCATCTGTTCTGGTAAATAAAAATCTTTTTACTTTTGAAAGGTGTCTTTGTGAAAATTTATAGAATAAATCCAGCAGTTTTTTGAAGGAAACCATTTTTTGAGTGCAGTTGCTTTAATCCTCCTATATTTATTATGATTTATTTGAAAACATAATTTTATTTAAATAAATTGAACCCTGTTAACAATAAACTACAGGATCACAATCATGCATTTGTGTTGCAGGCACTTTATGTTTTTATCAGTGTACGAAGAATACTCCAACAATGATGTGAGCTCTCAAATGGAGGCACTCTGTGCACTAAGCGGTTTTGCATCTCGCTGCGATGAAACTCTGCATAACTTCTGCTCTCAAATACTGGCCATCTATAATGAACAAGTAGTCAATCTGAGTTAGTACCTACACACACATGTTCATTGAGTTAGTTTGTTCTTGACTGACTAAATTAAATTAATGATATCATAGTAACTACATAGTTCTTTTTCAGATGGAATCCAATTACATTTCTATTTGTACCACATTGGGGAACTGTTTACAGTTCTCATTCTCTTGGAAATGCTAATAGCAAACACTTCAATACCAGCAAACTGGAGCAAGTACTGCAAACTCTTGCGCTCTTACAGTAGAGCCCCCCAAACCCTCGGCTTGAGTGAAGAGAAGCTGAATGCACTCTTAGGTGCTGTGAACATTATAACATCAAAGATAATGAATGATGATATTGTGCAGAACTCACTGAGGAATCTATCTGGTCTTCGAAAGACCATGACAGGAAAGAAGAGTTCCTTGATGGCAGCAGAGTTCACTCTGTACCTGAAGCAGGGCATCATCAACTTAGAGAAACTGATTCAAGAGCAAAACAGTATTGATAATATGTACAAATGTATTAAAATGAATGCATTGTTTGTTTTAAATGCACACCTGATTGGAAATAATGATAAAAAGATTTTTAAGAGCTTGCTTGAAATTAACACAAAGGTACATGACCTCAAGTGAACCTTGTCCCTATTACTTAGGGGAACTGATACTATTAAACATTTTAATTGGTTTAAATATGCCTTGTACGAAATCGACGGAAATTGAACCGCAACATTTTACTTGGTATGGGAATGCGCTACGTACTGCGCCACAATACCAATGCTCAAATAATCGTCGAGTCGAAATTCTTAAGGGACTTTCACGGACTCGAGCGCCATCAGCTCCACCTATAGGATAACTAGCTGCTGCCCGTGCCTTCGCCCGCGTTTTAACGGGATAAAAAATAGCCTATATACCAGGTCCCAAACTATACCCATACCAAATATCAGCTTACTCAGTTCAGTAGTTTTTGCGTGAAAGAGTAACAAATATCCATCCATACATCCTTACAAACTTTGACATTTTTAATATTAGTAGGATAGGTAATGCGCGCCTGTACTGATTGTGAGGGAAAGGTTGTGATGCAAGTCGCGTCGGTGACGGGGCTTGAACGTAAATTTTTGCGATATTATTTAAATTCATTATGAATGTAAGCGGGTTAACTACGAACCTAGTTTGTGTTGGAAGAACACCAAAGTTTCATCCCTCAACACAAACTAGGTTCGTAGGTTAACCCACTTACATTCATAATGAATTCTTCAAACTGCAAGAGTTTTATAGTAAAATTATTAAATTCTTATAAATTTAACTATGTGTGGTGTGCATGTGTGGGTAACCACTCGGTGTAAAACAATAAAATTTATCTGTTTCAGGCACACAGCATCCATGTGATAGGCACTACAGTTTTGTTTCCAGAACAGTTCCTCCTCCGACATGTCCCTACATTGTGTGAGAAACATGAAAAGATCAGCCAAACAATGCTCAAAGCGCGCCAAGCCTTCATCACCGCCTACAAGACTGGCCTAGCCCGGGAGATCGCCACCATCCAGGCCGTGGCCTCAGAGTGGGTTATCACTATGGAAAACATGTTTTCTCCTAAACATCACAAATTAAACGCTGCAGAGATGAATTTGCATACCAAAACCCTTCTCGAGGGCCTGGACCTCGTATCCACCACAAACTACTCAATGCTGACTCTGATCAACCTTCACCTCTCTCTGGGTATCCCGCTACCTAAAAGCTCGCTGATGTTTCTGTTCGATATCATAGATATCGTGAAAAGCTTGAAAGATGTCATCGACCGCCACAGAAATCAGATAATCCTGTCTATCAATATGATAGTTCAGCATCTCATGTTCCAAGCTATAACTTCTATAACGGAGGTTAAGAAAGGTCTGATGACTGATAAGAATTATGCCAATAAGAGACTGGATGAGTTGACGTGCATCGTGATAGCGGAGCGGGCACTGCGCGGCGCCGCGACCCGCGAGCGCCTCGCGGCCGCGGGCGCCGCGCTTAGCTTCATCCCCCAAACCACGTACCTCGAAGACAGTTATGCACGACTCTGCCTGCTACTAGACAAAATTCAAATTCTGTCTAAATTCACCACAGAAATGGAGAAGCAATGCGACTGCTCCTGGCTCCTGTGGCACCGGAACATAATACCCATCTATTTTGACCAAAATTTCAGTATTCAGTTGAATGTCCTAAAACTCAAGTATTTTGTTATGGTCCTAGAGGATAGCGCTGCTCTGTTACATAAGACTGATAAACTCTACAAAGCAAACAAGTCGGAGATGTTCCTCAGCAGTGCCAAGGACATGATCGTCAACAAAGTGCTGACGTCCGTCAGTCAGAACATAGAAACTAATTTACGCCTGCATATTCACTCCCACCTACAGTTGGATGTGGTGAATCCGTTCACCTTCGATATGACCAAGAAGATCCTGTTGATATGGAACCATTTCCGGATTCTCTGCCTCTACATGTCAGTGGTGCCGACCGTGGAGCGGTACCTGTCCGTGATGTACTACAACCTGACGACTGTCGTTCTCTCCGACTGGAAGACTTACGGAGAGATGCGGCAGATGGCGAGGTTCAAGTTCAACCTATCGACCGTGCAGGACAATCTGCCCACGCAGACTCTGGAGCAAGGACTGGACGTTCTCGAGATCATGAGGAATATACACATTTTCGTGTCGAAATACTTGTACAATTTGAACAATCAGATATTCATAGAGAAAAGCAGCAACAACAAACACTTGAACTCGATAAATATTCGGCATATCGGCAACTCCATCCGCACGCACGGCGCCGGCATCATGAACACCACCGTCAACTTTACTTACCAGTTCCTCAAGAAGAAGTTCTTCACCTTCTCACAGTTCATGTTCGATGAACACATCAAATCCAGACTGATCAAGGACTTGCGCAATTTTAAGGAGAACGCCATTCTGAACGGGAACATGTATCCGTACAAAAGCGCGGAGAAATTCAATCGAGGTATACGGACGCTCGGTTTGAACGAGGACGGCTTGAGCTACTTGGATCTGTTCCGGAATCTGGTCAGTCAGATCGGGAATGCGATGGGCTACGTGCGCATGGTACGCTCCGGCGGCCGGCATTGTGCTTCCGATGCGACGTTGTTCCTCCCCACGCTCGATACCCGTACCTCCTTCAAAAGTCTCGCTGAGAAAGACAACTTGACCTCTAAAACTGTATATTCTTCCGAGAACTTAGACCACAACATCGACGGCCTCATATCCGACTTTATACACGGCTCGGAGTATTTCAAGCTTCTCGTGGACGTGTTCGCGCCCGTGTTCCGGAACCCGAAGAATGTTCACCTGAAGAACTTCTTCGTGATCGTCCCGCCGCTGACGCTCAACTTTGTGGAACACATGATTCTGTCGAAGGATAAAATGTCGAAGAAGAACAAGGTGGGCGCCGCGTTCACGGATGACGGATTTGCGATGGGAATTGCATACATATTGAGGCTGTTGGATCAGGTACGTTTTTGTAGTATCTATATTTATAAAGGAGAAGTGACTGTCAGATCAAGATGTGTATCTCTGGAACAAGAGGTATGAGGCCGGCATGTACGTTTATTTTAGGACGTAAGCACCCGCTAAGAACTCATTTTTGGAAATTAAGTATTCTAAGACAGTTAAATAAATAAACATATATTTCAGACACAATATCCATTTTACGAGTAGGTATAAAAGTCAAATTTAAAAAAAATGTGGTCAAAGGTCATTTTGATAATAACATCAAAATCGTAAGTGCTGGCCCGTCAAAATTTGAAGCGTAGAGAGACTTGAAACTAACACTTGGAAAGGAATTTTATTATTCACATCTAAATAGAGGAAATTGTTTGTATTTCAGCAACTGTTTGTTAGTAATAGACCTAGGTACATCTTTTTCAGGAATTCGTTCAAGGGGTGGGTCCGAATATTATTGTTAGGTATGTTTCAGCTACGACGCACTGTTTTTGGAATTTCTTTTAATTAGGTACACAGAGAGGCTACATAAGTACGGTCTGCTAGCTAAAACACAGAAACATAAGCGGCTAGTATAACTTCACATCTTACCATTCGACGACCGATGTGGCGCGGTGGGCGAAGGTCCACCTGCGACGCAGGAGCTTGCGGGTTCGATTCCCGCCTCGGGACAAATACGTATATTTGTACGATCTGCAAATATTGGTTCAGGGTGTTCTGGTCGTTTTTCTATATATAATAAAAAATATCTATCTATATATAGTATTATGTATATCAGTTATCTAGTACCCATAACACAAGCTCTGCTTAGCTTGGGGCTAGATAATGCTGTGTGAATTGTCCAACATTATTATTAATTAGTTAGACTACTAACAACACCAAATGTACCTATTCTACCCTTATCATCATCATAATACCTCTATATGGGAGGTATGTTCAGCAGTGGACCTATGTCTGTTGAAATGTGTCAGAATGTGTTTAACTCTACTTATACATAACCAGAGCACCTGCTGTTTCAGGACAGTAACTTTGAAGCACTACACTGGTTCGACTCCATTTGGAAATACATCCGTGATGAGCGGATAGCACTAGAAGACCAGAAGCTGAAGGGATCTACCCAGCTGCAACAAGCTCTGGCGCTCACTGAGAAGAAGATCAAAATACTAGAAGAAGAGTATAAACTCCTGTACTACAGCCTCAGCAGTGCGAGGATATTCTTTAGGTAGAAGCTCCATTCGCTTCCAAGGAACTCGGGATCTATGAGAGCGAAGTTTTAGATGATCGATTATGCGCCATAATATAAATGTACGTTATTTTAAATAGCGTACATTTATATAAGATAAGTACATTGAGAAGTAGAAGCAAAAATACAAGCCTTTGTCCTGTTGTGGGTTCAGTAACTACTGAAAATACATAAATATGTATAGTATACTCAATCATACAGAGCCCTATATACATATGTGATATGATAACGTGTTATATTTTTATTAAATTAATTGTTTTACTGAATGGAATTTTTGTTTGTTTTTACTTGAATTTAAAATATTTTTTGCGGTTTCTACAATTTCGTGCCCATGACTACATGGACATGTTCGGCCTGCGGTAGCGGATGCGGAGGCTCGCGCCGTCGTCGTCACGTCGTTGCGCCCCGGGGTGCCTTGTTGCGGGACTCACAAACGTTATGTGATATTAAGGGACGGTAGTGTCCCGGCCAAGTCTAGTAGACGGCGGCGGCCCCCAGCCTCAGCATTTTTCAGCTATCATTGTTACAAATGAAACCTAGGGTCTGAAAGTTATTATAAGTGCGATCTGTACCTAACATAGTTAGCAGACTCCCAAATTTACTAGTCCATTTAGTTTAGGAAAATATTTTCCCTCAAAATATCGCTATTTCGTCATTACATTACTCACACTGAGCTATTAGTAAAATGTTTAGATAGCTACTTCCAGCAGGCCTGAAACATGACATTTTGAATATAGAAAGAATTCAGGGCCTCTAAATAAAGGGAGAATTCTTAAACCATGCTGTTTAGGGTTCCGTCGATAAAAAAGAGAACCCTAGTTTCTTCCGCGTGGGTATTTACTTCTATCAAACCTTGTGGAATGCAGGCTCTAGAGGTACCTACCTAAAGGGAGCATTCTCAAATAAAAGTATTTGAGGTAGGTACCTACTTCGTATTTACTTACTCCTAGATTATTTGTGCTACTAGCATACCAGACTTGGAAATCGCTAGTGTGCATAACTCTAAAAAAATATTTGACAAGATTGTAAATCGCTAGTGTGCATAACTCTAAAAAAAATATTTGACAAGATTGTTTCCCAAGAATTTAATATTCAGAAACTTAGGAAAAACTTAAGTCCAAGTACTATTCAGACTTCGAATCTCATAATTATAGTTTTTAAGTTTGGTGGGATGAATGGGAATCTCACTATACAAACATCAGGACATAGAACCTTCTCCTTTTTTCGGAGTCGGCTAAACCTGTTAGTCTATTAGAGTACGCGCAAATCTTTATGAGCTCTGTGAAGTTGGCTTCAACGGCTGCGCACTGAACCGTAAATAAGGCGTTGAGGGGAAAGAACAGGGTGAGAGGGGATCTGTCTGTCAAACCAGGATTGCCAGCAAGAATTCTGGTGTATTTTTATTTTGTTCTGCATAAATTTATTTTCCCATTCAATCTTTATAGAATATATAAAAACATCTTACACCCAATGACGGAATATTTTAAACCTAAAATGTTAGAATAAATTAAACTTTTTATTTAACGCAATTAACCCAAGTTTGAAAATGAAATAATTACTATGTAGCAAATTTATTTATAACCTAGTTGGCAATACTGTCGAATAAATGCTTTTGAGTACAATGACGCAGTAGTTTTTGACGGTTGTTCGGTGTTCTTTTCGTTGACTTGATAGTCTATTCTTGCGATTTTGTGGAGTATTCCCTGATATTAGCTGTTTCACTTATATGCTTCGCGGGCGGTATAACACAGCTGACTGCAGCTGCAACAGGTGCGTCTATTAGCACCATAAAATGGATTTCTAGCCGAAGCCTGGGTAGGTCGCTAGTTGGTAAATATCACTTTTCTATTTGATTGTACTTGTGCAGTATTGTTTCCGTGCCTAAGTTCACAGAGCTCATTAAGTTTTGCGATCACTCTACCTACCTAATTAATTATGCTTTGACTCTCTAGATACTGAAAGTAGAAAAAATTCTTGTAACTTTTGTAGTTTATATTTGTTTCACTGCTTCTGCCCTAGAGTGAATCTGTCCCAAGGCTAATGCTAATCAAGCGAACAAGGCTTTGTATGTACCACTCAGCTTTCATTCCGCTCTGGGAAGTGAAAGTGTGCCTCTTCCTACTCACTTGTTATCTCCTTTTTGATAATCTGAACAAACTGCTTATATTCCTGGATGAGACCACAGTATTACACTGTTGTAAATGTCCAAGGTAATTCATAGACCAAAAAATATACTAAACCCTGTCTAACAGTATCGATGGATGATAGCTGAACAGCATAAATTTTTTTTAGTTTTAAACTTTGAATTTATTAGATGTATTGTTTACATGGTAGATGGAAATAAGAGAAATATTGAAATTAATCCTTCAGCTTCTTCTTGGGGCGAAGGTTGTTGGTGTGCCCACATTTGGTTTTGCGGCAATTGGTGGCACGTGGGTGCAGGCGGGCGTAGCATTTACGGCAAATCATCTTGTCGCAGTTGTACTTCATGGCCAGAATACGAAGGGAGGGCTCGATAGTTCCTAAAGTAAAATGTAATGATTACATATTGACTAGACTTGGTTTGAACTGTTTTAGATTTAGTTTGGTAAAAAAGGGTGAATAAAATGTACATAGGAAGGTACCTCCTCTCAGCCTAAGCACCAAGTGAAGCGTGGATTCCTTTTGGATATTGTAGTCCGAGAGGGTACGGCCATCTTCCAGCTGCTTTCCAGCGAAGATCAATCGCTGCTGATCAGGTGGGATTCCCTCCTTGTCCTGGATCTTAGCTTTCACGTTCTCGATGGTGTCGGAAGCCTCCACCTCGAGGGTGATGGTCTTCCCGGTTAGGGTTTTGACGAAGATCTGCATATTGTGCCTGGAAACGGTATTTTATTATTTTTTTGAGGACTAAAGATGGTTGTCAGTCCATGGCATGCAAAGCAAAAGAAATAAAACAAATGCAAATCGATGACATCGCAAGTCAATCATCAACATGCCTTTTTAAATTTCGAAGTTATTAGAAGGAACTGAACGATTTGATAGGTCAAGGAGATCACTTAGTAATTTAGACTGTAATTTATCAACGGAAAGACCAATTTTCATCAAAATACGATTATTTTGAACACTAACCTTTTTCCAAAACGTGCTAAATTGGAACTGTCAAAAATGAAAAGAAAGATGGCAACCACGCGAGCGATCACTTCTTCTTCTTTTAGCTTTGGCTCTGCATCTGGATTGATGCAATTCTGCCAGTGTCAGTTAGGTATGAATTGCGCATTTAGGAACAATAGGTAAAAATTTAAGGAGGTTGAGTTTGGATTTTTCAGAAAATAAATAATTTATATAATCTCAATCAAGTTCGTATAGGTACAAAAACAAACAGAAACAACTAAATTAAAAGTTAAATAAAAAGCGTTAACGCGAGCGATCACAGTGCGTTCCGTAAGTTGTGACGTTGACAATAACTGACACATACTAGTCCCGGTTCTTGCTTTATCTGTATTGTAACCTTTTTAATTTGGATTTTTCTGTTTGTTTTTGTCTAAGTTTAAGAGTAAAATCAATAATATTACGGGCTTGATCTCTTCCGGACTCATCGGTGGTAGATGGTGGATAAATAATGTTATTGAATGCATCTGTTTCAAGAAACCAATCAAAAGTGAGCTTTTTCTGTTTTTGACACCTGACATGATTGACATAACACAATTGAACAGTGATCGCTACTGATACTACTGAACGTCGCTTGCTGGCTGAAGTACCTTGTTTCGTAATCACTCGATCGAATTTTCTTCAGGCACTTCGCCTTTTCCACAAATTTTCTTGTTAGTGGACAATCTGTGATTTTGTAAATATGTATCATCAGCTGTGCAGAGCTACTGGTAGACTGGTCGCGGCCTCCCACCCACAGAGCCCACTGTATCCTATTGTAAGTTTGTCCGTGTACATGATAACCTTTTATTTTTTCTGATTGTCCATTGTGTTTTACAAGGAACTTTTTATCATGTCAGGCACCTAACGTTGTGCAACGGGTTGAGCCGCCGATCAAGTACACATCGCCCCTGTCCACGGTGGCGGAGGCTTGCCCGGCGCCTGGCAGACGGAACCTCGTCCCTGGTACCAACTCTCCCTATCCTCCTGTCTCCGAGAAGATTCGTCAGCAGCAACAAAAATTCCAGGTAATTTCCCGAATAAATAAACAAAATAGCAAGTCAAGTTTAGAATCTTAATCATTGATGTGTCTCAACCTATATATAAAAAATTGGGGGCTTGTAGCATTGCTTAGAAGACCAACCAAATTCACTTTAGGTATAAATAATATGGTACCTACTCCATGTTGTCCTCTAGGAAAGATGTAATCTGCCTGGCTCTCTGTTCAAAAAAATGGGAGTACTAATGAATCCAGCAAACCATTACCAAAAATCATCACTGAAACAGGTTCATTATCACCAGCCCTGTTGATTATGTCAAAACCCTCTTGTTTAGGAGAGGGCAGTTAAGTAGTGTGCTGCAGAAGTTCATTATTTAAAAGTTACTAGAAGTTACCTTCTAAATTCAAAAAAATTACACTATTTTTCAGAAAGAAGATGATGTACCAGTATTCCTGAAGGGTGGCCCGCTGGATGCCGTTCTTTACCGCCTCACCATGGCTCTGTGTGTGGTGGGCCTGCTGGGCGTGGGGCACACCATCTACACCCACTCAGTCCCCAAGAAGTAATAAGCTGATAAATCAATCATTCAATTATGTGTTAGTTGTTACTAAGTTATCCAACTTTGAATAGAATTAAAGGGAGGTGCAAAAATCTAGTGTTTCATTTTCTAAATGCCTACCTACCATTCAATAATGGAATTTAGTGCCCTGAGTTGATAATTAACTAAATAATAATAATAATGTTGAATGACACTGTGCTTGATCAACTCCTACGTGAAGTGCTCAGTGCTCAAGTGGTGGACCATCCGCCGTGTAACCAGGCTGTGGCGTTGCCACCGCAACACATCATATCAACACCAGTGATTTCCCAGCCTGATTACGCTGTGGAAGAGGTTAGTCATGAGAGCATTGAGGTAAGTACCCAGAATAATGAGCAATTGAGGAGGGCTTTGGAAGATGCGATTCTAAATTATAGAAATTCGACCGTAAAGCCACGTCTACCTCGCTTCCCCACTCATAGACGTGCTTTGGCTATAGTGGGGGCCTTGAATCCACTTCTAGTCCCATATCTGCAGACTAGTAGTGATCTTACTGATACGCACTCTATTCTCTATTGTGGGGCTATTGCGGCTTGCCGAGTTGCACGGGTAAAGTTCCCGGACGATAAGCGTGCCCCACGACAGGCCTGCAGTACCCCCACTTGGCAACAGAGAATAGAGAGGCGTATTAGTAGGTTCAGGACCCTCATAGCTAAGCTAATTTGCTTTAGGGAGGGCAACCATAGACCTCGTGTTATGCGTTTTGTGACACAGGCTTTTGACGGAACTGAAGTTCAACCTCGGGAGTATTTAGCCTGTGCCACAGAGCGCATAGACTACCTAAAGCAAAAAGTCTATGCGTGGGCAAGTCGCATAAAACGATATAAGAAGCGAGTTGACAGATTTTGGCAGAATCGCATTTTTCAAAGTGACCAAAGGAAAGTTTACCGCGAATGGGATAAACCCGATCTACGTGTGTCCGACGGTCAGGTACCGGATGCCGAAACTGGAAATATATTTTGGCGAGGCATCTGGTCCACACCGGTCGAACACACGGAGGCGGACTGGATGAATGTGGTAAGAGCTGAATGTGAAAACATCGAAACCATGGACGTTATTACTATCTCTTCGTTAGATGTAAGTAATGCAATCCGCTCGGCCCAAAATTGGAAAAGTCCTGGCCCGGACGGATTGCATAACTTTTGGCTGAAATGGTTTCGATGCTCACATTCGGTTCTGGCCGCACAATTCCAAGAAGCAATTGAGATCGGGTCACTCCCACGTTTTATGACGACGGGTGTAACTTTCCTGCTCCATAAGTCTGGTAGTACTGCGGAACCAAAAAATTATAGACCTATAACATGCTTACCTACCATCTACAAGCTGCTTACATCCATTCTGACTATAAAAATTAACACACATATTGTTACAAACAATATTTTGGCACCTGCTCAGAATGGATGTAGGGTTGGGTCCCGTGGTACTAAGGAGCTCCTCCTCATTGACATGGCCATTAGTCAACAGGTCAAACGTGGCAGAGGGAACTTGTCGGCTGCATGGATTGACTATAAGAAGGCTTATGATTCGGTGCCTCATACTTGGCTTGAGAGGGTCTTAGAGATTTATAAAATAGATAATACTCTAAGATCATTCTTGGGATCATGTATGAGGCAGTGGACCACTGTCCTTCGTCATCCAGGCAGCCGAATGGATACATCTGCCACCAATGATCTGATAAGGATAGAGAGGGGTATATTCCAGGGCGACAGCCTGAGTCCCTTGTGGTTCTGCCTAGCTCTGAATCCACTCAGTACTCTACTGAAAGATTCAGAGATAGGCTATCGCCTTCGAAGAGATGGTGAGGTTATTTCTCACTTGATGTATATGGATGATCTCAAACTATTTGCGCCGAATAAAACACAGTTAATGGCCCTCCTGAATATCACACAGATATTCAGTAGCGCTATTAACATGGAGTTCGGCGTTGATAAGTGTGCGGTCATACAAATACATCGGGGGAAAGTTGTAAATTCTAGTAATTTACAACTTTCAGAGATAATTTCCCTCAAATCTCTCTCAGAAGGTGAAACTTACAAGTACCTTGGTATGCCAGAAGCGTTGGGTATAGTGGACAGGGACATGAAGCAGTCGGTGAAGGAACGTTTCTTTTGTCGCCTTACAAAAGTGCTATATAGGTAGCCTTTTGTCAGGTGGCAACAAGGTGCGCGCTTTCAACGGCTGGGTTATGCCACTGCTCACTTATACTTTTGGCATACTAAGATGGACTCAGACTGAACTAGACGCCTTGGACTGTAAGGTTCGTCAACTTTTAACCACTCATCGCATGCGACATCCCCGATCTTCGGTTATGAGATTGTATATCCCGCGGAAATGTGGTGGTCGAGGCTTTTTAAACGCCAAGACCCTACACAATCGTGAGGTATGCAATCTCAGAAATTACTTCCTTCAAGCCGAATACCAGATGCATCGCGATGTGGTTGCAGTTGATAAGAACCTTACCCCTCTCTCCTTAGCTAACGAGAACTGGCGCAAACCTACGGTGATGAGCATTCAGGATAGGAAGGCTATATGGGAGAGCAAAGAGCTACACGGGAGATTCTACAAGGTTCTCACAGGACCTGATGTAGATCTCCCGAGTTCAGTAAATTGGCTACGCTTCGGTGACCTCTTTGGGGAAACCGAAGGTTTTGTCTGTGCAATTATGGATGAGGTGGTAAAGACGAACAACTACCGGAGGTATATTATGAAAGATGGCACGATCGATATCTGTCGAGCGTGTCATCTTCCTGGGGAGACCCTCCGTCGTATACTTTCGGGTTGTTCGCACCTTGCTAACTCTCAGTACTTGCACAGACACAATCAAGTAGCCAAAATTATACACCAGCAACTTGCTCTCCGATACGGCCTTACCGGTCCTGAAGTTCCGTATTATAAGTACACACCGGCGCCAGTTCTCGAAAACGGCCGTGCCACGCTCTATTGGGACCGATCTATCATTACAGACAGGACTATTCTCGCGAATAAGCCTGATATTGTACTGATAGATCGGTTAGAACGGAGGGCGGTGCTCGCTGATGTCACCATACCACATGATGCTAACCTCGTTAAAGCTGAGAAAGATAAACTCAGTAAATATCTTGACTTGGCTAACGAGGTTGTCAGCATGTGGGATGTTGATTCAGCGACCATCGTTCCGATAGTCGTTTCAGTTAATGGCGTAATAGCGAAGAGCCTCGATCAACATCTTATGAGACTCTCGCTAGGAAGTTGGATCAAGGGTCAGATTCAAAAGGCGGTACTCCTGGACTAGGCGCGTATCGTCAGGAAGTTCCTCTCTCTGCAGCCCTAGTCACCGGCCGCTTGAGCCTAGCTTCGCGGCCGGTGATCCACCGTTTTGATATATTTTTTACAGTAGATTAGTTTTATATGTTACCTATTGTATTTTCTATAGTAAAAAATGTATTTTAATGAGATTTAAAATAAATGAAGTGTAAAATAATAATAAAGCCTTTTATTTCCGAACTGGTTTACAATACTGCTCATGTTCTTGTGTTGCTACTACAAAATGTCCCTCTGTTCCGTGTTTCTTTTGGTATAGGCCTCCTCCAACTGCCTCCATTGAGGCCTGTCCTCTGCGACTCTTGTCCAGTAAGGCCCAAGGGTATGGCGTCATACCCCATAATTAACTACTAAATAATAATAATGTTTTATAGTAGGCTTTGCATCACCTGACATATTAAAAATTTAAGAGAAACACAACACCAACATACATTGAACTCCAGATGAGCACTAAAATTGTGAAAGTTTCTAATCTCTTCAAGCCAAAACCAAAAACTACTGAATGGACAGACTTAAATAATAATAAAACAAGTTCGTAATAACATAAGTCTATATTCATGTAAATTAGGTAGGTTTATGTATGTACCAACACAGGCTTTCTAACTATCATACAATAGAGTAAGTAAATATAACACTGGCCATGCTACAACTATGTATTTACGCAGTTGACTATTAAGGGCATCTTTCACCATTTGAAATATAATCACCATCCACATCAATATTAAAGTTACCAGTTTGTAGTAGAAGAATAAATATGATAGGTTAATAAATGGTTATCATCAATCACTATTAACGTATGGTGAAACAGCACAAGGTGATGTAAGTACCAGAAGGGCTGTCAAAGGCCTACATTAATGACGCCTCCTTACCCTATCTCGCACGTTTTAGTTTACCTTCATGTACCCAACCATCAGTTAATGCTTAGATGGTTATTAATTTAAGTGCCATACGACTATAAGTAGCGACACTGATGCTCCAGAAGACATTACGTCGTATACTTTATATTAAGGTACCAATGAATGTGTGTAGGTACATAGGTAAGGTACATATAAATGAACAATAGGTTCGCGCAAAGCTTGTAGCAAAAACATTTTGATTCAACACGAGTATATTGTATTATATAAACATTAATCTACCTTCACGAACATCCAGACAGAGGAACAAGAAACGGCTAAACTTATCTTTCAAAGTATACTCCTTACATCAAATATATTGACACTTACCTACTCATAAAAGGTACATAGATGTTAAATCGTAAACTAGCGGCGCGTAGTCATTATTATCAACATTCGAATGAGGGTGGACATAACATACATGCCTACATACAGACAGACAGACTCCATCTTAAAAATAATGAACTGTGTAATCCGTGGTTATTCAGATAAGTCTCATGTACCTATCATTATATAATATTATTATTATAAATGCGAAAGTGTGTTTGTTTGTTTGTCCTTCAGCAACTAAGCAACCAATCGACTTTATTTTTCGCATACTTAGTTGAAAGGATGGAGAGTAACATAGGCTAATTTTTGTCCAGGAAAAAACATCAAATTCCCATGGGAAAAAGACCTAGAAATGTGAAATTCGAATTTAATGCGGGTGAAACCGCAGGCAACAGCTAGTAACCCTAATTAAAAGCCTAAAAGCCCAAGCAATGGGAAAGTTGAAGTGTGTAAAGGTACATTAATAAGTATAATATTTTAAATTATTCAAACAACTTTGATATTCAGGTTATAGTTTGTGTTTTACGAGTATTTACTTTACCAAAGGAACTTTAGAATAAAAATAAATTAAGGCATAATTCGAATCTAATTATGAGGAACTTAATTCTCTAGTAAAATAATAAATGGGTAAAAACAAAGGTACTTACAAAATAAAACCTAAGTACATAGAATATATTATATATACAATGTTTATACATTAAAAGATCAAAAATCGTTAACATTCTAAACAATAGTTCAAATTACGTAGCCTAGTCCTAGATCATTGAAATGCGTAACACAGCCATATTAAAATAACAATAAACATATGTATTCAATTCACTACATATTGCAGCTTCATGTACTACTCGGTATCTAATACCGATACCTACAACAGTGGATGGCTGCCTGCTAGCTGCAACCTCAACCTTACCAACTTACGGCAGGCAACTTCGATTCTACTTAAATACGAAAATATAAAAAATAACAATAATTAAAAATATGAAAAAATACATGTGTCCGTAAAAATTACATGCGTGTACTTAGATAACTTATATTCCATGCGTGTACTTAGATAACTTATATTAATACATTCTTTAATGATAAATATATATATTTTTAAATTCAAGCAACATTATATTTTTCTAATAAAATATGGTGTGAAATCGTGTAGCTAATGAAGAACCTCCCGTTTGAAACAGAGTTCGCGAATCATCCTATACATAGATTGGTTCCAATTTTAGCTCTAACCTATATCCAAACCAACCAACTGAAGTAACCAAAAAATTATAGACCTATAACATGCTTACCTACCATCTACAAGCTGCTTACATCCATTCTGACTATAAAAATTAACACACATATTGTTACAAACAATATTTTGGCACCTGCTCAGAATGGATGTAGGGTTGGGTCCCGTGGTACTAAGGAGCTCCTCCTCATTGACATGGCCATTAGTCAACAGGTCAAACGTGGCAGAGGGAACTTGTCGGCTGCATGGATTGACTATAAGAAGGCTTATGATTCGGTGCCTCATACTTGGCTTGAGAGGGTCTTAGAGATTTATAAAATAGATAATACTCTAAGATCATTCTTGGGATCATGTATGAGGCAGTGGACCACTGTCCTTCGTCATCCAGGCAGCCGAATGGATACATCTGCCACCAATGATCTGATAAGGATAGAGAGGGGTATATTCCAGGGCGACAGCCTGAGTCCCTTGTGGTTCTGCCTAGCTCTGAATCCACTCAGTACTCTACTGAAAGATTCAGAGATAGGCTATCGCCTTCGAAGAGATGGTGAGGTTATTTCTCACTTGATGTATATGGATGATCTCAAACTATTTGCGCCGAATAAAACACAGTTAATGGCCCTCCTGAATATCACACAGATATTCAGTAGCGCTATTAACATGGAGTTCGGCGTTGATAAGTGTGCGGTCATACAAATACATCGGGGGAAAGTTGTAAATTCTAGTAATTTACAACTTTCAGAGATAATTTCCCTCAAATCTCTCTCAGAAGGTGAAACTTACAAGTACCTTGGTATGCCAGAAGCGTTGGGTATAGTGGACAGGGACATGAAGCAGTCGGTGAAGGAACGTTTCTTTTGTCGCCTTACAAAAGTGCTATATAGGTAGCCTTTTGTCAGGTGGCAACAAGGTGCGCGCTTTCAACGGCTGGGTTATGCCACTGCTCACTTATACTTTTGGCATACTAAGATGGACTCAGACTGAACTAGACGCCTTGGACTGTAAGGTTCGTCAACTTTTAACCACTCATCGCATGCGACATCCCCGATCTTCGGTTATGAGATTGTATATCCCGCGGAAATGTGGTGGTCGAGGCTTTTTAAACGCCAAGACCCTACACAATCGTGAGGTATGCAATCTCAGAAATTACTTCCTTCAAGCCGAATACCAGATGCATCGCGATGTGGTTGCAGTTGATAAGAACCTTACCCCTCTCTCCTTAGCTAACGAGAACTGGCGCAAACCTACGGTGATGAGCATTCAGGATAGGAAGGCTATATGGGAGAGCAAAGAGCTACACGGGAGATTCTACAAGGTTCTCACAGGACCTGATGTAGATCTCCCGAGTTCAGTAAATTGGCTACGCTTCGGTGACCTCTTTGGGGAAACCGAAGGTTTTGTCTGTGCAATTATGGATGAGGTGGTAAAGACGAACAACTACCGGAGGTATATTATGAAAGATGGCACGATCGATATCTGTCGAGCGTGTCATCTTCCTGGGGAGACCCTCCGTCGTATACTTTCGGGTTGTTCGCACCTTGCTAACTCTCAGTACTTGCACAGACACAATCAAGTAGCCAAAATTATACACCAGCAACTTGCTCTCCGATACGGCCTTACCGGTCCTGAAGTTCCGTATTATAAGTACACACCGGCGCCAGTTCTCGAAAACGGCCGTGCCACGCTCTATTGGGACCGATCTATCATTACAGACAGGACTATTCTCGCGAATAAGCCTGATATTGTACTGATAGATCGGTTAGAACGGAGGGCGGTGCTCGCTGATGTCACCATACCACATGATGCTAACCTCGTTAAAGCTGAGAAAGATAAACTCAGTAAATATCTTGACTTGGCTAACGAGGTTGTCAGCATGTGGGATGTTGATTCAGCGACCATCGTTCCGATAGTCGTTTCAGTTAATGGCGTAATAGCGAAGAGCCTCGATCAACATCTTATGAGACTCTCGCTAGGAAGTTGGATCAAGGGTCAGATTCAAAAGGCGGTACTCCTGGACTAGGCGCGTATCGTCAGGAAGTTCCTCTCTCTGCAGCCCTAGTCACCGGCCGCTTGAGCCTAGCTTCGCGGCCGGTGATCCACCGTTTTGATATATTTTTTACAGTAGATTAGTTTTATATGTTACCTATTGTATTTTCTATAGTAAAAAATGTATTTTAATGAGATTTAAAATAAATGAAGTGTAAAATAATAATAAAGCCTTTTATTTCCGAACTGGTTTACAATACTGCTCATGTTCTTGTGTTGCTACTACAAAATGTCCCTCTGTTCCGTGTTTCTTTTGGTATAGGCCTCCTCCAACTGCCTCCATTGAGGCCTGTCCTCTGCGACTCTTGTCCAGTAAGGCCCAAGGGTATGGCGTCATACCCCATAATTAACTACTAAATAATAATAATGTTTTATAGTAGGCTTTGCATCACCTGACATATTAAAAATTTAAGAGAAACACAACACCAACATACATTGAACTCCAGATGAGCACTAAAATTGTGAAAGTTTCTAATCTCTTCAAGCCAAAACCAAAAACTACTGAATGGACAGACTTAAATAATAATAAAACAAGTTCGTAATAACATAAGTCTATATTCATGTAAATTAGGTAGGTTTATGTATGTACCAACACAGGCTTTCTAACTATCATACAATAGAGTAAGTAAATATAACACTGGCCATGCTACAACTATGTATTTACGCAGTTGACTATTAAGGGCATCTTTCACCATTTGAAATATAATCACCATCCACATCAATATTAAAGTTACCAGTTTGTAGTAGAAGAATAAATATGATAGGTTAATAAATGGTTATCATCAATCACTATTAACGTATGGTGAAACAGCACAAGGTGATGTAAGTACCAGAAGGGCTGTCAAAGGCCTACATTAATGACGCCTCCTTACCCTATCTCGCACGTTTTAGTTTACCTTCATGTACCCAACCATCAGTTAATGCTTAGATGGTTATTAATTTAAGTGCCATACGACTATAAGTAGCGACACTGATGCTCCAGAAGACATTACGTCGTATACTTTATATTAAGGTACCAATGAATGTGTGTAGGTACATAGGTAAGGTACATATAAATGAACAATAGGTTCGCGCAAAGCTTGTAGCAAAAACATTTTGATTCAACACGAGTATATTGTATTATATAAACATTAATCTACCTTCACGAACATCCAGACAGAGGAACAAGAAACGGCTAAACTTATCTTTCAAAGTATACTCCTTACATCAAATATATTGACACTTACCTACTCATAAAAGGTACATAGATGTTAAATCGTAAACTAGCGGCGCGTAGTCATTATTATCAACATTCGAATGAGGGTGGACATAACATACATGCCTACATACAGACAGACAGACTCCATCTTAAAAATAATGAACTGTGTAATCCGTGGTTATTCAGATAAGTCTCATGTACCTATCATTATATAATATTATTATTATAAATGCGAAAGTGTGTTTGTTTGTTTGTCCTTCAGCAACTAAGCAACCAATCGACTTTATTTTTCGCATACTTAGTTGAAAGGATGGAGAGTAACATAGGCTAATTTTTGTCCAGGAAAAAACATCAAATTCCCATGGGAAAAAGACCTAGAAATGTGAAATTCGAATTTAATGCGGGTGAAACCGCAGGCAACAGCTAGTAACCCTAATTAAAAGCCTAAAAGCCCAAGCAATGGGAAAGTTGAAGTGTGTAAAGGTACATTAATAAGTATAATATTTTAAATTATTCAAACAACTTTGATATTCAGGTTATAGTTTGTGTTTTACGAGTATTTACTTTACCAAAGGAACTTTAGAATAAAAATAAATTAAGGCATAATTCGAATCTAATTATGAGGAACTTAATTCTCTAGTAAAATAATAAATGGGTAAAAACAAAGGTACTTACAAAATAAAACCTAAGTACATAGAATATATTATATATACAATGTTTATACATTAAAAGATCAAAAATCGTTAACATTCTAAACAATAGTTCAAATTACGTAGCCTAGTCCTAGATCATTGAAATGCGTAACACAGCCATATTAAAATAACAATAAACATATGTATTCAATTCACTACATATTGCAGCTTCATGTACTACTCGGTATCTAATACCGATACCTACAACAGTGGATGGCTGCCTGCTAGCTGCAACCTCAACCTTACCAACTTACGGCAGGCAACTTCGATTCTACTTAAATACGAAAATATAAAAAATAACAATAATTAAAAATATGAAAAAATACATGTGTCCGTAAAAATTACATGCGTGTACTTAGATAACTTATATTCCATGCGTGTACTTAGATAACTTATATTAATACATTCTTTAATGATAAATATATATATTTTTAAATTCAAGCAACATTATATTTTTCTAATAAAATATGGTGTGAAATCGTGTAGCTAATGAAGAACCTCCCGTTTGAAACAGAGTTCGCGAATCATCCTATACATAGATTGGTTCCAATTTTAGCTCTAACCTATATCCAAACCAACCAACTGAAGTAACATCTATAAAACTATGTATATGAAAAACAGCTATAGGCGTCGTCGATCCAAAATTATCAGAGCAGGTGAGAAGATAACCACTGATAAACCCACCCACATACATATGTCTACTATATAGTATCTAGTTTGTTCGATTCCATTATCATTACATTGATTACGTATAAGCTAATTCCACACCAGCACAGCACACATGATTCATCAAAATAAGAACCATTATTATGGGGTGAGCTAGGGTCTGGGTGGCTCTCAGTTGACTAACTGAGAGGTACATTATTTTCTAAACGAGTAACTATACTTTATAGGTACCTTTAACACTGGTTCATACGGTAAATACTGCTCAAAGCACGAGCATATGGGCCGCCCTACACCGACTGCTCCGGCAGTTAGCCATTGACCAACGAGCGGTTCCGTGTACGTACAAGACAGTAGTTTACTATGCATGCGTGTATGGCAGCCCTCGCACTCGCTACCTTATTCTACACAATATATAATTATCCTACATTCAAACACATATATTGCTTCACGAGCTGATCAACATCTTACGATATCTACGTATAAAGAAACATGTGATTATTTGTTTGCAATTAATATAAAGAACCAGATTTTCAGAACCGATATCGGCACATTTCCGGAACGTGGTAATGATGAATCTAAGCCGGTCGGGGTCGAGCCGGCAACGGGGGCGGAGCGCCCTGCCTGGCGGGCACGGGCGGCGGCGGGCCGGCGACGGGCGTGCTGGCGGCGGTCGCGGCCGAGGCGGAGGATGCGGGTGGCGGCGGCGGTGCGAATGACGGCGGCGGCGCGCTCTCCGCCGCCGGGGGAGACGCTAGCGCTGGCGGAGACGTTGCTGCGGGCGGGGAAGACGTCGCGGGTGGGGAAGCGTTCTTAGCGGAGTCGGGGGTGAGAGGCGCAGGGCGCGGGGGCGGCGGGCGCGCGGGGCTGCTCGCAGGGATGGCGGGCGCTCGCGCCGGCACTAGAGGCGTCGGCGACGGCGCCGGCGGCCGGCTCGGCTGCTGCCGCCGCGGCGTCGGGGGCGCCGACCGCAGCGGTAGCTCCTGCTGCACGTCGCCGGACAGCGGAATCGTATTGTTCGTACACAAACCGATCTCGGATCGCACTATATTGACCCAGTCCGGGGACTTCAAAGTGATGCTGAGCGGAATCGAGCAGACACATATCTCGCCCCTCTGCGCCGCCGCGAGGGCCTGCTGTCCCTCTCTGAAGGTGATACTGAGCGACTGCTCGTCTATAAACCGCACGAGCGTCACCTCGCCGATGGTGGCCAGCTCCTGCAGCACGGCCGCCATGACCTCGTCGTCGAAGACGGACTCATCGCCGCCGCCTGTCCCGTCGAAGGGCTGCAGCACAATGCTGGCGTCGGGCGGGCCCAGATCGCGCACCACCTCGTAGAACACCTCCATGCACTTGGTGTTGCTGACCTCCAGCACCTGCACCTCTAGGATGGCGCTGACGGGGCGGTGGTCGCTCTGCTTGAGCTCGGCGCGGCCGTAGTGCAGCAGGCGGCCGCGCGCTAGCTCGGACGCGTGCTCGGGGTCCACGGTATGGCGTCGGCTGCGCCACAGCACGCGGTCAGTCCACGCCGGCGCGCGGCACTTCTCGCTCGTGTCGTAGTCATCGCTGAACAGGTCGTACTTGTAGGTGGGAGGGAATGTAATTTCGCCTTCGAAACAATTTTTAAAAACTAAATCTTGAGATTTTTGATGAAGGAGCTGGTCCTGTTCGAGGAGGCGCTGTAGATTATTCTGCGAGACCAGAAGTCGAATTTCATCTTTATCAAGGTCGACGCGGTAGTTGAAATCGCCGCACCAAAATACGTAATCGTGGGAGTAAAGGGATCGTCCCATGGGAAAAGCCATTTTTCTTGTAATTTCCGTGTAATCTGCGTTGCGCTCCGCGACCTGGGACTGCCCGGCCGCGAAGTGGGCGCACACGAAGCAGAGAGAGGTGCCATATATGACCATACGAATGCCGACCGCGCCTTTATTCCCGGTGGCGCCTCCGAGGCCTGTTTTAACGGAGTCTAGCGCGACGTCTCTGATGTGAGGGATGAGATCTTTGCGAACGAATATAAATAGACACACGCCTACTAGCTGGTGACTAGACAGTAACGTGTACGGGGCATCTCTGCACAGCACCTTCTCCAGCTCGTCGCTCCACGCTCTGGCGTTGTCGGAACTCGCTGCCATGATGTTGCTTGCATTCAAATCTACGATTTCCTCAAACCCAATAGCAAATATGTCAGAAGGTTGTTCCTTTAGATTAGTTGTGTTTACCAGAGAAGAGTTGGGACTGTCCAACAGCCAATCAGCGAGTGATACATCTTTATAAGCAAGACTTCTAAAATGCTTGCCTCCGTTGACATTGTATGTGCCGATGGTGATGCGGATAGTGGAGGGCTGTGTGTACTCGTTGTATCGGCGACACATCTCCCGCAGCACGGGGGTGGATGTATGCAGGATGTTGGAAGGCAGCAATATTCTGGTTCTATCAGCCAGCTCCGAGTTCAATGTTGAACCCAACAAAAGAATGTCAATGGCTTCTTGTTTGGTATTGTCCAGTAAGTTGTTTTGGATAGTGCGTGCGGCTGATCTCGCACCATCAATTAACTTGGAACCTCCTTGGATTGCACCAGTGCCTGCATATATTTTTGAGATTTCATTACCATTGTTCACCCACATTTGTTTGAAAACTTCTTCAAATCTGGTAACATTTTGCTTTTTATCAAAACATTGCAGAAGTATCATTTGACTAACTAAGATTCCCAACCCAATGAATGTTTGTATTGTATTAGTTCTGTCCAAACAATCGAGGCAGTTGGTGCGTATGACACCTTTCTGCATGTTGAAGATATCTGAACCCCTAGAACTGAAGACACCAACAGTTTCAAAATATTTCTGAATAATACCCTTGAACTTTTCCAAGGCTACTTCTGCAGAAGCCCCTCGCACCTCCTGGTGGTAATCGTAGATGATTTGCACCACATCATTATGTGCAGAATCATTCAGATGCTTCTGGAAAGCATTGCTCAATGTGGCCTCTCCTTCGCTGCCTCCGATCAAGCTGGATCCTAGAAGGTTGACAACTATCACAGTGCCATAGTTACGTTTTAACTGGGAAAAATGTCTATCGCAAGCACTGGTTGATGCATCATATCCCCGGGACATCTTCACCTTGTGAGAGCCTACCTGGACTCCCGGCTGCTCCCAGAACAATGGTACAGATCCTCTGGTTTGGACATAAGAGGACACAGCATCATCGATGTAAATAGCCTGTTCAGTTTCAACAAAGTTGGCTACATTTCCATCGTCATTACAGCCTCTCACATTAAATCTTGTTCCTGCTCGTTCACAGCTGAGACGAGACACCAAAACTGCGCGAGCCTGTCGGTGTCCAACATATACGGTGCGTATTTCCACCGATCCACACATGGCTCTCGTCAGCCAATCATCGCAATCTATTCCAAATCTTATCAAATGTATAAACAATGTTCTGTTCCAGAAAAACCTATTATCAGGGTTGGCGCCCTTGCTCTTCCTCTGAGAGCACAGAGTGAGATCGAAGAGATTATCGTTAGACTTGCTGGTGCCCCATGAGAAGTAAAAGGTTCCAGAATTGAGTAGCTTTCTTAGCTCTGACACTTTGTCGTCGCCTTGAGATTGATAGAAGAGTGGTAAGAACTGCGTTTGCGTGATCTTGAAAACCTCCACGTCTCCGACCTTGCCGACGGAGCTACAGCCCGTGACCAACACCAGGTGCAGCAAGCAGGCTTCGCCCGCGTTCACTTGCAGCACGCCGAGGCAGCCGTACGCGTCCGCCACCTTGCGGTACTGCTTGCGCAGCGTGTCTGTCTCGCCCGGGGACAGCGACACCACGGCTTGAGATTCGAAGAGCAGCGAGCTATCTTTGTTTCTGTGTTGTAATATTATGCTGTATGGACTCGGGGGTGACGATTTCTCGAGGACTTTGAATCCTTTGGACATGGCCATGGTGCTTCTGTTACTTACGTGAAATTCAATCCCATGGATCCACCCCCTATTTGATTTCACTTTAGTTTTCCGTGTACATTACAAAAATATTATTTTACTCGCGCTGAAAAGTGAGCGAGCAAGTACTTCTTCTTCTTCTTTTAGCTTTGGCTCTGCATCTGGATTGATGCAATTCTGCCAGTGTCAGTTAGGTATGAATTGCGCATTTAGGAACAATAAATTAAAATTTAAGGAGGTTGAGTTTGGATTTTTCAGAAAATAAATAATTTATAAAATCAAGTTCGTATAGGTACAAAAACAAACAGAAACAACCAAATTAAAAGTTAAATAAAAAGCGTTAACAGAAGTGATCAATATGCGAAGTAACATAAAATATATGCATACGTAATCTAAAAGCTACAATTGTATACTATTTACAGAAATAAATCTACAAAGTTTAGATACAAAAGGGGAAAATACTAATGGAAGAAGGGTCTTGGAAGAGAAGGGACGGGGGATTTCAGGAGGAATAATATCATGACGAGAAATTTTAAGCCTAGGACAGACGAAAAGAAGATGTTCAACATCTCCTTCATCCAAACCACATTCACACAGAGATTGATTCCTGACCCTTATCTTCGTAAGAAGCACAGGGGTACATACATGGCCCAACCGGAGACGGCATAAGATGGATGTGCTGGTTTGGCTGGCCTTTTTAAATTTGAAAAACCAAGGTTTGAGAGAAATTTCTGGTTGCAAATTACCATAGTGCTTGCCTTTTAAAAGTCTAGATGAGTTCCACATTTGAGACCAAGAAGTAGTTAGATGGAAACTAGGGGCTGAACAAAGATCATGAGCAAAAATTTTAAGGTGTTCCTCTGAACCAAACTGAGTTGCTTGTTTCGCACAAGAGTCAGCGGTTTCGTTTCCTGGAATCCCAGCGTGACCCGGGATCCAAGCCAAGATAACATTAATTAAATTAAATTCATTTATTAATTCAGACAACATATTGGGTCCATTTTTTGTTAGTGAGCCGTCTTAAAATATATGTTAAAATACACGGAAAGCACAATAGGTACATAAAATTTAAAGGAAGGTTTACGACCTTTACTAGAGTCCTGATCAAGCTGTCTGAAGCGAGACTTTCTACTTGATCAGGACCCGAATTAAGGCCCTCATTACTGGTAGGTCGTAGCGATCTGGAATGACCTGCAGGATGCTGTTGGAACTGCCCCGCACTCTGCTGAGCAATGAGGCAGTTTTTTTACGGATGATGGCGTGAAAACCATTGACCCGTGCCTCCGCAAACATACTGGATGCACTGCAGAAGCGCGGCAGTCCCATCATCATCCTAAAACCATTATTATATTGGACGCGCAGAGCATTAAGCGATTTTTGAGTATAGCTAAACCACAGGCTGCTCGTGTAAAAAGATTGGCAGTAGGCTTTGAAGAGAGTTATTTTCACTTGCCTACTGCAACGAGCAAACCTGCGTGCCAGCATATTACATCTGACCGCCATGCGCCAACGCTCTGCGCTCCCTATCTATGTCCTCATGGTCATCAAGGTCATCATGTAATGCCCTAAGTATTTAAACTTGTAGACGCGTTTAAGTTCCGCTCCTTCAAGCCTAATAACTGGCACAGAATCAGGTACTTTACCGGAGGCCTTGAAAACCATGTACTCACTTTTTTTACAATTATAGAGCAAGCCATGTTTATGAGCGTACTCCTCACATATTCCCAGCAGTTTTCTGAGAGCGTTGATCGATGGGCACAGCAGCACCATGTCGTCTGCGTAGCTGATGTTGTTTATAAAAACATTATCAACCGAGCATCCGACACTCTCACTGCTGAGCCCAACTACCAGGTCGTTAATGTAGAGGTTGAAAAGTTTCGGTGAACTCAACCCCCCCTGCCGCACACCGCATTCCGGTAGTCTATCTGATGCCTGTACGCATCAGATAGACTACCAGCCCATCGTACATGGTTTGTTTGATTGGCGTACCAGTAGTGAGAGACGCTGCACCTGTGTATGCACGCCTGTTCTCGCCAGCTTGTCCCAGAGCTTGTCGTAAGACACAAGGTCAAATGCTTTGGAAAGATCGAGAAAGCATGCATACACCGGTGTGCGCCTCTTTGTACAGTATGCTTTAAACTTAGAATTACGGTTTCGGTTGAGACCTGTTTTCTGAAACCAAATTGAGCATCATGGATGTTGAGATGCCACGACTTTTACACCTGAACAAAGATTCACGAATTTTAAGAATGATTGGAAATCTAGATTTAGAGCGAAAGGGGCAAGATAGGATAGACTGAAGAGAGCTTTTAGAATCAGAGAATATTATGGAATTATTGAGGTTGTGCGAGTCTACAAATTTAATAGCTTCCAGCAATGCTATAGATTCCGCAGTAAAAACCATTATAAATGTCCATCGATTTACATTTATAATTTAAAATTATCTTGGACGAAGGAATCCAAACTGCAGCGTCTACAGGACTAGACTCATTTAATTTTGAAGCATCTGTAAAGATGGAGAGCCAACCATTATAATTAGAATCAAGTTGCATGTTAAATTTTTCACGAGCATATGAGTAACCTTTTACGATCCCAAAATCTAAGATAATATCTGGTTCGAACATAATAGCTTCATAAGAGGTAGTAAACAAAGGATTAGAACTAAATTGGATGACAGGATATGGAAGGTGGGAATATTTCATAAAACTCCGAATCAAACACGGTATTTTATCCTGATGAATATTAATAATAGGGTGAAAGAAAGAATACAAATCGTTTAATTTATTTAGAAGAGGATGTTGCAAATTTTGAACGTATTTGAAAAGAAAACAATCTGAGAGATATTGCCTTCTAAGAGAAAGAGGAGGATCACCACATTCTACTTGCATTGCGTTTATAGGAGAAGATTTCATTGCACCAAGAATAATTCGAAGACATTTTGACTGGACCTTATCTAACTTATCTAAAGCCATCCGCGTACTAGGATCCAGAAGGAACGAACCATAATCCATATGACTACGAACTATGGCATTATATAAAAGTTTTTGACAATAGGGATGGGAACCCCACCAGACACCAGACAGTGAACGTAGGATGTTAATATTCTTTTCAAATTTTTCTGCAATGTAGCTAAAATGAGGAACACCTGTCATTCTTGAATCTAATTTTAAACCTAAGAATTTTACATTATTTATTTGATCAATCAATTCACCGCCAACATATATGGCAATGGATGGAATTAATCTTTTTTTGGAGAAGACAATACAATTACTTTTAGATGGTGAAAGGGACATACCATGAACTTTAAGCCAATCATCCAGGATATTAAGAGATGCACTCAGTTCATCCTGAGCGAACTCTTGGGAACTCGTTTTAATATATAAATTTAACGGGGAGGGGTCGCCCTAGCTAAAGGAAAGCCCACTCACTTCAGTTAAATAGTTATATTTCACAAAATATAACGACTCGAACAATTACACACACAAAACGTGAGGACACAAGGAAGAAAACAATAGTCAGAACACGGGTAAATACACTAATACACATAATAGGTACACTTTAGAGTCACTTTTACATATACGGTAGACCTCTTTGATCGCGGAAGACTTTGTATATTCGGATGACGTGGTTCGCGCGTAAGATGGAAATCTCGACTGGCCACCCCTGCCGGCGACGGCGGGTGCGTCCTTTCCTGATCGCCTTTCTTCTCCGCGTCTCGGTGTTTGGCGGGAACCATCGCGTCTCGGATTGGTCGGCACTGATCGCGTCACGCATCTAACCTAACGGACCGGCCAGTTCCTAGAACTGTCGCCGACGCGAGCCCCCCAACACGATGCCGTCTACCTGCCTACCGCTGGCTTCAACTACCACATGTCTGACTAACCCTTACTGCTACATAAAGCCAAATCATCAGCGTATTGAAGGCATATACACGGCAAAGAGTGATAGTCTAAGTCAGAAGTATAAATACTATATAATAAAAGACTATACAGAACCTTGAGGCAACCCCTTATAAATACTACGGGGAGATGAAAGGAAGCCCTGGTATTTCACTAAAATTTTCCTATCCATAAGCATATAAAGCGTAACATATAAAGCGAATTATTCTCTCTGGAATTCCCGGCTGCTGAAGTTTTCTCTTGAGAATCGGTAGCAAAACATTATCATAAGCAGCAGTGATGTCAAAAAAAACTGCAAACAGTGATTCTTTATTGATGAATGCTGAACGAATATCCGTGGTAATGATACTTAAACTATCAAGGGTACTCATGCCTTTACGGAAACCAAATTGAGTACTAGAAATCATGTTACCATTTTTCACAATCCACTCTAGGCGATGGCCCCCGGCAACAAACAGGGCCTAAAGCGCTGCTGAGCGGTAGTAATTAGTAATTTACCAACCGCAAATAGCGTGTTCTGGGTTTGCACTTTTACAGTTATTACAAAAAATCTATGCAATGCATTTCATTTTTAAAACTAGTTTCTTAAAATAGATTAGTTAGGCGTTATATCCACATGCATTACTAAATGAAAATCAAGTGCTAAATTTAAGTAAATCGCGTTTAAAAAAAAGTTTTGCAAATTTTTCATTCACTTGCAGAAAATAATGTATATTTCCGAAAACAAACAATAAAATTAGCGGGTTTTGTATTATTCCAGATCGCAGATAATCTACAAAATCATATAATGATAAAAAACTAATCGCCAGAGAAAATAAAAGAAATATCCTCCTAAAATCAGGCTATCAAATTAGGATTTCCAACCGAACATTGCGGCGCGCAACGTAAACATAAACCTATGTAGCTTTTAAACTACTCACTTTATGACTGCCAAATATTGATGCAAAACGTAGAAAAGTTTATATTCTTTGATTTTACATAACATTTCTTAAAATTGAATCTGTAAATACCGTGATAAAAATCGTTGAAGGCTCCAACTGCCTCATTTGGTCACTGTTCACAAATTTTTATATCATACCACTATTATAATATTATATAGAAAGATTATTATCACACAAAAAACTACATAATATTGTCAACGAGTTGAATTATTGCACTTTTTAAAATAACAAAAGAAACCTATCCAACTTAGCTCGCAAAATACACTGACTGGGGCATGGATTCGCGCCCGGAGCGTTTTAAAAGGTCACACGGTAAAGGTGGTTTCACAGTGATATTTTTTCTGAACCAGACAGACAGGCAGGTTGAACGTTGCAAGTAAAAACCTACATTTCTGATCCGGGGCGCTGTTCGATAAATGACGTCATACGTGAAATGTATCGTACGCATTTTATATAGGTACTTAGATAAAAGGCAAATAAAAACCATGGACATTCAATCATTTTACTTTAATATTAATAACTAGGAATGGTATTCTTTGAAACACCTTTCCAAGCAAAGTGCAACTTCGCATTGCTCGCACTCATATGCGGTCCTTTTTGTTTATGGTTCTGTATCAGGCACCACACGTCAATATCTGTAAGTGAGAGTAGAGTCAATGTCTGTTTCATCCGCATTCGGCGCAGAATCATTTGGTTTAAATACCTGACTGAGATGACTTGCAAAAACCTCCGCTTTCTCTTGAGCAGTTCTAATCCACTGGGAGTTGTGTGTACGTAGAGGTGGTTTTTGTTGTAACGTGATACATAATTAATAGCGAATAACCAATAGAAACTTTGCTTTATTTAACTAAAGAAATTAGGATAATATAGTGCAGACATTTGTGTGACAGATTCACAGATGCCAAGATCATAAACAATAATAAGCACAAAGGAGATTTACATGTCATTCTCCCCCTCTATAGTCTCTTCATTGAGCAGGTAGTCATTGAGGCGTTGAGGTATTTTCCTAGTCCTCGTAGATCTCCGAAGAACTCGTGCAGGTCCAACGTCTTGCGGTGGAGTTCCGTAAATCTCTTCTTCATGGACATTCCCGATATTACGTCTTTCTTCTGATACTGAATTTTCAGGGTTTCCGTCATCATCTCTGTTGACAGGGTGTGAGTCTTCATCATCATTAGACATTGGAGGAAGTGGTGCAAGGTGTCTGTTGGATACCGAGGACTCCTGACCATTACGTCTTCGAACATTTGAGTAGCTGGGATTACTTTGTAGTAACTCGACTTCTTCGACGTAAGGGTCTGTTTTCGACCCAACGAATTTTTTTAATAGTATAGGGCCTGGAACCAGCCATGAGACGGCAGCGAATCTCCGATAGGAGTCCTTCGTGGAAAGTTGAATAGCCTCTCATGAGTCGCGTTTATAGAAGTGCAAAGAAGTGAGCGGACACAATGAAGCGAGCACTTTAAGACTTGCTCCCAATTTTCAATGGGCAAATTCTTAGATCGCAAAGACAGCTGTATAGTCCGCCAAAGGGTTCCATTTAGTTTCTCCACCTGTCCGTTACCTTGCGGATTATAAGGCGTCGTGCGAGAGCTGGCGATGTTACAATTTTTCAGAAAGGTTTGTATTTCCTCCGACATGAAAGTGGATCCTCTGTCGCTATGTATGTACAAAGGCTGACTGTATTCGTAGAAAAGATCTTTTAGGCACTTGATAACAGTTGCAGATGTCGTATCTGGACACGGATACGCAAAAGGGTAACGTGAGAATTCGTCGATAATCGTAAGAATATACTTGTTATATTTTGTGCTTGAAGGCAAGGGTCCTTTGAAGTCTATATTCAATCTCTCAAAAGGTGACACTTAATTCTTTGGTGTATTTTACCTCCGCAAAAGAAACAACGCTTTGTTGGTTGTTGTGGTGCGGTGACCGCAATTTTACGAGGATTCGGTACGAAGTGTCGTGTTGCTTCTTGTTGGACATGGCACAGGCATTCAAAGTATTAGAGGCGGTCAAGCTCATTATTGCAGAGTCCTTTTCGGCGGTTTCAAGGATGACGGCTCGGTTCATAGGTTCGTCTAGGGTAAGAGAAGAATTTTCCAGTAAGCGCTCCCTGATCTTTGATGAATGGATTCCCGCAATGAACGCGCTTCGTATAGCTTGGTTCCTGTGCAGGGTTGGAAAAAAAACAGTTTTTTTTAAATTATATAAAACAAACAGTTCAAATTGTTTTAAACAAGTGTTTGTTTTGTTTTTTTTTTGTCCTTTTTAGTTTAGGGCATTATTTTAAATTAATTCGACCTATAATGTTTCATTTCCAGACTAGATATTTTGACTTTTCAAATTTTCTATAGTAAAATAAATATTGACAAAAAACGATCAATGGATAAACATTTATTTTATGTTGCGTATCTCTAATCACTACTAAACGATTTACATTCACCCTGAATGTTTCCTAGCAGGACTATACCGGCGGGGAAATACCTATAAACTATAAATTCTATTCTATGAATAGGGGCACCCCCAATATTTATTAATTAGTGATGGGCCGAATGTGGTTTGAACCGAATACGAATTTCGGCCGAACATTCGGTAAAAATCAAAAATGCCGAAGTTCGGTTTTTATTCTGCACTTATATGGTAACAACTAACAAACAACAATAAAATATACCTATAAGTAATTATAATTAAATATATTGAATTTTCAAAAAGTTTATTTGATTCAAATCATAAGACTTCCTAATTTAATAAGAACTTATTGAATTTCATTTTTTAATTCTAAAACTTAAGATTGAAATGTCGAAAAAGGAAACTGATAATGACAGTTAGTTACTTGATTAATAAATAAATTACCATGATTTTAAATTATGTAAAAGGCTTATTTATTTAATCAGGTATGAGTGAGTATGACAGATTTGTTTTTTTTTTATGTTTTATTAATCTTAAAATCAAAATTGTGCAACTATTTCACTCTTTTCTTATACCGAATGTTCGGCATTTCAACCGAATTTCGGAAGAATGCCGAAGTTAGGCCCATCCCTAATATTTATATTTAAATGAGGGGAATAAAATAACCACTATTCCATTCGACAGCCATCCATTAGGGACTTTCCTAACGGGACTTTACCGGCGGGGAATTACTTAATATGAATTCTATAAATACGAGTGCCTTTCTTTCTCACATTTCATTTCATTATTAATTCTGCGACTGATAACACCTCATAAAAATGACAACTCCAGGACGCAAAAAGCATGCAATTTGGGAACAATTCACATCGATCCCCCAAGAAAATACCACACTGAAGACCAATAGGGTGCGTTGCAGAAAATGTAAGAAAGAACTAGTTGGACTTGTGAAAAGAATGGAGGCACACTTCCAGCAATGTAGCACCACCACCGGTTCTAACACTGACGCAAATCTTGACGCGGACAGGGACGTGGAGGAGGAGTTGTTGAGTGATGCTGGTTCTTCCCGATCTTCAGATAATTCTTCTGCTACACCCACATCTTCTGTTACTACTCTTCAATCTAAAAATGCCAGTACCAGCAGCAGCGCGAGCGTGAACATTTCAATGAAAAGATTTATTATTGCTACACGTCAAGAAGATAAGAAGAAAATTGATTTACAATTATCTCGTTATATGTTTGCTACTAACACGCCTTTTAACCACGTAGAACACCCAGAGTTACTGAAATTAATGGAAATTTTACGCCCAGGATATAAACCTCCAAACCGCAAACAAATTGCTAGCAAGCTACTCGACGAAGTCTACAACTCGACTCAAGAAGCCGTAAAAAATGAATTGAAAAACAAAGTTGTTAATCTGGCAATTGATGGGTGGAGTAATGTCAGGCAGGACTCGATAGTTTGTGTCTGTGTTACCGATGTGTTGACAGACTCATCTCATTTAATTGATACAATAGACACAGGAGCCGAAAGCCATACAGCTGACTACTTGGTTAAAGTTACTACTGCGGCAATAAAACAATGTGAAACTTACAAATGTACGGTGCGAAGTGTAGTGACAGACAACGCAGCAAATATGAGCCGTATGAGACGAGATTTAGCCCAACAGGAAGAACTAGCTTCTCACGAGGATATACTTACATACGGCTGTTCATCACACATATTAAACCTTCTAGCAAAGGATTTGAATGCAGAAGATATTACTGATAAAGTTAAGTCGATAATGCGGTACTTCAAATACACTCACTTTGCTTCTGCCAAATATAAAGAAGCTGGTGGAAAAGCAATTGTTATACCACAACAGGTACGGTGGAACACAATGGCTGACTGCTTAAAAGTGTTATTAGAAAATTGGCATATAATGTCAGATATATGCTTAAATCATTCAACTGCTATAGATCTGTCAATTTCATTGAAAGTAAATGACATGGCGCTGAAGCAACAAGTCCAGGCTCTCTACAAAAAACTGGAAAACATCGCAGTTACACTTGACATCTCCCAAAAGACATCCTGCTGTATTGGCGAAGTGACTGAAGCATGGATAGAGCTTAAAAATATGTTTGAGGGAGAGAATTACGACTGCGTGAGACCGAGTATTCATTGGATGATTTAAGGAAGTTCAAAGCTCGTTATGAAATGGCAATGTCTCCAGCTCATTTTGCAGCAAACTTACTACATCCTAAGTACAGGGGTGAAAAACTCACGAGTGAAGATATTTCTGAGGCTTTATTATTTATAGAAGCTTATCACAAAGAGGCGATGCCCTATGTTGTTAAATACAGGGCAATGACAGATCCCTTTCATAACTTTCTATTTGAAGATCATGTAGTAAATCAGGTCGGACCTCTCGAATGGTGGCAGTCATTAAAAAAACAAATTAATGGTCAAACAATGAACTTAGTGGCTCAGCTTCACACTGCTGTAGCTTCAAGTGCTGGAATTGAAAGATTGTTTTCAACATTTGGATTTATTCATTCTGACGTACGAAATAAACTGGGTACAGAGAAAGCTGCAAAACTTGTTACAGTTTTTAAATACCTTAATAAGGAAAAGAAAAAATAATTGTTATCTTGATCTTGTCATATTGTCTTACTCTCCTGACTGACAAACAATTTTGATTTTATAATGTTTATTAAATATAGGTAATTTTGTTTGTTATAATTTTGTTTTTGATTGATTTTAAATTGAAATTTTTAATATTCTATACTATCTAATGCATGTTTCAAAAATACGTGTTATCTTATCCCATTACCCATATAAATCCTGGTACTTGGTAGTAGTCAAACAAAGATCTAAGATCTTTGTTTGACTGAATAAATAACTTATCAAAAAAATATTACTTTCATTTTATATCATTCATTCGCAATGAAAAGTAGTTTTAAAGCTTGTTTTTTTCTCATCGTTTTATACAATGTTTAAAACTTGTTTTAATCTGTGTTTTTAAACGTGTGATAAAAAACACGGTTTAAAATCAAACTGTTTTAAACATTGTTTTAAACATGTGTTTTAAAACCATTTGTTTTAATCATGCCAACCCTGTTCCTGTGTTCGTCAGCTGACACAGATTTGAAATTACAATTTTGAGCCAGAAGATGTAAAGCGCAACAATAGTCAGAAATTGTTTCGTCATCTCTTTGTTTTCGTGTTCCGAGGACGTAGCGGGATAATATTTCGTTCACCGGCTTTAAATATGTTTTGTTCAATAAAGTGACAGCGCCATCATAGATTTCACATTCTTTGATGTAAGTGTAATGTTAGTAGTCAAGTGGTTAGCCAATAACTTGAGTTTTGTAGAATATTTAATATCTTTTGTTATTTCTTCGTCAAGGAAATTCGAAAAGGTGTGGTGCCAATGTGACCATTGTTCTCCAGCAGCGGGAGCAGTAGGTTCTACATCAAATCTGTCAGGTCGAAGAAATCTTGATAAGGCGTGTTTTTCCGTCATTATTTTAGTTAAATAAATTGATACATAATTAATAGCGAATAACCAATAGAAACTTGGCTTTATTTAACTAAAGAAATTAGGATAATATATTGCAGACATTTGTGTGACAGATTCACAGATGCCAAGATCATAAACAATAATAAGCACAAAGGAGATTTATATGTCATTACGGCCGATCAAGGTTTTTACAGGCTTTCCATAGTGAGTAGTTGGTTTGTTTTGTAGCTGTTAATCCTTCTAGGTAGGTATTTAGGGCAGTGTTGTTTGCTTCCTTTATGAGGGTCTTAAGTTCACGGATAGCTTTGTTCAATTTCCTTTTGTCATTTTGGTGTCTACTGATGTGCCCTACTCGACGTAGTCTTCGTTTTTCGAGTATTTTTTGTCGAATTGAGTCAGAGTATGTTTTACTCTGGGGGGGACGATCGGTATCTTCAGGCGTGGACATCCAGCAACATTCCTGTATCACTGATGTTAATCTACGTACGGCGTTGTCAATATCTGTCTCAGTTTTTAGAGCTACTTTTAGTTCCAATCTCTCGTGAGCTAGTTCTCTGAAAGAGTTCCAGTCAGTCCTTTTATTATAGAGTTTTACTTTACTTTTTTCCATATTTAGGACTGTAGTGCCAATATTGAGGATTATTGGGACATGTTTGAGTCCAAGCATGTTCTTATTTGATGAGACATTTTATTATGAAAAAGTCTATGACGTCAGGAAGGCGGTTTGGATCTGTTGGCCAATTGGTTGGATCTGTTGTTGAGATTGTAGTGAGGTTGTTCTTGTCAATAGTTTTCTTGAGCTCTCTTCCTCTCGTGCTGGTAAGTCTAGAGGCCCAGTGTACATGCTTTGCATTCCAATCACCTCCAGCTATAAAGCGCAGTCCAAGCTTGTTGAACAGTTCCTCGTATTGCTCCACTTTTATTTTGTATTTTGGAGGGCAGTATATAGCGGACACATTAAATGTTCCATTTCCATCATTTATAGCCACTGTTGCTGCATGGATGTGTAGTTTTCTAAATTGCGGTTGTTCATGGTGTTTAATTTTTGACTTTATAATTATGGCTACTCCTGCATGTGCAGATCCGTCTGGGTGATTTGTGGTGTAGATATTGAAATTACGTATATTAATAACTCTGTTATCAGTTAGGTGAGATTCGGACACTAGTAAAATGTCTATGTTGTGTGTATGCAAAAAGACTTCTATCTCTCCTAGGTTAGGAGATAGCCCATCTAGGTTCCATGCTGCTATTTTAAGGGAAGCCATCATGACATTTTGGCTACCAGGGTTGTTATGAGGTTAATTCAAGTGCTCATTTGTTGTAGGATAAGATCAAACTTTTCTGCTTGTTTTAGAAGCATCTCTTCCATTTTACTTGGTGTAGTTGTTTCAACATCCATAGTTTTTGAGTTTTCTCTTAGAGTGTCGGCGTAGCTTGCTCTTTTTTTAGGCACTAAAAAAAGAGGGTTCAGTTTTGTTTTAGTACTGGGTGGGTATTCACTGGTGTGTTGTTCCGGATATTGGGACAGTGGTGGCATTTGACTATCAATGTCAGGTGTCGGTGTATAAGCGTGTATTTGGTTGTTATTCTGCTTTTCATTTAGTTTTGGAATAACTCTTGTCGTTATGTGTGCTTGTTTGGATTTCCTTGTAAACTTCATATCCCTTAAAGTTAGCCGGATGGGCTCCAAGGCACAGAGCGCATTTTGCTGGAGTATTTCGATCGGTCTTAGGGCAATCTGCTGTTCTATGTCCTTGGGCACATTTCACACATCGGTAAGGTCTCATAGAGTGTTTTTAGAATGCCCGTACTGCTGACATTTTTGGCATTGTATTATAGAGTTCCGTTTTCGTGGCTCTTCTATGATGACTGATTGATGATCTATGTGCTTGATGCTCTTTACAGCTTTGTTATTGGAGCTCTGTTGTAGGGTTGCAAAGAATGTGGAGGTAGGTTTCTTTTCAGGCCCGTACTTTGCATTTATTATCTCTCCGATAACTGTGTTTCCTGTCTCTTCCAGTGTTTCTTTTATTGTACTAATGGGTGTTGAGTGATGAAGGTTTTTAATTACAACTCTAATGGTTTTTTGTCTTTTCTGTTATATGTGTGTCTGTCTTGTTGACAACGCATTCCAAAAGCTGAGTAAGCTTGGTGAGGTCTTCAATTCCATATAGAATTATAGGTGGTGGTTTAGGGACCTTTTTAGGAGCTTCCATTTCGCTGTTTTCTTCCTGGTCTACAGGAAGAGTGATAAATTGGTTCGTAATCTCTATTTTTTCCGGAGAGGGAGAAGAGGATGGTTTCCTTTTTTTTAGAACAGCGTAGTTCTGATACTCTCTGCCATGTTGATCAAGTTTTTCCAAGTCAGTATTTGGGGTAGTGGCTGGGCTTTGTATATGAGCTTCTGATGTAGAGCTTTGTGATGATGTTCTTGGTCTCACCAGGAATAGACCAGGATGGAAAACTTGCTGTGCTAGCTTCTTATTAGTTTCTTTAAGACCAGTAACATTCACTGGTACGGGGGCCTGGGTACCCACCCTCTTACAGTCCCGGCAGAGTGTTTATAAGTAATAAAATTTTCATCAGACATTGAGGCATTATATGAGAGTTCTGCCCTTTTTCTATCCTTAACAGCTGATGTACAGTCAGAGTCCCACCAGGGAGGGGAAATTTTAGACCAAGTAGATGATTGTTTTTAAGAGGGATGTTATGGTTAGCACTTGAAATTATGCAATCAACAAATTTAGAGTAAGCCGAAAGGTAGAGGTCTGACGTAGCGCCAGGTTGTAACTCTGGAAGATCTCTAGCAGAGACTTCAATGTGATTAGAAAAAGAATCCCATTTAGCTGCAGAAAGTCTGAATTTTAAATTAGGATTAAAATTGCGAAAAGTTGTAGCACGGTTAGAAATTTTAATAACAATTGGGAAGTGATCGCTACCATAAGAAGTTGGTAGATATTCCCAGGAGAGGGAGGAAGAGAAGGAGAACAAACAGTCAGATCGACAGCACTTCTAGGGTCCTGGGAAGGAAGTACTCTGCGAGTAATGGAGCCATCATTGACAACACACAGGTTGGATTCATCAAACATTTCAATGAGAATGCGACCAAACACGTCAAAATGGCCAGAGCCCCATGATGTGTGGTGACCATTGAAGTCCCCTAACAAGATAATAGGGGCAGGGACAGAAGAGATAACACAAAGAATATCGGGGATTAACGCTGAATTAGGGTGGGGAATATACATATATAGAGATAAAAGTAGTATCAAAGGCTCTAATAGTTACAAGATTAATTTCAAGAGAATGAAGATCAATAATAAAACAAAAAAAGTAGATCAATTTGACTTCTGAATTCGGGAGGGGGGTGGGTCACTGGCAGTCTTAAAATTTTTCCAAGTTTTTCCCTTTTTTGGTTTAATTCGACTGGGTTTAGTGAGGTGGGTTAAGCAACAAAGAAAAACTAAGACAATAAGCGGAAATAGCTGCATTATTCTGATTTCTTCGGCGATTAATAAAAACGTAAGAAATATAAAAAAGACACCGACAAAGACATTGCCGAAATTTTTATAATCTGGCTATGCGTGTGATTTTCCCTTCTCACCCGAGAGGTGCCTCCTCGAAGCTTGGCACCCTGTGATAGCTGTGCTAGTGATTTCAGTCTATCAATTGTAATTGAAAAACGCAGTGTATTATGAACTAAAATCAATATTTGATACTTACGGTTTTTTATCGCTAGTGCTATTTGTTATCTAGTCACTTTCAGTCTCAAATAACAACAGTAGGCGCGGGAGACATTATTTATTTTCTTAATCTTTTGAATATTATTTACACAACATCTCGGAAAGATTACTTTGATGATTGCTTATACTTGGTATGCATCTTTATGTTTTACCAAAGTCCTATTCACAGTTTTCATGAATAATTCATTTCGCATTTTGGTAGTCAAGTTGCTGGAATTGTGACGTCGCGCGTCGTCAGCGTTTTTATTTTATTTATTTATAGTGCTTTCGGCGACAAAGACTAAGAAGTTTATGGTGCGTTTAAGTTAAGTTAGTTTAGTTTAAGTTTGTTGTACCTATGTTTTTTTATATCGACAAAATTTTATTTCGTTAAGATTTTAAAAGATCTTATATTTTGCGTACGATTTCGACTACATGATCGTACATCGTATCAGGAGCAAAAACGTACGTTTGGCAACACTGCTATGGTATAATTATTTTAGTAACCAAATATTCTCCGTCTACGTTTTACTGCGAGACAGCACGATGGTCAAGTGGGGTGACACTGACACTTGCTTACGTCATCATCGGCATCGGAGAATGAGAAGACGAATTTGCTATTTAGTGATAGGAATGATTCTTACCGACTTATCGTACCTAACTCCCCGAGCTCCTTGTATTACCTGTATGAATCTGATAAAAATAAGGATAAACTAATAGCCCGGCTACACGCTCAAACATTTGCATGTATGATTGCAAAAACTTCATTGGGTGCATCCACAATTGTTTGACCATGTAGCCCGGCTATAACGCCGTTAAGTGACAAACCGTTTTTGAGTTATCAAAAAACGCAACTAAAATTAGAAATGGATGCAATTTTTAATACTGCATCCATTTCTAATTTTGGTATTCCTACTATCACGTTTTAGAAGTGTACATATTTTAAACAAAAATTTTGCCTCGATAAAGCTCTTTTCATGAACTAGGTACTACTGATGCGAATATAATTCTAACACATCTATAGAGAACATTACAGATTACTAAATCTAAGACGTTTTTAACTAAATTACATTCAAGATGTTGAACTCACTAAGAGGAGTAGATATACTTTTATTTAAATAAAAAGCAGTTACATTTTAAAATCCAAACAATCAACATCAAAAAAAAAAAATAATCTTAAAAATTTCACATATTAAGGATTTGCAAAAAGATCGTATATACTCTTTGAATCGTCTTCCATTCATCCACAAATATATCACGCTGAGGATGTTTGAGTAGATGAGATTTACTACAAAAATAAACATTATTACCAAAAGTTTCATTGTGAAGCTTTTGGTAATAATGTTGACTAGGTATTTTATTTTAGCATGGGTTCATATAAAATGATCTGCAATTTGTGGAAAACTACTTTTCTTATAGTTTTATTCCTTGCAGAACGCAGAAAATATTTGAATTTCGCACAGGCATGATACTACCTGCACCTAAAGGAATTTTGCGCAAATCTGTGACAGATTCCTTGTCGATGGCTTGGTAGCAGGGTTCCTGAACAGCCCTGCTGGCTGCTGATCGAAGATCGCCTCACTGACATGCGAGAGCTCACATGGAATATAATTAAATTTTCAAGAGCGATATGATTCCTTATATTTTTATGTGCTATATATAACACTTTAGATTTAGTAATCTATAATGTTATATAGTGTTTAATAAACTGAAAGTGAATGATTATTCTCGCCACGGATATGAGGTCTTCCGACTATGTTATAGTTTCTTAAATGAGGTATGTATATAGCTAACAAAACATTTGTTAGGTACATATGTACATAACTACGGCTTATATGTTTGAATAAAAATAAACGTACAATATGAAGGTATTTATTTCAGTAGGTTACAATTAATATATAACTCAATCACAGACAAGATAAAATACTTAAAGTAATATAAACTTACATGGGCACACGGTTATAGAGAGAAACCGCTGAGATGTATACCTACCTGGAATTTACTCAAAATCCAAAGCAACCTGTCGACAGCTCTCTGGCGGCGCGGCGGTAGGTTGATATCAGCGGCATCCCGCCCGCTGCTAGATGATCGTTAACATGGACATAGTTAGGAATGCAACATGGGTAGAGAATAATTATCTTATAGCGACAGACGTGTAAATTCTTAGCGACATATTAAGGAATTCCTCAAATAGTGCAACTAACATATTTGTGGTACAACGCCTGGCTGGGTCGAGGCACGTCGAGGCGGTGAGCGTGCGCGCGATGCACATGCGCGCAGTAGAGCTGGTGCGCGACACGCGACACGGTCGGCGGGATCACGTCCACGGAGCTGTCGATGCGCAGCGCGCTGCTTACCGTCAGCACGACGGGCGCTGATGGGGGGAAGTGCGGGGAGGAACGCCGGGAGAACTTCACGTAGCGTTTGTAGCTGGAAGAGAGGACATCATCCTTACTGATATTAATTATTTGTAACACGTGTCCTATTGAGAATTGAGTTATTATTAGTTAGGGAACCAGTTTGGCGGCAACTAATTGTATGGTGGCGGACAAACACGCGGAGTATACAATAAAAACGTCAAGTGCAAGTTGACTCGCGCGGGTTCCGAAATTATAAGACCGGAGCTCTTGTTTCTTGCCAAATTTCATGATTCTAGGTCAACGGGATGTACATAGGTACCCTATAGGTTTTGGTCCCTTGCTACAACCAAAAAATTTTTTTTTGTGAATAGTCTACATATTTACTGTTTTCAGATTTTTCCCTTTACTTGTGCTATAAGGCCTTGCTTCTTGCCGATTCTCAGTCAACAGGTACTTCCTGTTGACCTAGAATCATAAGATTCCCTATAGGTTTTCGGTCCATGGTGAGAATCAAATATATTTTTTTATGTGAATAAACTACAAATTCACGGTTTTCGGATTTTTCCCTTTAGTGCTATAAGACTACGGTCTTATAGCACAAATCATAAAATTTGGCAGAAGTAAGCTTCTTGCCAAATTTCATGATTCTAGGTCAAAGGGAACTTCCCTATTGGTTTTGTGAGCGTTGATTACATAGAAATAAAAAAAAATGGGATTAAACGGCTGTAACTTTTGATTGCGTTGACTTAGAAGTTTGATTTATATCACGGCTCGAAGAGGTTACGGACCTGAGTATTTCATGTTAATTTCAACCCGATAGCTCCACGCGTTTCTGACAAAAGAAGGTTGACAGACGGACAACAGTGATCCTATTATAAGGGTTCCGTTTTTCCTTTTTAGGTACGGAACCCTAAAAACTAGTTCTTAATGCAAAACTCTGTACAGTAGTCTCTGTGTGCACTCACAGGATCATGTCTCGCTTGCCGGGCTCCTGAAGCAGCACGCGCGTGGAGCGCTTCACCGCCTTGAAGGGCGCCGGCGGCTCCACCTCCTCGCTCTCCAGGAACTGGGGAGATTTACAATTTATTGAACATCTTCAAACTATCTGTAGGCTATACGAAAGAATACAAAGACTTTATAGGTAGAAGAGTGGCGGGCGACAGCGAGCCAGGTTAAATATAGGTTCGAGCGCGATCGCCATCTAACACTACTCAATTACAATACAACTCGAGCGGTGTTATTAAAACACACAGCGAACGTTTATAGGTAGGTAGGCTACGCCACTATCAATATCAACATGAATGGGAAACGGCCGCCGCAGGCACAATTTGTATGCACGATTTGTATTTATTCAATAAAGATTTATATATAATTATAGAATTTGATGTAAACAATATAGGTTTGTTTAGTATTTTATGTCATCATCATCATCAGCCCATACACGTCCACTGCTGGACATAGGCCTCCCCCGTACGACGCCACAAATAGCGGTCGTGAGCCGCCTCCATCCCTGCGACCGCTACGATGTCGTCGGTCCATCGAGTGGATGGTCTCCCATGTAGGGGGGGATTTGCCATAATCACCACGCTTGGCAGGCGGATTGGTGATCGCAGTGTAGATGTTAAAAATACTCAGAAGGAAGCTGCTGCCCTTCCTCTGGCATGAATTTTATTTTGAAATGTTTTAAGATGTATGTTTTACTGTGCAATAAAGATTTAAGAATTGACAAGTATGCAATACAACACGTTCATTTAAATTGAATTTGAAGTAAACAACAGCTCGATTTAATCGTTACAGTCTATACATATACACGGCATGGAAATCATTCACTGGTAGCAGATAATAGAGGGCGTGCAATGTGGTGATGAGGTTGAAGGGGTTCTTGTTACCTTGAGGATGTTCGCGAGGGGCGTGGGCGCGAGCCGCGCGCTCGGGATAGAGGTCGTCAAGTCATCATCACTTGATGAGTCGCTGTTCGAACTGTACACACGTAATTATAAAACATTACAGTTATGTTATAGCCCGGCTACAACATTACTGCATGTTATGATTGCACAAACACAGTTTGCGCAAGCAAGATGGTGCGTGTGGCCTCATCTTGCTTGCGCAAACTGGATTGTGCAATCATGCATGCACAAATGTTTGAGCGTGTAGCTGGGCTATTACTCTCACAATATAGAGCATACACACACAAACTAGAGGAGAGTAGGTACCTACTATGAACACTAGTAAATAGTAGATATTATCTGCCCGCGGTGGAGTTCTAGGAATCTAATAATGACGTAGGTTATTTGATAAGTCGACACTTGGTGCCTTAGCGAATTAGCGTGTAGGTCAACAACGAATAAAGTTACCGGGCTGGTCTAGGCCTACAACCATGGAACCATGCTAACTAAACCTCATAACTTTTTGCATTATTAAGTAGAGATCGGCGTTCGCTACTCAAGGTGTATCAGTAAAGGTGCTCACTCGCTGGAGTTGTTGGAGGCAGTGCTGGACCGTCCGCTGATGACGGGGTTGTTGGAGGGCGGCGTGGCGCGCCCGCGGACCACGAACGGACTGTCGCGCTCCGAGAGCGGCGGGCCGAGGTCGCGCCGGCACCGCACCATCTCAACAAAGTAAAACGAGTATGACTCTCTGCTGAAAACACACTTGAATGATAAGAGCGTACAAGTAAATGTTTTAAAATTCAAATCATTCATTCATACAATAGATTCACAGGGAATATGATAACCTTCATCGGCTAACGAAATGCATGGAAGGTCACCTCTGCATCAAGCTGATCATCGACTGTATGGAAGAACACTACAATTACTCAAAAATATTTAGAAAAGTTTGTCAAGTAGCAAAATCAAATTATATTAGCTCAAAAATTAGAAACAGTGAAAATGTAATAAAATCAACGTGGAAAATAATAAACAGTGAGACTGGAAAGGTCAGTACCTACATTAATGATTACAATTTAAAGATTAATGATTGCTCCGTCAAAAATGACGTTGAAGTAGCCCAAGCATTTGAAAACTTTTTTACTGACATTCCAATCTCTACTACAAAGTGTCTGAACTCTTCTCAATTAATCGCTGAGTCTTTACTAAAAGAAAATGTACCGGCATGTGAAAATAAATTTAACTTCCATCATGTCGATGAAAAAGATATTAAAAAAGCCTTTAAACTTTTAAATATAAAGAAAACTGCAGATCTCTGGGGCATTTCCGTTAGAATTATTAAACCATTGATTGATACTATTGCACCAGATCTAGCTTTTATTTTCAATGAATCTATTGATTGTGGCGTTTTTCCTGATCTGATGAAACATAGTAAGATAATCCCACTATTTAAATCGGGTAGTAGGTCTGACCCCACTAACTTTAGACCGATATCAGTACTGCCTACATTCAGCAAAGTTTTTGAAAAACATATTTTACATCAATTGCTTAGGCATTTCAATGGCAATGACCTGCTACATCGTAAGCAATTCGGGTTTACTCACGGCAGGTCAACTACTGATGCCGGTGTAGAGTTGGTATCGCATATTTTTGATGCTTGGGAGAAGTCGCAAGATGCTTTAGGTGTTTTTTGCGACTTGTCAAAAGCATTCGACTGTGTACACCATGGAACATTAATCAGGAAACTACATCACTATGGAATAAATGACACCTCTTTGGATCTTCTTACTTCTTACTTGAGTGACAGGATACAAAGAGTTGACATTAATGGGAAACGGTCTTCGGGATCTGTAGTTACAATGGGTGTACCGCAGGGATCTATCCTTGGCCCTTTTCTATTTTTGGTTTATATTAACGACCTACCTGATCTCGTTAAAAATAATCACGAGATTGTATTGTTTGCTGATGATACTTCTTTAATTTTCAAGATTATTAGACAAAACACAAATTATGACGATGTAAACAATGCAATATCAAAAATAGTCCATTGGTTTAGTGTCAATAATCTTTTACTTAACGAAAACAAAACTAAATGTATTAGATTTATTCTACCAAATGTAAAACAAGTAAAGGCTGATATAAACGTAAAAGGAGAAACTTTAGACATTGTAGACAGTACCGTATTCTTAGGAATAACTTTAGACAGTAAACTTCAATGGGGCCCACACATAGATAAACTATCGAAGAGACTTAGTTCTGCAGCATATGCAGTCAAAAAAATCCGTCATCTTGCAGACGTTGATACTTCTAGACTTGTCTATTTCAGCTACTTCCATAGTATTATGTCTTATGGCATATTACTGTGGGGGAACGCTGCAGATATTAATACCGTATTTGTGCTGCAGAAGAGGGCTGTTCGTGCTATCCATAACATGGGTCCTAGAGAATCACTGCGTGATAAATTCAAAGAAATAAATATAATGACTGTACCATGTCAATATATTTATGAAAACTTATTGTACACTCATAGAAATATCTATCGATTCCCTAAAAATTGCGACATACATAATGTAAATACTAGAAATAAGAACAAACTCGCTTTGCCCAAAACTCGGCTGCACAAGATTAGTGTATCTTTTAAAGGGCAATGTATACGCTTCTACAACAAAACTCCGAGTGAGTTGCAAAAATTATCAATAAATAAATTCAAACAAACTATCAAACATATCCTTTGTAAAAAGGCTTATTACAAAATATCAGATTATCTAGAGGATAAAAAAGCATGGGACGACTTTTGCTCCAACTCGAAAACTAACAACCTAACAAGGTATAGGTTTCTTGTTCGCTTCTTTACTTTACCTTAAAAAGATTGAAGTGAACAAAAAATCAAAGTGATCACTTTATTTCCCTGTTTTACTTATGTAATTTTGATTTTGTGACGTGTCCAAGGGTCCTGTAAGGTCTAAAGAAAATAAAGCACTTTGATATTTGATACAGACAAGAGAGCAAGCAAAGCAAGGTTAACCAACTGTGTGGATGATTTTCTAGCGTTTGACTCTGTGGAAAGGCTAGCGTGTGAAAGCTTTTATTGTACACTTGTAAGTGTAATAGTAGTGTAAGTGTACAATAAGTAGTGAGTGTGATACCTGCAGCTCTCGGCAGTCCTGCAAGGAGGTGTACTCGAAGGGTCGGTAGTAGTCGTGGTAGGGGTCCAGCATGTCGGCTCGCGGCGGCGCGCGCACCAGCTCGCAGCACAGCTTGCGGGCCTCGCGGGCCGCGCGCGGCAGCGACGCCACCACCTCGCGGTCCCACCACGCTGTCAGGGACCTGGAATTACCAATCCATTATTAGCCCACCGGCCATATATTACAAAAACTGTTAGGTATATTTTTAAATAATCAGAAATAATATATTTATTGATAAATAATTATTACAGGTCGGTCCATTTACAAATTATAACATAATAATAAAATTATATTACCTATATTTAAATTACATAAAATGAAAATAATTAGAATTAATAATATTGTCATATTGTACAAAATAATAATAATTAAAATATACACCACGGGTATACCGACTGCTCCCGGGGAAGTTCCTGGTTCTCGTCTCCGCTTGCGGAGTGGTACCCCAAGAGAACCAGATCCCCACCTCTTGCTTGCCTTCATTGGCCGGTCTGAGTGGAGTCGCGAGAGATGCATCTTAGGATGTAGACTCGGGGGTGGAAGTGTCTAATGGCGTAATAACGAGGAAGCCCGCTCACGTGTCTTCGTGATGGTGAAATCGGGGCCGCACCTCTCGACACCCCTTAGTCGTTTGCACCGATGTTGTTCCTTTACCGGCATATAAGCCAACATTTTGAGGAACCCGTCCAGCATTCGGCAAGCCACCGTCTGCCGCTTGTAACAGTATTGAGAGTATGTTTATGGCAGGCGTCCATAGTTTCCCCCACAACCCAATTACACAGTCCATCCATTCACCACAATAACATGGCTTTTTTGTTATTTTCATTTTCCTTTGCAATAGTCTCTACACCTGACGGATATCATCTTCGGGTGTATCATATTGTGCAACCAAGGATGATATCCGCTATGTGTAGCTCTCGCCTTTAGATTAATTCTCATAAAGGGAAATTAAAATACCATTGTATTTTCGGCACAAATTCTTCAATATTATAGAACGCCTTCTCGACCAGCCACGATTTAAGTCTCCGCTTAAAGGAGGAGAGGCTAGGCGCAGTGAATATCTGGTCGGGTAAGTTCTTGTAAAACGCGGGTCCTAGCACGAGAGAGACCGAGTTAGAATTATTTTTCGAGTTGGAGCAAAATCCGTCCCAAGCTTTTTTATTTTCTAGATAGACTGATATTTTGTAATAAGCCTTTTTACAAAGGATATGTTTGACAATTTGTTTGAATTTATTTATAGAAAGTTTTTGCAACTCGCTAGGGGTTTTGTTGTAGAAGCGTATACATTGCCCTCTAAAAGATACATTAACCTTGTGTAACCTAGTTTTGGGCAAAGCGAGTTTATTCTTATTTCTAGTATCTACATTATGTATGTCGCAATTTTTAGGGAACCGATCGATATTTCTATGAGTGTACAATAAGTTTTCATAAATATATTGACATGGTACTGTCATTATATTTATTTCTTTGAATTTATCACGTAGGGATTCTCTAGGACCCATGTTATAGATAGCACGAACAGCCCTCTTCTGCAGCACAAATACGTTGTTAATATCTGCAGCGTTCCCCCACAGCAATATACAATACAATACAAAACTGTTTATTGTACACAACAAAGACAAATAAAACACAGACATTAACATAAACAAGTACAATGGGCAAATATACCATACGACATAATACTATGGAAGCTGGCTGAAATAGACAAGTCTAGAAGTATCAACGTCTGTAAGATGACGGATTTTTTTGACTGCATACGCTGCAGAACTATGTCTCTTCGATAGCTTATCTATGTGTGATAACTAATGGGGCCCCATTGAAGTTTACTATCTAAGGTTATTCCTAAGAATACGGTAGTTTCTACAATTTCTAACGTTTCTCCTTTAATGTTTACATCAGCCTTAACTTGTTTTACATTTGGTAGAATAAATCTAAGACATTTAGTTTTAGTTTCGTTATGCAAAAGATTATTAACACCAAACCAATGGACTACTTTTGATATTGCATTGTTTACCTCGTCAAAATCTGTGTTTTGTCTAATCATCTTAAAAATTAAAGAAGTATCATCAGCAAACAATACAATCTCGTGATTATTTTTAACGAGATGAGGCAGGTCGTTAATATAAACAAAAAATAGGAAAGGACGCGGATTGATCCCTGCGGTACACCCATTGTAACTACAGATCCCGAAGACCGTTTCCCATTTACGTCAACTCTTTGTATCCTGTCACTCAAGTAAGAAGTAAGAAGATCCAAAGAGGTGTCCACAGTGATGTAGTTTCCTGATTAATTTTCTAATAATGGTATACACAATCAAATGCTTTTGACAAGTCGCAAAAAAAGCCTAAAGCATCTTGCGCCTTCTCCCAAGCATCGAAAATAAGCGATACCAACTCTACACCGGCATCAGTAGTTGACCTGCCGCGAGTAAACCCGAATTGCTTACGATGTAGCAGGTCATTGCCATTGAAATGCATAAGCAATTGATGTAAAATAAGTTTTTCAAAAACTATGCTGAATGTTGGCAGTATTGATTGATATCAGTCTAAAGATAGTGGGGTCAGACCTACTACCCGATTTAAACAGTGGTATTATTTTACAATGTTTCATCAGATCAGGAAAAACGTCGGCAAAGTAAATAAAGCCGGCATGTTTAGCCACATAATATCCTAAAGAGCTATAGCTCGTCCTAAGCCCCTTTACAGGCTATTAACATCTTTCATTTATCTATGCTATTACTAAGGTTACTTTACTCGTCAAATATCTTTGCCCAACATTTTATCAAAATTCTTTGACGGATGCCCATTCTACGTGTCATATAGATATATAAGCCAAAACTTCAACAACAGATCGGGCTGACCTTCAATAAAATATAGGCTTTTTAACCCATAAAATATCAGTTTACATGGAAAAGAAATAACCTTTATAAGTATCCATAGTACCAACGCGTGCGACGACGCGACGCCACGGGCAGAAGCCAGTGTCGAAATCTATGATCAAATATAACTTCTGTTACCTCGTGTGCGGTATGTAGACGGAGGCCTCCGGATGGTGCAGGTGGTGGTCCGAGGAGTACTCCCACTGCGCCGGCGCGTGCGGCTCAGGCACGAACAGGCCCAGGAACAGGTTCATGGTGCTCTGTTTCTCCGCATCAGAGAACGTGTTGGAGTAGTAGCGGCTGAGGGTCTGCATTATGTCGTTGCCGTGGGACGACCAGGGAGCTGTCTTACGGTAGGTTTTTATTCTGGAATGAGGTAGGAGGATAGGAGCTCGACTTTAGGACTTTCACGTTACATTTCAAGGGCGGAATTGTCCCTGCATAAAGGCTTATTCAGGTTTTTGTTTGACCCCGTAGGCAACATCACTGGTTGAACTGGCCGGCGCGAGAAGCTCGGAGTCACTGGCTCTGACTCTGTCGGTGTTGCTTCGCAATCTCAATGTCAAGGTCGAGTATTGTGGTGTCCTGAAGATGTCTCGTGGAGAGACGAAACTAGTAGATAACTTACTTTGATGAATACTATCAGAGTAGATTATACGCGGTATTGTTACTAAATATTTTTTCATTCTAATATTTCGCAGTGAAGATGTAAAAATACACACTGGAAGCTGCTGCTCAATCTCTTGTAAGTACCCGCAGTCCTCACGACATCAGCGAGTTGTAAGGGTCGATTCTAACGCAGCGACAGAAACATCCAAACCTTTTTGCTGTGGTCGTACCCGACTCGTAATCCAGCAGGATAAAATAATATAAATCCAGCTAGAAGGTAATCTCTGTTCTCCGATCTTGTTTACCTGTGCACCAGCTGCGAGCCGCCGTACTGCAGCGCCAGGGTATCTCCGTGGTCCTCGTACAGCCCCTCCAGCAGCCGCGCGCAGTCAGAGTCAAACTCTATGTTCGGTTCCCCGATCACGCCTAGCGCGTATAGCTGCAACAATGTACAATATTATATTTACTTTATGTCAGAGTTGGCCGTCGCAGTCGCGGCGTAACGACGACGCGACCCCTTCAACTCAGCCCGTGGATATCGTTACTATTGACCTCTCCAACTTAGCCCGTGGATATCGTTACAATCGACCCCTCCAAATCAGCCCGTGGATATAGTTACTATCGACCCCTTGAACTCAGCCCGTGGGAAGCAGCTTCCTTCTGTGTTATATTTAACTCCTACACTGCGATCAGCAATCTGCTTGACAAGCATGGTGATTATGATAACCACCCCCCTAATTTGTGGGAGGCACGTTCAGCAGTGAATGTATGAGTGTGTGTGTTATCAAATAAAAAGTTAAATGTTAATGCTCCTCAGTTGAATTGTTTTCCATTAGTAAAAGACGTGATAAAGAAACCACTAGCACATACATACATACATAGATAGTATAGGTACCTGATGTGCCAGCACGCACTTCCCGATCGCGAACTGCGCAGTGTTGGTCCTGTCGAGACAGTCGACACAGTTGACGCGCACGAGGCCGGTCTGCACGCGCCCGCCCTGGTGACCCGGCGCGCCGCCCAGCGCGCCTGCACCCCGCCCGCCCCCCGCCACCGCCGCGCTCAGCCCCTCCTCGCAGCCCCGCGTGCTCAGGAATATGCCTGTCTTGCGGATCACTGCTCGCGCTATTGCTGACAATCTGGAAGGGTAATGTTGGACCTTCGAGACAGTTCGACCTAGACACAAACTAACCAAAGTTTATTTCCGGTATAATACACTAGCGCGCCGCAGCTAGAGCGGGCTGAAGTGAGCAGTGTGCATCACGGCACCCTAAGAGGTATGTATGAGCAGGGTGCTATGGTGCCCATAACAAGCCTATTCTCAGTAATACTAGTGAATAGTAAAATCATAAAGAATCAATTGAACCCTAGTCCCTTATCTTATCTAGACATTAAAAATAGGCACAACGAATAAAAATGTAGATTACTTGTCTAAAACTTTGGCGTCAGCCCCCTTATTCATCCTCGCCATATCCAAATGGTAATACTGCACGGCGTGCTCCGGAGGCAAGAACTGATTCAGATACTTGATGGAGTTGCTGATAACGTCCGTCAACAGCGACTCATGTTTCTTCTTCTCGCGTTTCTTCACAAGGTTCAAGAACATGATGGGGGAGCCGTATCGCAGCATCAGGTTGTTAAGGTGCTTCGCGGGGATTTCCGCGAATGGGTCGCTAAGGTCTATGGTGATCTGGGGCTTGGGAACCATTTTCACTACATCTTGGGACCAGTAGCTAGGTATTGATCCTCTCATCTGGACAAAGGAGCTGAATCTGAAAATAATATATCCAAATTACCATGATCAAAAAACAAGGAACCACATTCCGAGAGTGACACTTGCCAACGTCACTGTCCAGTTGCTACTTATTGCAACAAAACGGAAGTTGCGAAATAAAAATATAGTTAATTAAAATAATACATAAAAAATGACAAACGTCCATTTTGTTTGTTAGATCAGTCAAAACAGTTAATGTGATAAATAATTGGTTAGTACGAAATTTTATCCGAATCCGACGTTATCCGTTTCGTACGGGTAATTTATGGAGCTAGAGGTGTTACGATTTTACGATACTGTGGTGATCGATGTTCTGGTGGTAACACCAGAACATAGATTCGTCTTCTCATTCGGCCGCCGATGTGGGCGATGACGTAAACTTACGTCACCCACGTGACCATTGTTGTGTCTCGGAATAACTTACTGGCGAAGTATTATAGAAGTATAACTTTTGAGTGTTGATAGGTAAAACTAAAGGACTCAACTAGATCTAATAATGATAATAATTAATTTCAACCCCTAGGAGCGCGAGTACGCATCTCGATAAGCACCGATTTAGTCACAGAATGGTGTAATTAAGAAGGGTCCATTGGCATTCCAAGCCAATTTTTACGACATCCAACAAATCTATGATTATAAATCTTTATCAAGATATGTGTTCGTGCTGCAAGGCCGGGATGTATGGGAGATCTTTGCACAAGAGTGAATGCAGTGGGCTGATAAGATAAGGGTAACTGTTTAACCTGCCAGCTGAGAACGAAGACACCATAGAATCATGCACAATCTGTTCCGTCTCCACTTCATTAGCAACATCTCCGTGCATGTTCGCGCCTCGCTTCAGGAACCTGGTGCCCGCGTATCTATTGCTTCTCCTGGCTATCAGCGTCAGGTATATGGGTCTCCCGAAGATGTTTAGATTGCTCTGCTCCACGAAGCCATGCACAATGTAGAGGATCCAGTCGGGGTGGAGGTGAGCGTGCACCGGAGACAGGAGGTGGCTGTTCCATACAAACCTCCATTCAGGGACTGCTCTCATGCCAAAGTCCAGCCTTTGGCTTTCACTGAAAATTATGACTGAAATTATAATACTTGCCTAATTTACCCACATACTGTTTGTAATGTATCAAAAATATATTTAGTGAAGACTTAAATACGTTATCCTCATCAGCACTGCTGAAAACGCCTCCCCCAAACTAGGGAGGTTTGCCATAATCACCACTCTTGGCAGGTGGATTGATGATCACAGTAGTCATCTTCAAATACTCGAAATGAAAGTTACTGCCCTTCCTTTTCATCGACGGTCTAAGCTGAAGGAATCGATTCACATCGGGATGGCAGCAGCCAACCATTTCAACAATGTCAACAAAAATATTTATGACCAAAACTTTCACAGAAGGAAGTCATTACCCAGTTTTATCCTGTCTTTCCTGTAGCTGTTTCTTCCAAGTCTCAAATATATCCTCATCATCATCAGTCTGTTTGCAGGTGCACTGCTCCTCTGTAGACTTCAGGTTGGATTGGTACACAGAAGCTGTTACTGGTTTGGGGAACAGTGCAGGTGCCAACTTCCTCGGGGGAGCCATGTTCATTTGCAAAGTGTGGGTGATGTCATAGCTGTAGCTGTAATAGAAATTAGTGGAGAGGTCTATGGCCAGGAACATCTTGAGGTATCTCTGCTCGTCAGGATGAGGGGGCTTATTGTTCTCGTTTGGGATGTAGATGGTAGCTGTATCTTCTATTTTGTAGATGGAGTGGAACCCAATTGTTGCTATTTTTCTTCTTTTCCTCACAAGGATTATGTAGTAGCCTTCTAGAAATCTGATGAATCCTGTGAAAATTAAATATATTTTTTTATGTTGCAACAGCTTGTTGCTACAATGTATTGTTTTAGTACAAATCAAAGATGAGTAATTTATTTTCTATAGCTATGCACTTCATGTTCTAATTATATTAAGAACCTATACATAAGAGTTACCCTTTAGTTAAGAGCACCTATTGTGACAGACAAATAAATGCTTTATTACCAACAATGCCAAAAGCTGAGACAAGTTTGTTGAACCCAGCAGCCCGGCCAGTTCTGTTCCCGAAACCAATCATGTTGAGGAGCTGGTGGATCTCCTGCTTGTTGTACTCCACCTTATCATCCACCAGGATAAGCTCCCGTGGATCTGTTCTGTCAATCTTCAGGACGCGGAATCTGGTCTCGGTATTGTTTGAGCCGATTAGATAAAACCTCTGTAAGTGAAAGTCTGTGCTTACTTACACTCAGGTATCTTCCTTGTATGTCAACTCTCAGCGTAACAGGTTGACCCCTCGGATGACATTAGAGCTTGCTAATTCTTGTGGTCCATGGTTTGAAAATACTTGGCTCAGTAGCACTAAGTTTATTAACCAAGGAACATAAATACTCCCAAGGTCCAAACCGTAGAAATTTGGTGAATAAATAGAGGTCTTATGGACTATGGTTTTTCTAAACGTTAAAGTGGGCAGTTTATGGAGAGAATAAGAGCTACACCGCAGGCAAGGGCAAACCTCTGCGGAAAAAGCAAAACAGTTTTGTAAACTCACCGCTTTTGTTTCGTAAAGAGCTATTCTTTGTATGGAACTTATAATAGGATGAAACATAACACTTTGTTTAGACATTTTAGTCGTTTTCCAGAAAGTAGGTGGATTGTAGAAAAATCCTCGTCAGTATTGTATTCTCTTTGGAAAAAATATCGAGAAAACAAAACAAAATGTAAACTTTGAAGCTTTCGAAGTAAACAAACAAACAGAAAACGGAATGGAAAAATTGGAAAATTGACTTTGATTGACATGACAGTAGTTTGATATCATAGTTAGTTTGATATTATATGACAGTGACTTTACATTTTTAATAGTTTTCTTTCAAAGCTACTTGACGTATAGGCTTGTTTTTGCTCGGTCAGTAAAGAGATCGCTCTGCCCTAGTACAATCTCACTAATGTACTAGTTCGGACTTCTAGTTCTATTAGTACCCCACTCGGCAAAACTTTCGGGTTGTTTTAATTACAAAAGGGGTCCTATTTTAATGCTTCAAAATACGCAATCGATTGTTTTGTGTCAGAAACTAGATTGGATACTATTTACATTTACTGAATATTAATTATAATATTATTTCACCAAAACATACACGAAAACGGACGAAATAATCATTTACCGACGAAATATCGAAATGCAATGCAAAGAGCATTGCATTTCGATATTTCGTCGGTTCGTCCTTGCTCGTAACAAAAATAATACAAGTAGGTACATACATATTACAATTACAATAGTTGCAAACATAAAATACTAACAGCGCAATTTGATCTCTATCTTCAAATAAATAAAGTTTCTCATTACCCCTCCGTCTCTTTTACTACCGGGGATTATGCGCTGTCTATCTCTGTTCTACCTTATTCGTTCCTTTGAGACAAGTTACTGAACTAGAGAACTAGATGCATTCTTTCTGTTCTCCCTTAATTATTCCCTTGTCTTCTAGTTCCGTCTGACACGGAATCACGGAATGTAACAGTGAACTAAAAGAAACATTGTACTAAGGAACGAGTAATCGAAATGCATTCTCAAACAGTTCTTTTTATTCTTGTTATTGGATTTTAAACTTTATGCCATAGAAAATAGTGATTCAGACGCCAACTTTTTAGTGGTTTCGAGATTTCGTGACTAAAGAGCAAGTGAACTACAAGGAACTACACTTGCGAGCTATAAACTGGAATCACTTCATCGCTGGTTTCTGCAGACCATATTTTACAGTTTCCATGGCATAAACTGCAGATTGGTGTATACCATTTGAAAAGAAATTTTGTTAGCTTTCGAATGGTATAAAAATTATTTAAATTTAATTAAGTTTCCTACCTTCATTTAGTGAATTATTACAATAGGTCGAAGTTGTGGATGTTTAAATTAGTAAGAAGTAATATGAAAATATCAAATTTTTATTTTAAATCTTTGTTATTTCCCGCTTAATATTTTGTATTGCCCCCCCTGGCCCTAATGACTGCTTGTAAACGGTTTTTCATTGACCTAATGAGTTTCCTGATGGAATCCTGTGGAATTTCCTGCCACTCTTCGATAAGAGCAGTTTTTAGGTCTTCTATTGACGCCGGAGCTGGAGATCTTCCTCGTACCCGCCTTTTCAGCTCGTCCCACAGGTGTTCGATAGGGTTCACGTCAGGGCTGACGGCTGGCCAGTCTATTGTGGGAATCCCGGCTTCTTCCAGGTACTGTCTAGTCGCACGAGCGGTATGGCAGCGGGCATTGTCGTGCATTAGCAGGAAATTTTCGCCAATAAACCCGGCGGAAGGGAGTACATGGCCCAGCAGAATGTCGTTGATATACCTTTCTGCGGTTAGTCCTCTTCCCCGACCTCCACCGGGTACGAATACCAGCTCCGTTTTAGCTTCAATTGAAATCCCCGCCCACATCATACAAGACCCACCCCCATATGCCACTGTTTCCGCTATACAGCATTGTGCGTATCGCTCTCCCGGTCTCCTGTAGACTCTCCGTCGACAGTCGCTGCCATGCAGGCACATCCTAGTCTTGTCCGCGAACAAAACTCGGCTCCATTGCTGTATATCCCAATCTAAGTGATCACGAGCAAACTGAAGTCGGGCTTGTCGGTGGGCTGTAGACAATTTGGGTCCCGTTGCTGGCCTTTTTGGGGTCAAGTTAGCTTCTTTGAGTCTTCGCCTCACTGTCCACTCGCTGACAGTTCTCCCTCGAACTTCTCCGAGCTCCCGCTGGACGTCAACGCCGGTTCGATGTCGATTTCGGAGAGAAGTGCTGACAATAAATCGGTCATCTCTCGCCGAACTGCATCGCTGTCGTCCAGATCCTGGTCTTCGGACTAAGTTTTCAGTCTCTCTAAACCTCTTGTATACTTTGGAGACACAGGACTGGCTCAGATGAAGCTGTCGAGCGATAGTACGCTGAGAGAACCCTTGCTGGATTAGGGTGACGATTTGAGCGGCTTCTATTGGTGTGGTTTCCATTTTCTTGTAATTCCAGTATTTTGAGTGACGTGATATATTGGACTGATGACAAAATTGCATAAATTCCCAGTTTTTATAGGCATTCAGGAGTTTGAAAAAATTGATGTTTCGTTCCAAAAATGTATGTCTTTTGTTTTCACGTTCCATGACATATGATGAACATTTTTTTCGCTATGATATCGAAAGAGTTTGAAAGCTAATAAAATTATCTTTAAAATAATATACCACAACCTACAGTTTATTGCATGGAAACTGTAAAATATGGTCTGCAAAAACCAGCGATGAAGTGATTCCAGTTTATAGCTCGCAAGTGTAGTTGAGCTGAATCGTTCTTACTAGTTCACTGGTCGGAACTAATTCATTTTAGTTCATTATTCCTGAACTACACAAGACTATGACGTTACTGTATTTGTGTTTGTCCGTGCTTTGCTCGCTTGACTCTCCCTCCAATAGCGAGGTAGAATCAATAATGGAGGATTAACTCATGTATGTATGTATTTATGTGTATGTATATTACGTATCAGATATATTGAATATATGTGTATGTATGTATTAACGTTTATGTATGTATGCACGAAGTTGATCATCCATGAAGTAACTCTCAAGCAAGAAGAAATAAGAAGGGAAAAAAAATGAAACCCACGATAGAAGAAAAAGTAAGCGTCGCTGTAACACCAAAAGCGACTCACTGTTCTTCCACCAATGACCCAGAGGTTAGTTACCTTTGCGAGTTGAAGTCGGGGTAGAGAGGAAAACCTCGGAGCCCTATCTAAACGCTTCGCAAGCAGTTAAGCAGAACAACGAAGCGTTTGAAAAAAACCTGCTGCTGCTGTCTGTGCGTGGCTCGTAGCTCATAGCCCGGCTACACGCTTAAACATTTGTGCAAACATGCATGCACAAACCAGTTTGCGCAAGGAAGATGAGCTCGGCCACACGCTCCATCTTGCTTGCGCAAACTGGTTTGAGCCCGGCCTCATGCTCCATCTTGCTTACGCAAACTGTGTTTGTGCATGCATGTTTGCGCAAATGTTTGAGTGTGTAGCCGGGCTACAACACCATCATTACAGTACCTAACAAAAATATTACACTTAGGGTAAGTAACTGTAGCAACGTTACTTTCAGTCTTTCATAATTATAAGTAAGTATTATTTATTAATTAAAGATTATTCCGTAATACTTACCTATCATATCTATATCTATGTAATATATTATAATAAGTATATCAGTCATCTAGTACACATAACACAAGCTCTGCTTAGCTTGGGGCCAGATGATGTTGTGTGCACTGTCCAACATCATTTATTTATTTTATTATGTATCATAAAAAAAATAATTTCCTCGCTGAGGTGGGATGAAAAGTTACGTGTGTGCACTCGAGTGCAAAGATCTTTTATCTGGTTGGTGCCCTTTCGATTTGGTAAAATGAGGATTTTTAGGCTGAAAAGTACTATGGTGGTGGAGGATATACAGCAACGTAGTACCTTACTCAGGTACCTACCTACCTTACGTGCTTGTTTTAGACTTGCCCATGATCCAATATACTATTAAACCATGGACCAACTAGAAAAAAAACTGCGAGTGAAGCTGCGGACTAGACAAGACACTACGTTAACTAAGTCGCGACTGCTAGGGCATTAGGTAGGTAGTAGACTTGACTTCTTTGTTATTGGCAATATGTGTCTGGTTTGCCACTTTTCTGCCAGTGTCCAGTTCATGGAAATTTCATAGTCATGGAATGGAGGCGGGATTATAATATAATAAGTTTGTTTTTGTACCTATACGAATTATTTTCTGAAAAATCCATACTCAACCTCCTTAAATTTTTATCTATTGTTCCTCAATGCGCAATTCATACCTAACTGACACTGGCAGAATAGCATCAATCCAGATGCAGAGCCAAAGCTAAAAGAAGAAAAAGAATAATAATAATAATATGAGCGGTAAATTTGAAAAACACCAATGAGATTTTTACAACGAACACAAAAAAATTATATAGTAATAAAGAGAAAATTAAATTAAAAATAACATTAATATACCTAGTTAGTAATTACAACATAAATATAGATCAGAATCAGAATCAATAACTTTATTTCTTTAGGCTTACAAAATAAGCACTTAGACAAGTCAAATTTTATACCATAAACATAGTTATCAAATAAGAAATAAGGTGTTATTGATATTTTCTTCCCTTCAATTTTTTGTCCACTTGTGGAAGAAGTGAAAAATAAACCACTAGCACATTATAATATCACTTAAGTGTCTAATACATGTTTATTTTGACTATCTAAATATAAATTTTATGCAATTTAGATACATGTCAATATTTCTTTAAAGCTAAACAGAACATTGAATTTCTTACATACTAGGTACTGAGAGTGCGGAACGGAGCGACATCTGGCCAAGCATTAACATCATTGATGTAATCATCTATGGAGTAAAAGGCCTTCCTGATAAGATTTTGTTTAATGTACTGTTAAAATTTACGAATAGGGAGTTCAGTTGCTTCAGTTGGAAGCTTATTATAGAAGCGCACGCAATTGCCCATAAATGATTTCCCTACCTTTCGTAATCTATACCTATGCTGGGATGTGTAATTTGTTCTTGTTTCTTGTATTTCTATTGTGAACATCACACTTTTTCAAAAAGCTATCTCTATGTTTGTGCGTATACATAAGATTTTCATAGATGTACTGCGATATTACTGTCAAAATATTTATTTCTTTAAATAATTCCCACAAAGAGTCGCGTGGCTTTAATTTGTAAATTGCGCGTACCGCTCTTTTCTGGAGAACAAAGATAGTCTGGATGTCAGCTGCCTGCCCCCAAAGCAAAATACGATAAGACATAATACTATGAAAGTACCTGAAATAAACTAACCTAGCTGTATCTTCATCGGTAATATATCTAATTGTTCGAACTGCATAGGCTGCTGAACTAAGTCTGCCTGCGAGAGCATCAATTTTCGGTTTCCATTGAAGAGTGGAATCAATATGTAAACCTAAGAAAACAGTAGAGTCTACAAAGTCAACAATCTCATTCTTTAGCATTATCTTCGTTGGAAATTCTCTTACAGTAGGTAATATGAATTTAATGCATTTGATTTTTTTAGCATTGAGTAAGAGGTTATTGGCGGTGAACCAATCTAGTACGTGTGAAAGCGCATCATTTACATCGACATAATTACATTTATTTCTGTAAACTTTAAAAATCAGTGAAGTATCATCAGCAAATAAGACTATATCACACAGATCTTTTCCTAAAAAGGGGAGATCATTTACGTATATTAATAATAAGAAAGGACCTCAAATTGATCCTTGCGGGACGCCTAATTCAAAGATAGAGATGGATGCACAAAAGATGGACAGAGAAGATTGTTTACAATTTTTTATTTACATCTGAACTCTCATTTATATAGTAGGTAGGTACCTAGGTGTAGTGTAGGTACTTAAATAAAGAGAACAGCATTAAAATATTGTTCAGTTTTGGTGCCACTACCTGCCACTCCCTGTCCTAAATGTCCGGAGCAAAACTGGGTCAAACGGTTCGCCACGCGTGATCTGAAGTTCTTTTCGACTTGGATGCCAGCCACCTTCACAAATATGCTTGGTGTTTCAAACACAGGGTCTTCGGTAAATATAGACTGGCTGGAGTGCATAAGATTCGATGATCGTCTCGTATGGTTGGTGCGGGTGGCGCTCCGGGCCTTCTCCGTGCCGAAGTGAGCGCAGCGGAGGTGGCAGGGCGCAGGCGTGCGGCGGCGGCGCTGCCGTCGCGGCGGGGCAGGCAGTCAGTCGCGCGTCCCCGGCCGAGCTCGCCGTTCCGCCCGCCGCGCCCTCGCCTCGCATATCCGCGCGCTCTCCGCTCCTCTATGAAACAACAATGATCCCACCCCCAGACAGTCCACCCTCAGTGTTGTAGCCCAGGTTTCTGTGATAAAAGCGCGCAGCGAAGTCTTCGGAAGGAGGACCGGTCCAGCGAGGGAAGCTGCGCCGCCGGTCTCACGCCCGTCTACAGTGGAATGCGGCAATTTTAACTACTGCAGGCTCGGGAACCATTCGAGAAATAAGGATCGAGCGCCCACTCTCTTGCAATAAGGATCGAGCGCCCACTCTCTTGCAATAAGGTAGGGGCTGCTTTTACTTACCTAACACACTTTAACTGCAGTAGGTAACTACCTACCGCGTGAAAAATCATTATCGGACACATTTATGTAAAATTTCATTTTTAATGATTATGATTATTTAGAGGAAAAACAATATTCGCACAAACACAAGCTTAATATAGTTTCTGGCACAGCCCTACTAGATTCGGATAATAATCTGGCGTGTTTTAAAAAACGATAAACCGACTTCAAATTCCCTTACACTTATTTTAAGTTTTGCGGGATAAATAGTTATCCCCTGGGGATAAATAGTTATCCCCTGGGGATAAATAGTTTTTATTTTATGGGACAACCTCGGGATCGTTTTCTATACAATAGTGAAAGAATTTACAAAATCGGTCCATAATTGGCAGAGATATCGCGTAACATACATACAAAAAAAAACATACAGACGAATTGAGACCTCCTCCTTTTGAAGTCGGTTATAAACGTCAGGTGTATGTAGGTATTACAGCAAGCTTCCCATTAATAAAAGCTTAAGCTAACTGATAAAGCTAATAATATCTTGGAGTGCGGGTTTTTTTCCCACTAAACCAGAATAGTGACGTTCTATGGCTGGCAGTTGGAGTTAGGTACTATTACATGGTAGGTATCTACTCGCCTCCTCTGGGCTGGCAGAGTGCTCGCGAGAGATGCGGCGGCGGCGTGGCGCGGCGGCGTGTGACTTGAATTCTTGATTTTTATCGACTACAGAGCAGGTAATACCTTTGTACTCTACCTTTAGATAGGTACCTACCTAAACCAAGATCACAGCCTTTAAAGGGCTACTTCCCATTATATCCAAACGTATTTTTTGTTCTCGGAAAAGAAAACTTTCAGACATTAGTTCCCAATCACATCCAACGAGCAGTTTAATAATAATTCTTAAAAAACTTTTCGTTCATAAATTAATTCCCACTCACATCCATGCACAGTTGAGGTAGAGTCAGCACGAGAATCTTCTGATAGTATTATAGGCTAAGTAGTCAGGTAAGGTACAGAAACTAAAAATATTTAAGAACATAACGCAAATAAAAATGTAGTGGTTCGTCTTTGCATGTGTTTTGTCATATAATACAATATGAAAGAAAAATCTATTATTTATGTCGTCGCCGCCGCCGCCGCTGGATCGCATAATCAGCCCAATTGTAGAATAGCTAGGCGGACTGCAAAAAGAACACTTGCGAACGAATTGTTCGGAATATCTTTCTGCTCTTACTAAGTCGAAACTTCGACTTAGTAAGAGCGAGGAACTCATTAGCGAGGCCTCAAAATGGGTCTATTTGACACACCATCTCTAAATAAACTTAAGAACAAATTAATTAAATTATTATTGTAATTGATGTGTTACTTAGGACGAAAAAAACATTTTTATCTTTTATCTACTTATTTAATTTTATTCGAGGAGATGACAAAGAGACTTTTAGCCATACTGTTGAATTTTGATCATTCAACAAGCCATTTTACAAACGAGCTGATTCTTCGATCCGTCGGGGCCGCGACAAAATACACCGAAAAACCTTAAAGCATAGTTTCCAGAGTTCGCACCCATATATATAAATAAATGAAAGGTGAAGACAACATGCATGACCAGATTAAAAATAATTTCTTTGATAAACAGTCGACTTTCTGTATTAAATCTTTATTTTAAAATAAAATTATACAGGAACTAGAGGATTACATTGAGACCGGTATTTGTAGGTTCTAATTTAAATACGTTTATATCCATGTGGACGTTATAGGAACCTAAAACGTCCACGTGGATATAAATGTTTATGAGTTATTTCGTTGAAAGTGGAAAGCTAGATGGACAAATATGAAGACTCTAGAGTTCGCATGAACTACGGGGTTATATCCTTTCATTAGAGAAGGTGATAGTGGAATTTCGAAACCATTTTATAAGTAATAATCTTTGTACTGAAAATTTCATAGAGGACCTCCTCAAAGTACCGTTTAACGCGCTTACCTAGCTTCCTCCATTATTGGTACCTAACGTTTGACCAATAATGGAGTTTGGCTAATTTAATGTAACAGGATTGCGAAACCACCACGAGATGTCAGCAGGTACGTAGGTAGGTACAATGGATTAAGTAAGATGGATCGCTTTCTTTTCGACGGGCTACGGCTCCATCTCAAGATTGGAGCTTCGCTTTGCCCTCGATTTCTCACGGCTAAGCGACGACGACGAGATCGGAGTACACCTAAATACGAATTGTTACATTGTTATAGACTTACTTACTGGAATTTGGTGCTCAGCTTACATTTTGAAATTGTTGAAATATATTCTACAAGTGGCCCGTCCCGGCTTCGCACGGGTGGATTGTGGGGACCCTTATTTTTATCTTGCAATTCAAATAGCCTATATTAATCAGTCATAATCATCATCATCAGCCCATACACGTCCACTGCTGGACATCGGCCTCCCCCGACCGACGCTACAAATAGCGGTCCTGAGCCGCCTCCGAGTGGATGGTCTCCATGTAGGGGGAGGGGGGGATCAGTCATAATCATAACATAATGTAGCATTCAAATGGTGAAAGTACTTTTTGAGCCAATTCGTTACAAACATACCTACTTACAAATCTTTCCTCATTATAATATTAGTATGTATAGGTAATAGTGCGATAGGTTAGCGCCGCGCCGCGCCGCAGTAACCCTTACCTACAACATAGCCTGCACAACTATGCATTATAATTACTTACTTTGTATATACTCGTATGACCTAACCTAACTGGTTTTAAGTTTTCTTAAGGGTGGTATTCCACTCGTCAAATATCTTTGTCCAATATCTTTGCCCCAAATAAAATGCATTTGACGGACCATTCAACTCGTCATATACATATCTTTGTCCAGGATTCCTGTGTAATTTGCGTACTTGAGGTCAAATGAAATTACATTATCTAGGTAATTATGCGAAAGTTTGGATGGATGGATGTATGTTTGTTACATCTTCACACCAAAACATCTCAACAGATCGGGCTGAAACTTTGCATAGGTGTAGAGCTAACCCTGGAATAAAATATAGGCTTTTTAACCAATTTAATATCAGTTAACATGTGATAGAAATTCGAAATTTTTGATCAAATATCGTATAATATAATATAAATACATATCGTATATAACAGTAAACTGGATGAAATCTTCCAATTTTTTTGATCAAATGTACCTAAATCGAAGAAAGATATTTGGCGAATGGAATGGGCACCTTACCTTAGTCTTAAGTTTCTTTTGTTAGGTAGGTACCTACTCTACTCTAGCTAGTCAGCTACTCTATCAGAAACCTATATATACCTAGTTACTGCAGTTAGATACCACTGTTTGATTGCAAAATCATTAAAAAGGTTGATTAATATGTGATGATGTTAGGTTTGTGTTAATACACTTGTTACGGATGATTAAAGGCGAAGCCAAGCATATACACATCGGAAATGTTACCTTCAGGGTTCGATGCTTTCCCCACATGACAGCGACACCCTTGCATCTTACAACAAGAACAGATTTCAAACCAAGCCCTTGGTGAATTTCCTTGCTACATCTACGGATGCAGTGTTATAAATTAAATATTCTACCACTTAAATAGGTAACCTTATTGATCTATTAAAATGCTTGAGCTTTCAATCTCGGCAACGAAAACTCAAACGAAACATTTTTTTCGTCTGACTTTCAAACAATAAGCTGAATGCGGGCCCATAAATAAAGTTTTTGTCCCAAAACACCTTTTTGTCCGCAAGGTCCATTTCAAAGATTCACGTGAGAAATTGAAATAAAAATTTTACTTTCTTGTTTACGAATACAATTTACATACGGTTCCCTCCATAAATATTAGTTTAGGAGCTATTTACGAGTCGGCCGACGACGAGTCTACGCACGCATGCATCAGTTTATTCATGCACCACTTTGCAACGACAGCCTGTGTCATTAATTATATGTACGTAGGTACGAATACGGTACTTTATACGGACATATTATGTCCTTGAAATGTAGGCAGGGTAGGTACGGCGCGGGCGGCGGCGACGCGTCCTGTGATGTTACCCTTCATCATGATTAGTGCTGTGAAGGTATGTGATTGCGCGTGACTGCTGTTGGATGATGTAGTTAATTCACTGGGTAATGGTCTACGCCACACTACACTGTGGCCGCGGGCACAGCCGCCGTGCGTGGGTGATCTTCAATTTGAATCTCGTTTCGAATGTTGAATAGCTCAGAACGTAGTTTTAAGGTGCGAGGGTCAAGAATGCACTAACAGCGGGGAAAAATACATACCTAATGTTTCCAGGGTGTAAGTTTTTTTAAAAGAATACAGCTAAACTAGTTTTGTATAGTCGTATGGCATTTTTGTTATCATAACGGTAGTTTGATAGTATGCTCACATATTTTTTATAGTATTTATATAATAGCAACCTAAACCTTCCTAGGTACCAACCGAAATGTAGAAACTGGTCATGCTTTTATTGTTTTCATGTTGTTTATGAAAGTAATTTTTTTTCTTACATGTAACCTACTCTGTGTAATATCGTTACCTACGTATTTTTGACATTTTTGAATCGTTGTCGTCTTACTCTAAAGAAAACTACATAGGTACTTACTATACATATTACGAAATAGCAAGGACCTATACAAATCATGGTGCTAAATAATTTATAGTGCGACCAAGCCACGCTCGTATTGGTTTTTCATGAGCCCTTGTGGTGTGGTCTAGTTCAGTCGACCGAATTACCATTTCCATACACGCAACCGCAAGTACCAGTATATTGTAACTTATGTAGCCGGGCTGCGTTGGACCAAGCAGTAGATCATGTGCGGATTTATGACCACGGGCGGGCACGCCTCGTACCCTGCGAGGCTGCTAGTCGCATGACGCGTCTGCTACGAGTAAAGACATAGAGTACGGACTACGAAACGTCCACGCATGTATTTTCTTTGATTGAATGAAATTGTAGTGACACAGTTTAGCATACTTATAGTACGCGGCGCACTTGCGCATTTTCATTAGCAAGCCGTGTTCACTTCAGTCACTTGTAAAGCCTCTAATCAATGTACACGTATCCAAATCTTGAATTAGAGATTATCGTAATATTCATGTAATGTATTTGTGTTCTTAATAATAGACCCCATTCAGTGTACAAACTCTTTTAATTACAAACCGCACACCCACAGTAATATAAATAATCTATAGACTAAATAACAAAAAATAATGCAATATAACATAGACTCTGGGTAAGTAAAAGTAAGTAAGTAAATCATTTATTTGTCACATAAAACACACATATATACATACTTAGGTAACTTAAATTATTATTATTTGTAGCGTAGAACGATAAGTGCAGGTAATTTTGTGTGTTGCAGCGTGACAAAAGGGCGATGGCTCAGTGATTTTTTTGCCGAAGAGTAAAAATACTGATTTTCAGCCTGAGTCTGTTTCAGCCTGCGTCTGTTTCTATTTTAGAATAGTGATGCGAATCTATCGACTCGAAACTCGTTCTTTAGTGGTTCATAGATATGAACCAGTTGAGCTTTCTGTAGATTGTTTGCAACAGTCTGCAGTTAGCTTAATTGTTTCAATTGTAAATACTAGTTTAATTTCTTTAGTTAGGTATGTCAAAGAAAATAAATGCGTGGACAGCGTAATAATGTATGTCTGTGTGTGTAATATAAACTTTCTAATATTTGATATGGATGTAATTGTCTGAATTAATAAATGTTTTATTATTATTACTCTGTTTCTCATTTCCATGATCACGGGCCATATAGTGACCCGGTCCTTTGGGAGGCATGCTTGGAGCCGAAGCCAACAGCACAGAGGCACTTTATGAGAACTAATCTAAAGGCGAGAGCTACACATAGCGGGTATCATCCTTGGTTGCACAATATGATACACCCGAAGATGATATCCGCCAGGTGTAGAGACTATTGCAAAGGAAAGTGAAAATAACAAAAAAAGCCATGTTCTTGTGGTGAATGGATGGACTGGGTAATTGGGCTATGGGGGAAACTATGGACGCCTGCCATAAACGTTATGTATCTCAATACTGTTACAAGCGGCAGACGGTGGCTTGCCGAATGCTGGATGGGTTCCTCAAAATGTTGGCGTAAATGCCGGTACAGGAACAACATCGGTGCAAACGACTAAGGGGTGTCGAGAGGTGCGGCCCCGATTTCACCATCACGAAGACACGTGAGCGGGTTTCCTCGTTATTACGCCATTAGACACTTCCACCCCCGAGTCTACATCCTAAGATGCATCTCTCGCGACTCAGACCGGCCAATGAAGGCAAGCAAGAGGTGGGGGTGGGGATCTGGTACTCTTGGGATACCACTCCGCAAGCGGAGACGAGAACCAGGAACTTCCCCGGGAGCACTCGGTATGCCCGTGGTGTCGCTACTCACCAACAGCTCGCCACAAGCAGGTTTATTATTATTATTTTTTATAATCAATAACATAAATTTATCACTATAGAGATTACTCTACGTCAACAGCACGCATAAAATATTATAAAGCATATTGAATATTTATGAAGCATCGACCGTGTTCATTATAAACAGCGAGATTATAAACTAGGGTGCAGGTGAATTTCATACTCCGAAGCAAAATAGACCTGCGAATATGAATACAGCGTTCTGTTGGAATTGGTCTTGAGGGGATCGTAGTGAACGTACTCGAAATAAGAGGGTGCGGGGTGCGGCGGTGCTCCCAGGTAGGTAGGGTAGTATGTAGGTACGGGTGCGACGGCGTGGCTCGGCGCGGTGAGCCGACCACTTTCTCCGATTCCTCATTAGAGATGCCACACTGACTCCTCTTCAAACACTCTGCGCCTACAAATGCCTATTCCTCGCCTCGCATAATGCTCGCACGTGCCACGCACAATTCTTCGGAAAAACTTGGATGCTATAAAGCCGTGCGAGTGTAGTGCCGCAGTGGGATGCGAGCGGTTTGTTTTGGCTTTTCAGAAGCCCACGTCAACTGATATTTTGTCTTATAGGTGTTTTACAATTGCCCCGTTTACACAGAGAATTTGAAATCTTTATTCAAATTTAAATTTGATATATTTGTTGTATGGTTTGACAACTCTCTATGTTTGAGCTCTGACAAAGGAAACCATCTCCCCCTGTTTTAGCCCGTTATATATCCTTAATTTCCTAATGCAATCGGATCAGGGTACCTACCTACCTAAGTACTAAGTAGCACCTATTCGCTAGCTCTATTTCAAATCAAGTTGTCTAGATCTAGAGCAAGCCTTCTAATTAGCTGAATAATAATAACGTTTCTTGTAACCTGGGGTTGGTGTAGCTATTATTGTAGTTAGTTCTCTCAATAGTCTCATGTCAAGCATGCTAAGCACCTGCCTCGAGCGAGTGCTTCCAGTTATGGCCAGCACCGGGTGTCCGTTACACATACAGTGCTGTCCACCGGTGAATACGGTAGATGAGATGTCGCAATACTCCGAAACTACCATTATACTAGACTCGTTACATAAGCATACTCTTTTATTCACTATTATTAAAGGTTTATAAATATTTTTGGCGCTAAAATTGCATAAATATAGTTCTAGGCCTGGATATACTGGATGGAAAATGCTTGCAAAACAGCGAACTGAAGCTAGTATTTTCATAAATTTCTAACCCTTCATTTTGTCTATGATCATGGTGCATGCAGCTACACTGAAAATATCGTGAAACTTAAAATTCACATAGATACCATGGTACCTATTTACTTACTTTCAAAAGCTACTACCTACACAAGTTATATTATTTCTTCATTATCCTGCATGCACGAAAGTTTGCCAATCGTAGCTTGCGATTAACTTTGATAAAGGAGTTTAAAAAGCATACATAAATAATACTTGGCTACATTAATAGAACCGTTCAGTAGCTCAGTAGCTGTTGGTGCAATGCGACCAGGCTTACCAGTAATTACATACCTAGGTACTTTATGCAGACCGTGGCAACAAGACATCGCTCATTTTCTAAAATCATAACTTTCATAACCCACAAACATAGACAAAAGCATAACTTTCTTTAATATTTAAGGTTTATTTACTGTATAATACTCATCTGTTCTGGCAAATAAAAATCTTTTTACTTTTACTTCTCGTTTTAATCTTGAAGGAACTTAGTAGGAATACCTGTAGTAGGAATACAATGTAATGTCTAAAAATCACGCTCCCCCTAACCGTCTATGCTGGTATTCAGATGTCAGTTGTTATTTGATCGTGTTTTTTTTATTTCAAACATCAAAACTAACTTCAATGAGTTTACAAATTAATTAAAAACGTTACCCTCTCTCGCAAGGCCAAAAGAAATTAATTTTCATTATTGAACTGTCAGAGTCAGTGTATCAGCCAGCAGGTTCGACCTCGAAGAAGGAAGTCCCAGGGGCACCCTACAACTTAATTTAAAACTAATTATAAACCTACTGGCCTACCTAGGCTATAAATGTGCTAGTAGTTTCTTTTTCACTTCTTCCACTAGTGGACAAAATATTGAAGTGAAGAGAATATCAATAAGACCTTATTTCTTATTTGATAATAATAACTATGTTTATAGTATACAATTTGACTTGTCTAAGTGCTTATTTTGTAAGCCTAAAGTACCTAATAAAGTAATTGATTCTGATTCTGGTACATGTTACATGGAACACAATAACATCACTGTTAACTTATTTACATTTACCACAAACAGGAACCTACTTTTTTTATTACACCTGGAGACCCACACACCATCCTCCTATAGTTAATTTTCTTTTACATCGGAAGGCTTAAACCATACACTCTCACACACTATTTATTTACCTATAGTTATCAGTCCTGGATCCCAATTTTGGGCAAATGCGGGAGGCATTTGCCTAAAAGTGGGATTCCTTCCGTCATTCCATACATCCTTATTTCCTCATGATTAATATTGGATGCTATGCTACTGAAATTTGGCAAATGGCGACATAAACAGAACCGTGTGATTGTGATACCGCGGCGGTAGAGTAGAGCTCGTGGTGAAACCCGCCGGACGAGGTTCGATGCCCGGCGTGCACTTGTCACCGGACGGACGATCGTTTTTATTGACTTCTATAAGCATACGCCATCGTGAGCGATGGTTAGCAACGGTTCCATCACAACCGTTCAGCACCTTCGCTCCGTATCGATTTCGGATCGCCTATTCGTAACGCGCTTAAACATTTACATTCAATGGATAACTCAAAACTCAAAGCTCTTGGTTTCTTTTAGTTACAGTACTCATTATTTTGAATTTTCAACTTCACTCACTTTAAAGTTCTTGCCGTCAGAAGTCAGACTAACTCAATAAACAAAGTTTTTTTTACGATTATTTGTATTCTACAATATTACAGAGGGGGTTTATAACCTAGATAATTTAATATCAATATACATACATAATATACTAGGTATACCCTGGTGGGGACACAATACTCCAATTACCAAACGAAATAATGCTAACTAGGATGTAGTCTCAGGTAGGTAAGGATTTCACTAAGTATCTAAATTTCAATATTTATAAACTCGCTACAAAAATAGACACCGAAACCTCGTAGATGATAGAGCCAGCTTTTCAGCTCCTTGTATTATTAAGGGAAATTAGCATATTTCATACGAAACTATTTGGGCGGTTCTCACCACGTTGAAGTGGTACCTAAGTAAGTACAGGTAGAGTCGAAGTCTGTTGACAAATTAGATAAGGCGAGTGAATGGTATCCAAGTATCGTATCCAAGTTTCAAAAATAGCACTATGTAATAAGTTAATAACTATGAAGATATAGTTACACCAAAGTAGGCCGCTTTACAATAATTGCGCCTACGTACCTATGGGAAACCAAACAATTATCCACCATATGCTATAATTTGTCCACCTGACTTCCGGTATTCTTTTCATCACGAAGGCAATACCCGACAATGGGTATAGTTCATAAATAAGCATAGGCAAGTTAGATATTACAATAACAGGTTCGAAAGGCCTTCGTCATGGCAATCAATAGGCAACCATCAGCATGCCATCAAAGTGTTTGCCTATTCAACGCGCCCGCGACGCGCCGCGCCAACTTGAACTGTCCGACAATTTGGTTTAATTTTGTAACTGTAGTTTAACTACAAAACATGGACCAGTTATCAATAAAGAACGGTTGCTTTTCCTGTTCTAACAACATTTTAATACATATGATAAGTTTTTTCCTTTTCCATATAAAATACTTGATAGGCAAATGTACCACAAACTCTAGAAGTAATCCTCGTAGGTGCTTACTACGCTACTTGGATAATCGCTTTTAAAATACACTAAATAATAGAAAAGTGAAAGAATACCGATCGCTGACTTAGATAAGCCAACAAAGAAAAGTCCTTTAGTGCAGTAGTTTAGTAATTTCGCTGTGCAAAGTCTTGGGGACGATAGCGGTGTTTGTCCGTCCCAGGCGAGCCAGCTGTTTGCACTCAATAAGCCCCAGCAAACACTCTCCAGCTATTTCTCATCCAGCTTTCAAATGGAACAGATTACCTCAATCTTCTACACAATGTTCAATTGTAAATACCCCGCCTTTCTCACGAGCCTTTCTCACTCTGTTTCGGATTTTTACTCCGTTTCGATTCTAAACAAGCTTTATGCGTAGAATCATTGAGGGAGTAGAAGTTCCTATGCATAGACATAGGTATGTAGATAGGACAGAATTCATTTACCGCCTTCTTCCAATCTGTCCGAAAGCAATATCCGTTAACCAACTTTGTGCAATCGGGACCTTATTTCTGTTATTCCGGACATTATCAAAGAGTACTTCCCCACATCGGAATAACTTTTTTATTACAACAACAGCACGGGCGATAAGATGATGGGTGCGGTGGCATTGTTTCGCTCGCCGAGTTTACTCATATCGCCTTCCCAGACATTTCGCAGTCACTAGGGCTGCTAGTTGTCATTAGACCCAGCAGTTTGTTATTAGACCGGTCAACATTTTAGCGATACTAACTATCTGCACGTGTATTTATAGTTTGCCCAATCAGTTTTGCTTGAGGCTACATTATGCTTTGTCCAGCATTATTGTTATTATTTATTTATTTTTATTTAAAATTTGTCTTTAATTTGATTCGAAACAACTAAAACGCTTTGAGGTCCAAAAACATTTTCAACGAATTCTTGGAAATATTTAAATATAAATAATCTTGTGGAAAGCCCACGAAAAGCCGGCCGAACTTACCCGCAACGAAACTTAGCAGCAGCGGGGGGCCGGAGGCGGCGACGGGACGGCGGCGGCGGCGTGGCGCGGCGGCGGGGCGTCCTCACGCGAATGGCAAAACTTCAGGTTAATTAAGTCGTCTAAGCCTCCTCTGCCCTCGCGGAAACTACTGATAAACTAGCTATATTACATTGAGGCTTACTGCCGGAACATCTCTATGAAATTCAGCTGATGTCTTCCTGCCAGCTAGCCTATACATGCAGACCAACAGTGTTTTGCAGTAATTGTGAGCTAGATCGCTTTTAGTTTAGGTTCTGGATCAGCACATAGTTTTCAGATTTAAGCTATAAAACACGTTCGCATTCACCGAAGGTACACTATTGGTAGAGTCACGCCTTGTCACGAACGTCGACGATCGATACTTTACTTACGTCATACAGCAGGAGCATAAACCACATGAGCAAATAAATACATGTAATTCGGAAAAACAAACAAGTTAGTTCACGGTAAGCAGGATTGCCGATGTGTGGCAATCGCAAACTTAGATAATGGCAATAAGGGAAGCTCGTGCCGCGCCCGCCGGCGAATCTATTGGCAAAGTTTGACAGCCGCTGTACCGACACACTAACTAATGAAGCGGATTTGCACTGCAGGGATGTAGCGAGCGACACGTCCTCGTTTGTAAATACTCGGTTCTTTTATGCTAAATAATTGGAAAGATTACTCATTAACACACTCATTTCGTTTTCGGACACCAAGCTGGGCTGAGCTGATCCAACTTCCAAAGTACAACGTTATGAGCACTTGTCAAATAATCTTTTCTTTTTGAAAGCTTTGCGATTCTGAGTGTTGTTACAGACAGGGATTTGCGAATTTTTCCATTTTCATTGGCGAATGGAATCTTTGCAAAAGCGAAGCTTTTGAAATAGCTTTCATTTACCTACCTATGTACTTAGGTCATTTTAATGCCGTGCCGTTCAATACTTGAAAAGTAGAGCAGTAGCTCTAACATTTGAACGCAAAATAACGCTATGCACAATTTCAAATATTTATATAGGTACAACTAGCTCCTGCCCGCTGTTTTGTTGCTGCGGGATTAATTTAGCCTATAGGTACCTACGTTAGTCCAGCCAGACCTGACTGATGAGCAGAGGTCGGAGTAGGTAGAATGATTTTATGTACTTGCATCAAGGTTTCAGAACATGGATATGGCTTTATTCCGGACCTTTCCGATATTTACCGGATTGAGTTCGATATTATAATGAAAGTAGAAATTTTGTACTACTATATTTGAAATTTTAAGGACGTGATTGTTAAACGTTAATAGGTAAATTGATTTTATTAAACAGTCGAATAAAAATAAATGGTTTTTTGTTTCCGCCGCCGTAGGTGTTTCCAAAAATTAATTTGAAGCTTTGTTGAGTTGCTGTGTACAAATTTGTGAGGTTTCCCACGAGAAAATGTTTAGAGTTACTTTTAAGAAAATGTATAAAGTTGACAGTTCGCTATCGTTTTGTATGCATGTATGGTATGGTATGGTATGGTATGGGTACTCCCTTGTCCGCATTTGGACTCAACTTGGTCCATTATGCGTTGATTTGCTAGCAAAGCCAGCCTAACTCCGTCCAGAAGCGCAGAATCTTCCTGGGATCTTCACAGGCTTCGCGGAGTGACCTCGGCAAGTTGAGGATTTCTGTTCGTTGTGCTGTTACTCCCTCGCATTCCAGGACTACGTGGGCGGCTGTTTCGTCGTCACTGAGGCATCCTCTGCAGAGAGGACTGTCCGTCGCTCCGATGGTAAATAGGTGTTTGTTCAGTGGGCAGTGTCCTGTTAGTGTTCCCACCAGGATTCGCAGGTCTGTTCTGTTTAAGTTCAGTAGGCGTTTAGTTAACTTCGGTGATGTTGATGGGAGCGCCGCTCTAGCTTGTCTTGTATGCATACTGTCATTTATTCATGGGCATTGTGCACATAAATACCTACGTTTAAAAATTACCTAATTCTCATAATTTTGTCTATTGGATACTTTGTCTACATAAACAAACTTTGTAAGGTCTACCTTGAAAGTACAGGTAAAAATCTAATAAAAACAGATAATAATAAAAAAAAATTTTATTAATTCACAACTACAAAATTTATTTGTTAATTCACAACTACAATAAATATTAAATATATAAATAGTACTGGATACTCCACACATCACATCATTATTAAGTGTAGGTGTTACTAACCTGACCCTGTTAATTTTTTTGTTTTTACTTCGCGTGATTTAAGCGGCCAGATTCGCCAGGCAAACTAGGGGTTAAGCTTTTACTTAGGCTTTTAATACCACAGTTTTATAACTATAGAATACTGATCAGATTACCTATTTATGCCGCCCCTAGGGTGTTGAGTGTTTAGAAAAAAACACATGCTAAATTGATACCAGTCGCTCGTCCAGCGGCGCGTTGCGCTAAAAATATAGGAACCGTCGCGGAACGGACCTGATTGAGACTAGCATAGGATCCCCTATCTCCATAGGGCACCCCTATCTTCCTATGGAGTTAGGGGTACCTATCTCCAAAGGGAGGCCTATACCCAGCAATGGGTGAAATAAGGCTGTAGATGATGATGATGATATTGATACGTTTCTTGCTTTATGCCTCCACGTAATATATTTGAAATAACGGAAAAAAATCTTGATAATTTTGAAATACCGGAATTCCCGAGGCAAATCCATACTAAGATATCATTTAAGGTCATTTACCCTAAATCATTCTACCTACTCCGACCTCTGCTGATGAGTAACTAAATCTAAGCTAAATTTCAGCACGATCCGTCCAGTATCTTCTTAGTTTTGCCGTCAACAATTACAATTATGAAAGAATTAATATATTCATCCAACTCAAATTACTGATGTATAAGTAGTAGGTAGGTATGATAAATATTATGTTGTGATGTGAGACCAACCAGTGAACGTTCTACATTGGTTGCTACATTCGTTAATGCTTATCTACATGGCAGGAAAAGTAATAAAATATCACAAAGAACTTGAAAATCCACCGAAAATTTCAATAGTAAGCAGCTGAAGGTGGTAATTTCCAGTCTGTATTCAATTCGGCAGGTAGTCGGGAGCCTCGCCCGGGTCACGCAAATAGGTTAATAGCTCCCGAAACATACTTCAAAAGAAAACAAATCACTGAAAAAATTGGGTATTTCTTCGAAATATCGAATTTTGAGGTAGAAACCTCAGAATTCGATATTTCAAAGAAATGCCATGAAAAGGTACTCTTGGTAGGTTTCTAGAATTCAGTTAGTGCTCCGCTCTGAAACTACCTAGATCTTGCTGTTCTGTGTCTTGCTCTGATGCTCGTGCAGCTTATAATATGCTAAACCTGTCGGTTGCTGGTATCGGCAGCACTGCTGACTACTGCTGAATCCAAATAAACATTTGAATATATGTAATAATACTGTACGGTTCCATGATAGAGGCTAGTTTTGTTCATAAATCAAGGGAAAGGGACCGCAGTTAGAAATGTTATGCTGTGCCACTTACGAACTAAGTGTTTTTCGGCATGGCACAGGTAGTACTCGCGGCATGCAATGGGTAACGTTACGCCATGAGCTGGGCCTTGGGCCTTGGGCGTCATTAGCCATGAGCGGTTATTAATGTCGTAACATCATTGCGGATCATTTCCCGCACTATAGTAACGTTACATTACAAGTAGAGGTGATTTGTTATCGCTGTTATTTACATCAAATCAATTTTCCTGTTTGGTTTATAAATAAGGTATGGTCGTCATTAATATTTATAAATAGCAGTTAATATGTTTAATAGATCAAATTTTTTTTTTATTTACAGTGGACCTTCCGGACTAGCTGCTCCGGCTGTTTCTAATCAAAAACGTATGAACTTTTTATTGATATTTTTCACATTACCATGCCAAGCTAAGACCAGCTAACACATTCAATACCATCATATTATTTCGGCAATGAAAGCTCTTGTAAGGTTAAGCGATAATAATGCAAAACACAATCACTAATACCAGCATCTTCTATAACTAATAACTACGTGTGGTGTGTGTGGTACACGTTACATTATCTCTGTAACTTCCTTCCTACCTATGTACGTACTAGTCCTGCCTGCCCAATCGTTTACCGACCCGTTTAACTGCACAACTTTAGACAAGACAATCCTTAAAGGTCCTACCTACCCACACCTTCTACCACCGCACCCTCATGTAACTGTTCTATTTCACAATATCTACCGTTCTAAAGCTATTCATACCTATCTACAGAATGCTCTAGAAATATGGTTCTGGCATCGGGTTCCGGTGGGGCCCCGCAGAGTTGAAACAAATTAGCCTTTTAAACTTGCTTAAAATGAACTTTTCAAACGCGAAGATTATACGAACTTTTATATTCCGTTTATCTCGGCGGAGTAACGAGCGTCGCGTCGCGCCGCGCGCCGCGCCCTGTGAGAAGTGAGAAGTGAGGATACATTGTTGTACCTCGCCTCGGGATGCTAATGTGGGCTTCGCTCAGACATTTCGTTTGTTCGGGAGAGTTACGAGAAAAATTATCCTAAATACGTGAATTATTTTTTGAAAACCTGCATTAATCCGCAATTTACATACATATGTACTTCATTCACTAAATTTTAATATTATTTTGTAATTGATAGAATCGTACTGTCCTACATCTTCATGCTAATGTTTGATGAATATTTATAAATTGGTAAAATACATAATATCTTTAACAAAAACGAGATTTAACGAGGTAGAGTCAGTGACCCAAAACATAGAATTTTAATTTTCTGTTGGTTTATTAAATAACTGTAGCCCGAGACCTGTTTGTTCCGCGAGTCAATATCCTCACATTCGTAAAGTTTACTGTTTTCCAACAGTTCATTACGCACTATTCCACTATCGTTTCGACGCCTATTTTATTGAGCTATATATATCTATCTATTCGAGAAAGTGTCTACTTGCTTGATTTTCCGAGTGAGATGATTGAAATCACACCGTCATCATGATTATGCTAAACATTTTATAACCTAAACGTATGTAAGTTTCCAGAAAACGCATGAAGGTTCGGGAACTATAGCTATTCCTTCAACCCCAACTTTCGTCATTCATACTTTTTCTATTGACCCGAACCATTGCTTTACCACGAGTAATTTCAACTAAAATCCTCTAATAACTACCCTCGTACGATTTGATTACGTTTTTATAAGTGTAAGTATTATATCTTTTCATTATATATCTTCTTAACCAAGGCAAGATAGCGTTGTATGAAATAGTCGCGGCAGATATGCAGGCTACATTAAGCAGGTAGGAAGAGCTCTGATTAAACCGTAAAAGAGATTGGTTCCTCGACGGAGAGCTTTATCGTTGACGTTATGTCGGTAATTTGGTGTCGTCTCGACATTGCCAGTAGATTTCCATCGGAGTCACCACACATGAGCTCTTCGGAGATGGAAAACATTAACTATGAGGAGAGAAAATCCGTTTTGTAAGTACTACTTGCTTAATCTTTTGCAATTTTCGGAGCTTTTTATCTTGCTAATTCACAGCCGAGAAGGAACTAAACAAGTGCTCTGATAGGGCTATGAAGTAAGTAAGAATAGACCACTAGAGTGTCTTACCTAGTTGGCACCTATCGTAAAATGCGTCATACAACAGCACAGAAGCAGCAGTCAAATTAATCGATGTACAGCGTAGGTATATGTAGGTATACGAATACCTTCCTATACTGGATGTACCTACAGTGTATTAGTAGCGGTAAAACCGTAAAGTTTCATATGATCGCTCTCACTGTGATCTGGCTATAGATGCTGGAGTGCAGTAGGTCCGAGAGCACTTGGCGCCCGCAGTAAAAACACTAGATAAAACAGGTGCCGGCTGAAATATGAGTCCGCATTGGCGATGCCCTGCGGCGCTTCGGGTGCACTCCCTCCCGCTCGCATGGCACCGGCGCCTTTCGGAATAACCACAACCACCTAGAAAAGCCATCAACGTACCAACGAGTACGATGTACGACTAGCATTAATAATTATATTATTACCGCCAATTCTTTTACCTTTTTACCAAACAGTTTAGTTTTAAGTTTTTCTGAATAAAGCGTTATCTATCTATCCATTATCTACTAATGTTCTTATTGAATAATTTATAATTTAATGAAGTGTTGGAAAACTTTGCTTTCGATGGAATTTTCAGAAAATCTGCTTCTTCCAACCATTAAAGCTCCTCTGTGTGATCTCGACACTGAAGCGTCGAGTACTATGTTGGTTTAGAAAAGCACTGTTAAATTTGTTAATATTTTAGAGAAGCCATCAATTCAGCATTTCACCAAAGATCAAAATTATCATTAAAATAAAGTTAGAAAGGCGAATAAGCCCACTTCATTAGATATTCATTAAAGCATAAATAAATATGTCGTAGATTAAGTTAAAGGGCTACTTAGGAATTTGCTTTCGAATGCGAGGTTCCGCTCCGTCTCGCGCAGCCCTTCTTACTTATGAAAGGCTGACCTAGAAAGGCTCCTTGCTCGTGTTTAGGCACCTCCTCCGGTGTTTTTGTGTCGAGTTGGGGGGGACGGGGTGTTATTAAATACTTACTTACTAGCTTCCACCAGTGACTCTGTTTGGTTGACCTTGTTTGAAGCGAAGCCTTTTTCAAAACCGTCTGGGTAAATATGCTTGTCCTAAGGTATATACATATAAGGGGTGGATTATTGCCAAAACTAAAGTCTCTACATACCGATGAACCTCTGGCTTTACTATACAGTCTGTAATAGATAAATAAAAGATGACGACATGACATAATGAAAGAGCAAGCACGTATACAAACTACGATACGAACTCTGCAAAAGTCCCCAGAAAATTGGTAAGCCAACAAAGTTGATCCGAGTTAGTACGATGTCTCCCGCGATTAGGTTATTGTTGTGTTGTATTCGGGTGCGGTTCTGGGGAAATAATTTTAGCATAGGGAAATCCTGTAACCTAAGCCTTATTCCTATAAGGTTCTTAAGCTACCTCCTGGTAGCTTAAGGCGAATTATAAGGGGAAAAGACGAAAACGACGTCTTTTTCGAACAAGTATTTGACGAAAATATAGATCGTGGACCTTTGAAATTTATATATCCGGTAACACATATCTTAAAGTATTATGTGCCGGTTTCAAATGCTTGCCGGTAGTTATAGTAAACACTCAGAAAAAGTTTAGAGAAACAATTTCTTCAGGTGAATGAGCTCACTTTTTGGCGGTGTGTCTTATTTGTTTACTACCAAACTCAGTATAGTTATTTATGTAGCTCGTATGCTTCAATTGGCGGTCCATTTGTTTTGAAATAAACTCAAAATAAGAAGTTTTAACGAAAAAACTATTTGCGCCTACTAAAACGTCTCTCTCCCACGAACGATTGCTCGCAAAATTTGATTAGGCAATGTTAGTAGTGACCGACGAGGGCGCACGCGACGTTGCGAGCTCGGCCGGACTAGCGGCCGGCTCGAGTGCGAGGTTGCCAGACCAAACAAAACAATCGTGCCGTCGTCTTCGTCGTTGTCGCAGCCGTCACGCGTTTTTCTTTTTGCATTATCATGCCTACATAATATCATCTGAAGCAGTTTCAAAAATAATGAAGTACCTACCTAATTGATTTTCTAAAATTCTGTGTTGTGTTTTGTCTTTAGTATTTCTTCTGGAGTTGTGTTTTAGTGAAACAATAAGAATATGGGAAATAAACAAGGGCTGAAACACCTGTACCTACCATGCTACCTATATCTGAGGGCCGCCAAACACGGACTACTCGGGCAGTTAGCCATTGATCAACATACACGGACTGGCGACTGCTTGACCGCACGATCTTCCGAAGCAGTTCAACTGCTCGAGTGGTTCCGTGTATGTGTATATGAATGACTGCTCCAAGCAGTCCGTGTAGTACCCGTGTAGTATGGTTGGTATGGTGGCCCTTATAAATAATAATTGCTTAGTCCCCTAGTCAAGTTCTCAGGCATAGTCGAATATCGATGCATCGATGCATAGAGTAGTGCCGTTACAGAGACTTATTAGCATCGTGTTTCAATACCAACTTTTTACACACGCAACCGAAGTAACATTACCTAATCTGTGGCGCAACTTTTACCTAAGTACCTAATAATTATTTATCTTACGGCCGAATACTCAAACGCAACTCAGATGTAAGCACGTCTTATGTCGCAATATTTGACAGTTTTCAATGAAAATCTGTCAAAAAATCGTCACTTGAGTCGTGCTTAAATCTGAGATTCGTTTGAGTATTCGGGGGTTAGGTACCTACTAATTATTGACGTAATTGTTATAATTATTATAAGATATATATATGGCTGAAGTGGCGATGGGCAGGCCATATAGCTCGTAGAACCGATAACCGTTGGGAAGTAAAGGTTCTCGAGTGGCGACCGCGATGTAACGCGAAACGGAGCGTGGGAAAACCTCACTCTCGATGGACCGACGATATCGTAGCGGTCGCAGGAAGTCGTTGGATGGAGGCGGCTCAGGACCGCTATTCGTGACGTCGTTTGGTGGAGGCCTATGTTCAGCAGTGGACGTGTACGGGCTGATGATGATGATATATATATATAAGAGTAGACAAAAATTGTATGAACTGTATATTGAAAAACAACACAATCTTAGCCAGGAGTTCAAAGACAAAGTAAAAAATCGCTCAAAAATATTTATAAAAGTTTGTCAAATGGCAAAATCAAATTATATTAGCTCAAAAATTAAAAACAGTGAAAATGTAATAAAATAACGAACGTATTGCACCAGATCTAGCTTTTATGTTCAATGAATCTATTCATTGTGGCGTTTTTCCTGATTTGATGAAACATAGTGAGATAATCCCACTATTTAAATCGGGTAGTAGGCCTAACCCCACTAACTTTAGACCGATATCAGTACTGCCTACATTCAGCAAAGTTTTTGAAAAACTTATTTTACATCTTGCTTAGGCATTTCAATGGCAATGACCTGCTACATCGTAAGCAATTCGGGTTTACTCCTTGTAGAGTTGGTATCGCATATTTTTGATGGATCAGGAAACTACATCACTATGGAATAAATGACACCTCTTTGGATCTTCTTACTACTTATTTGAGTGACAGGATACAAAGATAGACGTAAATGGGAAACGGTCTTCGGGATATGTAGTTACAATGGGTGTACCGCAGGGATCTATCCTCGGTCCTTTCCTATTTTTAGTTTATATTAACGACCTGCCTCATCTCGTTAAAAATAATCACGAGATTGTATTGTTTGCTGATGATACTTCCTTAATTTTCAAGATGATTAGACAAAACACAAATTATGACGGTGTAAACATTGCAATATCAAAAGTAGTCCATTGGTTTAATGTCAATAATCTTTTACCAAAACTAAATGCATTAGAATTATTCTACCAAATGTAAAACAAGTAAAGGCTGATATAAACGTAAAAGGAGAAACTTTAGACATTGTAGACAGTACCGTATTATAAGGAATAACTTTAGACAGTAAACTTCAATGGGGCCGGTTAGGCAGGTAGATAAACTATCGAAGAGACTTAGTTCTGCAGCATACGCAGTCAAAAAATCCGTCATCTTACAGACGTTGATACTTCTAGACTTGTCTATTTCAGCTACTTCCATAGTATTATGTAGATCTGTGTCGATCGATCATTTTTCAAGACCTGTTCGATCACGATCGAACTTGCAGAAAAATCGAATCAAAAACTCGATCGTTTCGCGGGTCGCGAAGACCCATGACTTGCCACTGCCATGCCGCGCCGGTGCGTGCAGTCTATCGTTCGATCGATCGGTCGTTTGTATTTGTCGGGAATTTTTTTATGGGGATTTTATAGAAGAGGACAAGTAATTTGGAATGCGATAAATTTTTTGCCCCCTTGCCAACAAAAAATCCCTCCTTTTCACATCGGCATCTGGGAGCAATCTCGCTCCCAGATGCAGATGTGATAGAGGAGTATCGATTGCGGGACCGTATAGAGGGTTTCTACTCAAATTGGAAAAAAAAATCACCCCACTTTCCCCAAAAAAAAACTCCCCTCTTTTTGTATCTCCCAAGCGAAGTGACTTGAAAGAAAATATTTTGTTGGGTCTTTTAGAGGATCAAAATAATTTCGAAAACAAAATGTTTCCCCCCTGGCCCTTTGACCCCCCTTTTTAATAAAAAACGGAAATTTGGTCTAATTTTGACCTTTTTTTTCCTATATACCTTTTTTCCTATATTTGGATACCATGTTATGTATTTTTCTTATTATTACATAGTTTACCTTTCTATCAAATGGTATCAATTTCCTACCTACTACCTTTCACTTAGAGAATATTTTTTCTTGCGGGCCATTAAATATATTAATTTCTTTATTTTTCAGTAAAAGAAGATAAAGGGTTCCGTTAAATTACTTCTTTCCAGATCAACTTACCACATCATTACTAGTTACCATACCAACCACTTACCTAGCACTGAAAACAAGGACGAATATAATTTTTTACACAAGATAGTGAATTTATATTATCATGCCGAGTGTTCTCATCAATATTAATAAATACTTCAACAAAAATAATGTTAATAATATTTGTTTTACTAAAAAGATATTTTGTGTAGTAATGTTTTAATCCTAAGCCTACCTATATTCATATACATCATATAATATTTTTAGACAATTATTATTCCTTTGGTCAGTTTCTCTCAAGGGGTATCTCTGATCATCATTACTCTGTGTACTGTGTCTACGTATGTACTACACTAGTGCGCGCCATCTAACTGCAGTGGAGGACACCGCGCGCGCGTTTTGCTTGCTCCATAGATGGCGCGTGGTATCCCCGCTAGGCTGCCAAATGCCCAAGGTCATTTGCCTTTGTATACGCCTTAACGATTTATTGACTTAAAAGACATCAACTTAAACATTTGGAAACATAAGCAAGCGGCTTTTCATCACAACAAATAGGTAAACCATTTCAACGACAGAGTTAAGCTAGCGCTGTAGTTAACTGCAAGAGCAGTGAACATTCAAAGTAAAAGAGTAATTTAAAATTGGAGAATGAACAAAAGATAGTGGAAAGCGGACGCTGCAGCGGCGGGAGACCGGAGGAGCGAGGCGCTAAGTGGATTGCGGAGGTTATTTCGTGTTTATATATTGAATTACACCAGCTATGCCTCACTCAGACCCTACAGAAACCTATAACTTACATACATACGTATCAACACTTCATTCAAGTAACTTACTGGCGTAATGGTGTTCTGATAAACATTCTAGCACTCAAAGAGCAAGTCTTCCTTGCCGACTCGGGGAAGTGTGGCTGTGCTTAACGCCGAAAAAGGCCTAGTATCTGAAAAACCTAGTTGCACACATAGCGGGGTACCTAGCGGGGACGCGGGTCAACGACCTGGACCGGTCTGCGAGTGCTACTGCCGAGTATTCTGCGGCACCAGTGCGTTTGTAGTTCGTACTCGCGGCCCTCAACACTCGTCTGTTAGGTACCGTTTTTGCTCCGACAGCCAAAACAAAACTATGTTATGTCTGATCATCTGACTTGATGCATCCTCCGCCAACATCTAAGTGGAAAATATTGTCAAAGTGATGCACCGCACACAGTCAATCCCGCAACTGGTGAAACCATATGCACCTGCCACTTATCGTTTTGCTGCTAAACAACAAGTAGAGTTTGAGTTTGAGTTTATTTATTGTACCAGAGGAACATAGAGAACACTTGGAATTGTCAAATTTAAGTACATAGAGATATTGGACTGTTAAAACGAGCAACATCATCGGCTATATTATAAAATGGTCTGAAGATGCGCATTGCGAGCCCACACGTTACGAGTGCCCCATGTCATGGTACGCAAGCAAGTCGAGAGGCTGTAGTGTAGTGCAACACCTAGGGTGTTACTGTAAGTAGGGAGCACTAGGTACTCTACCGCCGAGTTTACGTAAAATATGCATTTCAGCTGAGAAACACGCCACACTCACGTATGGTACAATTATTTTTAAGTCGGTGCGGGTGCCAAATTGCGTTGCAGCATTATCCGTAGCTGTGTTTACGTTAAAATTTTACGAATTTTATGAAGGAAACACTTCTGTTTTGAGAGTGTGGTCTTAATATATTTTTAAGAAATTGAGATCAAACCAACGTATATAGGCCTAAAACGCACAGGCATGGTGGCGGCTCGCAGTGATGCGAGTTTCGATTTTTAAGTGAAACGTGATATCGACCCACTTGCTGGCGGCCAGCCGTCAACCGCTCCGATTGTCTCGGGGCTGTGGCGGGCCGCACCGGTCGAATGATGCGGCACACCCCGCTGTATGTCCTCCACGCACTCCGCGCGGTTAGCCACCTTTTCCACGATAATATAAACAAATAACTGCAGCAACTACTTCGACGTCCACCATGTCCAATATTTTTAAAAGCACTGACGATTGCTGCGGACCGATAGTTTTTATTTTTGCATCAATTGAGCATATGTCTCCTTTCACGAGTTTTCTCTCATGGTTTCGGTTTTGGGCATCCACTCCCATCTCAAAAAGCCATACTGCAGCATTCGCAACGTCACGCCGCCGTGTCACGGCTAGTCGCTATCGCTTTTTTGTCCTTAGTAGGGACAATTAGTTACCATGGTAAGCAAACCTTTACCTTCATAAACATGCCGAGATGTAGAGTTTCGCTTTACTTAGTAGTAGGTAGGTACTTACAGCTATATTGATGATGGTCTTTGAGCTCGTTGGAATACGGAACCTTTAAAACCGTACAGTAAAATTGCAGTAGCAGTTAATTACGACATACGTGAGGGAAACAATGCGCTCGTGTGGGAACTCAGCTCGTCATGGAAGGGTGCGTAGGCGCAGCTCGGCGCCTGCGCTGCGTGCGTGGAACTCGAGAGCGTGGGGAAGACATTGACACTCGCAGCTTTGTCTTTGTCTTCTCAGCCAGGTGGACGTTCACAACATTTTTAATAAAGGTATACCCTGACATAAGATAGAGTGTAAACTGAACAATAAACTAAGTGTCAATAGTTTGCTTAGTCTGGATGTTTTGTTAATGTGTCGTTCGTGATTCTCTGTTTAACAGCAAAAGGAAAAGTAGTAATATTCTGTTAGCTCCACTCTGGGGCGGAGCAAGTGCACACCTTCAGTTTTCTTCAAAAACATAGTCTTGAACGACATGTATGGCGATACGGTGTCGTCATTCATTGATCTCCGAGCCGTGGTTGTGTTGGCGGATATTTACATAATATCATAGTATGTCTGTCTGTAGTAGCAATACTAAAGTACCTACTCATAATGAAAAACCCTATTTAGGCGGATCTGATCTTGACCTCATTTTCAATACACCATATTAGGCGTCCACGTGTTGTTTGGTAGCGTTCGTAAATTACGACATTCTTATGCAAATTATCATCACATTATGCATAGCTTTTCAATAGAAACGCTGAAGCATACACTATTTTATTAGTGCTAGGTATATTAGAAAACCGTACAATGTTAGCGGCTAAATTCTACCCTGTGAAATGGTTTTTAGCCGCGCGAGTATTTAGCACGTGCGGCGAAGCGGCGGCGAGCGGCGAGCGGCGGCGGGGCGAGTGTGGTCCTAGTCCGGAATAGCGCAAGTTTGTGATTTCATTTGCATCAATAAGTTTTCGGCGTGGTCGTGGGGTGTCGTACCGAACGTAGCTTTGTATTTCAGAACTACACATCGTAAATCTAGGTACATGCGCATTACAAGCTATGCTTTTCCTTCGTTAGGACTAGGTAATTCACTGAGGATCATTTGGACAATTCACCAAGACTAAGACAGAACTATGTGGTGACGCTAGCTTAGCGACTACCACAGCTCCAAAAAGCTGATGTGTAAAAAGTTTTGGTGATCTTCAGGATGGCTGGACCACAAAGCGATTTTAGCTTCAATTCCACCCCGCTCATGCTCCGCAAAAATAATGAGAAACACTTGAAGTATAAAGGGATTTGACGAGTGTGTCTTCATAAAGCTTCAATCGAATCAGTCGACTTCGCCGACAAGAGTTGAAGGAAATTAGAGCGTCCGGAACGATCTGCGAGCAGGAAGCGGGAGCTCCCCGGTCCACAGCCGCCGCCTAATTAATCGCTAACTGATAGGGATGATTGGATATCCCCTGCCTGCGATACGGCAGCGGGCGAACTGCAATTTGTAGCGAACTGGAACTGGCTTTTAAACTCAGCTTATCAATAAAACTTGCACTTATAATGATGATGTCCTTCTAGCCAACTTTCAGTCGCGGCAGTCAGTCTCAATGGAGACTAGCCATGTACGCAGGATGTATTTTAGTGCACGAGTGTGGGTGCAAATCATAGAAAAAAAAAATCTAGGCCTGCTAACATACAATGTGCATTCTCTATTCCCTTAATCTCAAAATCCGATGGGACGGGCGGCAGACCGACCGTCGCGTCCTCGCTGTCGGTCTTGCTTGTGAATGTTCAAATGTTTCAAACAAAAAGAATGCCAATGTACCTATCACTGCATTATAAAGATACAGACTTGTATACTCGAGGTTCTAAACCGTAAACAAACACTGACTGCTGTCGGATGTAGATGACTATTCGATGAATAAAATTAGAGTCAGAATCAGAATCAATAACTTTATTTCTTTAGGCTTACAAAATAAGCAATTAGACAAGTCAAATTTTATACTATAAACATAGTTATCAAATAAGAAATAAGGTGTTATTGATATTCTCTTCACTTCAATTTTTTGTCCACTAGTGGAAGAAGTGAAAAAGAAACCACTAGCACATTATAATATCACTTATGTGTCTAATACATGTTTATTTTGCCTATCTAAATATAAATTTAATGCAATTTAGATACATGTCAATATTTTTTTAAAGCTAAACAGAACATTGGATTTCTTACATACTACTAACAGTGCGGAACGGAGCGACATCTGGCCAAGTAGTAAAAGGCCTTCCTGATAAGATTTTGTTTAATGTACTGTTTAAATTTACGAATAGGGAGTTCAGTTGCTTCAGATGGAAGCTTATTATAGAAGCGCACGCAATTGCCCATAAATGATTTCCCTACCTTTCGTAATCTATATGCGGGGATGTGTAATTTGTTCTTGTTTCTTGTATTTCTTTTGTGAACATCACACTTTTTCAAAAAGCTATCTCTATTTTTGTGCGTATACATAAGATTTTCATAGATGTATTGCAATACATATTACTGTCAAAATATTTATTTCTTTAAATAATTCCCTCAAAGAGTCGCGTGGCTTTAATTTGTAAACTGCGCGTACCGCTCTTTTTTGGACAACAAAGATAGTCTGGATGTCAGCTGCCTGTCCCCAAAGCAAAATACCATAAGACATAATACTATGAAAGTAACTGAAATAAACTAACCTAGCTGTATCTTCATCGGTAATATATCTAACTGTTCGAACTGCATAGGCTGCTGAACTAAGTCTGCCTGCGAGAGCATCAATTTGCGGTTTCCATTGAAGAGTGGAATCAATATGTAACCCTAAGAAAACAGTAGAGTCTACAAAGTCAACAATCTCATTCTTTAGCATTATCTTCGTTGGAAATTCTCTTACATTAGGTAACATGAATTTAATGCATTTGGTTTTTTTAGCTTTGAGTAAGAGGTTATTGGCGGTGAAGCAATCTAGTACGTGTGAAAGCGCATCATTTACATCGTCATAATTACATTTATTTCTGTAAACTTTAAAAATCTGTGAAGTATCATCAGCAAAAAAGACTATATCACACTGATCTTTTGCTAAAAAGGGGAGATCATTTACGTATACTAAAAATAAGAAAGGACCTAATATTGATCCTTGCGGGACGCCTAATTCAATTTTTGAGCCCCTAGATCTTTCTTTACCAATATCTACTTTTTGAACTCTATCAGATAAATATGATTGCATAAGGTCCAGTGCCTTGTTATGAATTCCATAGTGTTTCAATTTTCCAATTAATGTAGCATGATCTACACAATCAAAAGCCTTAAAAAGGTCACAGAATATACCAATAGCGTTTTTTGCTTTATCCCAGGCATACAATATATGCTTAAGTAAAACTGTACCAGCATCAGTTGTTGATCTACCCTTGATGAAGCCAAATAGATTTTTATGGAGTAGCCTATTAAGGTTGAAATGAGAGGACAACTGAATGAGAACAATTTTTTCAAAAATTTTACTTATTTTTGGAAGTATTGAAATTGGTCTGTAGTTGGCCGGATCAGTGTGACTTCCAGATTTAAAAAGAGGAACCAATTTACTATATTTCATGAGATCAGGAAAAACAGTCAAAAGAGAAAAATGTATCGTATGCTTTTACGCCGCATGATACAGTCCTACAATGTAGATTTTGTAGACATTGACATATTCGCGAAAAGTACAGGAAAGTTTAAGTCTCTAGCCCTTAAAAAGTTATGTCCCTAACTCTGTTTACCTTTACTTATGAATGTTTTGGTTTTCATTTTTGTTTTATTGTTATAAATTTATCTAAGTATCTAATTAAGTATTAGTATTATACAAATTATCTGTATTGTAGTGTCAGCAATCTGTAGCGATAAGTATTGTTAAGCTTGTTATCATTATGAGTACAACGTAGTGGGCTATATTTTTATAAAATGTATTATGTAATACTTAACCTTCATTTTAAAATATAGTTGTTTGTTGTGCCTGTATTTAATAAATAAATAAATAAAAAGCTCCATCTCAAAACTAAACCGTTCAAATTTTGCGGATATCCGTGGAACTAATTGCAATATACCGGGCTCACCATAGATCATCCAGGATTAGCTACGGGCGCGCATTCTTTGTGCCAATATGCGGAAATGTGCAGCGTGGCTGATTGTTCCTCGCGCGAGAGGCTGGATTCGCGCACGATCCACTACTCATTCAATGCATTCCATGTATCATTCCATTTCATGGATTTCTATTTATCGGCTATAGTTTCCTCGTGCGTGTAAAATGTTTTTGTCCAGGTGATTAAAGATCTGTATTTCATTCAACAGCAAATTTCGACTTAGCTAGTGTTATACGTATGTTTTCATTTTCACCTAGACGAAATTTGCTGGTGATAGCCAAGCCTACTAATTTTATATCGCAATAGCAACGCAAGGTTATAATAAGTGGTGCTGTTTGGCAATCAGCCTATTTACGTACATATCTTGCATTTGCCCGTAGGTACATCTCATTGCACATTATGTAAATGACCGCACCGTTGCGGTTTTATTAAACTTCGCTTTACTTTCTCGTTTGATTCGTTTAAACAACTGTTAACTGACCGAATTAACCGTAGCACAATTACACCTTCCTACATTACGTAATGCACCACACTTCGACGTACATACATACCTATTATAATCTATGTAGTTAGTTAGTTTGAAGATATCGCGTTTCATTCGAGTGAGTACGGTTTCCCACGGAAGCCTGTGTTCTCGCGGCCGATTGACACGGGCTGCTAGAAACTGTATTTAGACATACATTAAAAATTATACATATAACTAGAATATAAGGTAGTTATTCTGTTTCAGGAAACGATGTTATTCTTATGTCCTTCTATAATTGTTGGTATATTTTCGGAATCATAAGTTTGAATTTTATTCTAGCGAATGTTTTTTTATAGAATTTAAATTTGTATACCTATTTACTAGGACCTGCACCAGGCCGCCGCCGGTACGAGGTAGGGTACCGGCCACAGAAATCTAAATAATTTATTATTTATATTTCTGTGGTACCGGCTTATGTGGGCCTTTCTGGCTGTCACTAGGATAGGACTTTTAGTATTTATTTGCGACGTGGAGTTAGTACGAAAATACAGAACGTCATCTAAGTACAACAGCTGCATATTCGCAAACTCCAAGGTCTAAATAAGTAAAGCTACCATAACGAGAAGTCGGTCCGCGGGAATCAATTATTTAAAGGCGAGTTACCCACTGCGGCGAGCCCTGCTTACTAAGCAGGTTGTACCATCGACACACCGAAATAACTTAGCCTAACATTTTTCGCTTTACAAATCAAAGAAAACATATATTTGTTTCTTTTCTTATGTATTATCTTTCTATAGGTACGTTTTATTGATAACTTCCCTACAACTTGAGAACGAATAGAAAATGACATTCTCATTAATTATATAATAATAATCAAATAATTCAATGAAATGAGTCCATTTCTATTTAGGAACGCTAGGACCTTACAATATATATTTTCAGACAAGTGCATTTTATACTGAAATCATGGGAATAACACAAAGTGAACTTCCATTTCCGACATCCTGTAAGTCGCCTGCAGCCAGCAAAGAACTTTTAGCAAGTTTAAAGTTATGTTTCAGCTGCTATTCATGCTCTTTGAAACTTCATGAAAACTAGTCTAGCACGAGTCGAGAGCCTCTGCTATTTAAATTACCCTTGAATACTTAGGTACCTAACGTACCTATCATATTCTCTTGAACTCAGCAGAACCTTTCAATTTAACACCTCTGTGATCAGTAGACTCGTCCTCGGATTAAACGAAACTAAAAGGGGAAAGGATAATGACAAGAAGTCCGAAGCTCAGCCGCTCGGCCGCTAATCAGGGGCGCTAATGAATGTGACATGGAGCCGGCCACTGCCTGATAAACCTGAACACTACTGTATTCCAGCGCGGCGAGATTTGCCCATCAAATATTTACGTATTGTGTACTGTCTGCCCCCCGACCCGCCCCACCGCCCTATACTTACCTACCCCTTGCTCACCGTCAGCGTGCCTGAAACAACTGAATGTGCTCAAATCAATATTCTGTTGTTTGACACTACTTTGATTTATGACATGAAGGGAAATTGTTAATAGTAATCTTAAGCCGGGTTCTCACGTCACATCGTTCAGAGACTTATTAAAGAAATTGTTTTTTTTATACCAAGGTAAAAAATTACGCCACCCGTACGTAACAGCCGAAACGTCGGAAGATAGGCAAAGAAACGCGGCATAAGACTTGTGACAATAAAACTTGTGAAAAGTGAGATTATAGAATCGTAGTTTATAACGGGATGAGTCTATAATTTGACGATTGTTAGGTAACAGGTATGGGATTTGCGTAGTTCCACGTCGGCACGATAGAGGCGCGCTTTAACAAATTGTATGAATAAATGAGACGTCACGATCACGTCTCGATACTAACGTCAAATAGAATCACCCCCGGGTATGTATCGGACCTAATGGATTTCAATACATACCTAACATTATTTTTATTAATTATTTAAAGTGCAGAATTTAAATTTTCGTGTATATAAAACCAGCTCGCCAATCTAGAAGAGTCCCAAGAAGATGATTAGGTTAGATTAGGTTAGACGCCTCGGCCCATCATCTGAGTCCACTCTGACCCTTCGAGCCGAGTTGCCGAACTGAACGCGACGAGACGGTTCGCCCCGGGCGGGCGGAGCGGATCTAGCCATGCACCGCGCGACACTCAACGCAACGTTAGCGCGATCTACAATTTATACGAAACCAGCGACATCTTCGTAACTATGTAGTTCCAGAGTGGCTGATATCAGCCAGATTAGTCTGGCATAGAAGATGTACATAAATTAAAGAATATTAGGTTCTATCTTCTAAGTACTTAGGTACTCATTATACCTTTGTGGTTGGTTTCCGCTGGGCGACAGGATGCGGGGACAATTGCGGTGTTTATAGATGATCTCCTGCACTTTGTAATGAATACGGAAACCATTCCCATGAGCCAGAGGAAGTCCAGCTTCCTTTGAGGCTGCAAATCGATTTTTATCCTTGTTTTTTTTAGGGTTTCGTATTTTAACAGTATACACATAAAGATAGATAGATAGATAATGCTTTATTCAGAAAAGCTTATAACTAAACGAGAAGATCAAAGGAAGTCGGTGCAGGTGTTAAATACGAACATAAAACTAATACTAACTAAAATAATCCTAAAATAAGACACATACACCAAAAATAAATATATACTAATACATAATAGCTAGTAGTGACTCGAGTTGAGGGACAAATTACCTAGTCTGACCAAAATAATATTCATAGACTTTCTTGTTAAAAGTGTGATGAGATGTTTTTTTATATCAGTAGGTAGATGACCATAGTATGACGGCTTGGCCTGTAAAATAGTCGCTATATGTTTTCTGAACTGGAGCCACCAATAACAAAGTTTCTGAAGATCTAAGAGAGAGGTACCTAGTGAGAAGAATGAAGAAACTGAAATCTTTGTTTGAGATACGAAGGAAAAGCGGGATCGAACTGAATAGAGTTAGTAGAAGGGACAGAATGTGCAAGTTCCGGCGCTGGGAAATGGGAAGCCATTTGAGCTGGGTTCGTTAGAAACATGATCGTACTTGTGGAGGCCAAAGATAAATCTGATGCACATATTTTGGAGGCGCTCCAGCATAATGAGCTGATTCTCTGTGACATCCAAATAACACACATCCGCATAATCTAGGACAGGAAGAAGAAGGGAATAAGCAAGTGCAGTTTTAGTAGCGGTGGGGAGAAAGTTTCGCAGCAGACGCAAAGAGTTCAGTCATAATCGCGTGTTTCCTCTAGTATCTACGTTTTTTACAAGATGCCTCTGTCCAGAGACCAACTAAGCAGAATTCCAAATGAACTGCTAGGGAACCATAATATGGTAGTTGAAAGCGTCTCCGAAACGTATCCGATTTTATCTGAATTTATGAAATCGTTTGCCTTTCGGGAGATAAACCCGAAATACCCCCTAAATAAGGACGGCAATGAACGAGAGTAAAGCTGCGATGATTGGATTCGTTTACTTTTCAAGAGGAAATTAGATTTTTTATCAAAATCCCGGTTAAAACGCGCATTAGCTACCGAAGTACCTACCTTCGGCATGCCGCTGCGAGCCGTGAGAATCGGCAGATGACGTTATCAGATTAGGTATGCTCGATAAAATATGATGTTCTTCTTCCTTCCTGTTATTCTTATTCAAGTTCCAAATTATTAATAAAAAACAATATTCATAATTGTGACTGATTTAACTGCTAGGTAAGTAGGTACATATGTATGTAGATGCACCCAGTGTATGTATAATGTAGTGGTCAATGGGTCAAGGCAATGAATTGGAAGTCGAGTTGTGAATGTGATGATTATTTTAGCCTATTTCCTAGTTCATTTCGATTCAGATTCCGTGTTCATTCAGTATTTCAATCCCTATCCTAGTAAAAACAACTCAAAATCTGATAATCTAATACCTAACAGTCATTTATAAATGCAGAAATATTAGTGGTCTATTGGACCGGTCGCGGACGCGGACGTCCGGCACCACACTTCCCTCAATACGAACTGGCTTGAATATAGCGTATCTACATACTAGGTAGGTAGTTTACATGATACTTCTGTAATCTGTTTTCTTCCTCTCGTTGCTGCGCCTCTCCCACTCTGCTGATACAAATACATGTGATATCACACTTGATATCCGCACAAATTCAGCTCTACATGGTTTGGCATGGCATGACTAGAGCTGAAATTACAGTTTGAACTGCGTTGATTGAACTAAATTTTTGAGGGGTCAAGGGGGACTGAGCTTTTCAAGCAAAAAAAAAACGCTATATATACTTAGTTAGGAACAAATGTTAGCCTTATCTGTATCTACCTATCAACCCCCGCGTAGATTTGTTCGTAGAAAGCAAGAAATCCAGTTTGCAAAATGGGCACCACCGTACCGGGATTTACAACTCGCGAAACTTCAGTAATTTGTCACATTTGCGCATATTTAAATTGTCCTAATGGCCTATCTATAGTACTGGAGCTATCCGTAGACATTTTGCGTACAAAGATTTTTTTTCTCGACGATTTCATAATGCTTAATTTTGTGATGTTTCTTGTATTTTAGAGTTCGAATGCTAATATAAAGGTAATTCTTTCATATCACCGTACTTATGCTCCAAAATTTAGAACGCATATGTAGTTAATATAGTTTATACGAGTATGTACACTAATATTAAAAAGAGGTAACGTTTGTGAGGTTGTAGGGGGTAATATCTAGATCTACTGAACCGATTCCACGTTCCCCGAACCACGTTATTTGTGGCTGGCATCCTACTAATAGAATGGTGTATGGAAGTTTGTTCCTCTTTCACGCAAAAACTACTGAACTAATTGGGCTGAAATTTGGTATAGTTTGGAATCTGAAATAACATATAGTACTTTTATCCCGATAAAACGTGGGCGAAGGCGCGGGCAGGAGCTAGTAGGCTATACAACAAATAAAAATATTTATCGCCCAACGAAGTGGGCACGGGTCAGCTAGTAGGTATATGATATAATAATTTCAGTTGATGATAAACAGTAGGCACCTACCTCGTCTTCCAAGTAGCGTGTTCGTTCAGAACATGAATGGCTCCTGGGCCCATAAAATGATATCAGAGTTTTCTGTCGATGGCCCTGGCGGGCAACACGGCCGTTGATTAAAACCTGTCGAGTTGATTACATCGCATGTTGAGCCCTTTCTGGGGCCCACGATACCTTTATTTCAAATGCCCGTACGACACGTATTGCCTATTTATGTATATACGTATAACACCTTACTATGAGTTTTCCATAGTTTAGTACTAATCTTATAAAAGTTTGCATTCCCTTCCACATACATTTAGCCAAAGATTTGCATTTAGCACCTTGCAGTGCCAGAACCATATTTCATACGAACTTGATAATAGTTTTGAGTGATTTGTTGCATTTTGGCACTACGACTTTGACAAGTCAGCGATAGTGATCATTTTCTCAAAAACGTTTGCTTTTTGGTGTTGTGCAAACTCTACTAGTGGACACCCAGGAGAGGAACCTTTGGTGAATGTGCTTTTGACGGGGTAGGTACGTTCATGACAAATATTTTATTACAACACAATCTTATACGAGTACAACTTAACAGATCGAGTTATCAGTAACGATACCTACAACGACATACAAGTTTAAGAAGATATGGTTTATAGTAAGAATATATGAAACGATCCGCGCACCAGGCGGAGCCTGTATCGCGTGGATCGGAACGATTTCCAGTAAAACAAATCCTAAGCCAAAAATTTTTAAATAAATTTAGGAAAAGAATAAAGATTGTGAAAATGGATTATGGTAAAGAAAAATCACTAAACTGTCTTGACTCGTAGACTTTTATTCTTAATGCTGATGATGATGACCTCTACTAGCCTCGCCTCGCAAACACAATAAAAACTGCAATATGTTGAGACCAGCTTGGGTAGGTGTAATGTAGGTATGTATGTACATATATATTCTATATATATAAGTGGCTGTCGCTGGCCACCAGTGGCTGTGGTCGGTGGCTCGTTTGCGCGGAGCCTAACTGACCTCTACAATTCGATGCCTTAGTTCACAATAATATATAGGTATTAAAAAAAACTATGAAATTGCTACTTTTCTTTCTTTCTTATTACATCTCAGCTTTTTCCCGTTATGGTTGTGTTGTGAACTCTGGGACCGATGATGTGTCACTTCCTAGATTATTTTTAAAACCCACGATTTATTTTAATTAAATTACGATTTATTTAAATTAAATTACAGTAGACCTAATAGCATTTACGTATTTAATAAAAAAAAACTGCAATACAATACATATTTGGCCCAAATTTACCGCCCCCTAAAATATGCCGCCCTAGGCTCCAGCCTACTCAGCCTGCTCCACCACTAGGGAAGTGTGAATGGAACCTATATGGTCATGAATTCATGATAGCTAAATAATATTTATTTTTGTCAATCATACATAATGAACTAAGTGACAATGAAGACAAATAAAGTCTCTCCCTAAGTCATGCGGTTGATTACAGGGTCCAAATTCTTTATCAAATTCCGAAACACAATTAACGTCACGTACGTATCTTGGATAGCCCATCACAACACGTCTGTGACAAACCCACGTCAGATTCGGCAAACGTAGATTACCATCTTTATGGAGCTCTCTCGAGATAGATCAATCAAGCGAACGCGGACGCGACGCGACGCGCGCGTGCCAAGGCGACACGATTCATACAAGCGCGGAGGACGTTTTTGATTAGGTACATTCCCTAAATGCCGTTGCTTTTTTTACTTTCACTTTTTAGAAAGATTTCACGGTACACAAAAACTGTAAGTTTAATTATGAATAACAAGGAATTTTAGAATTTCTACATCACATCAACAGCCAGGTCTGCTGCTTCCCCAGATAAAATCCTTGCTCAGTTTACCTATGTCAAGTTCTGTTTAGGATAGATTTAATCTTAATTGACTCGCCGTTGACAGAGGATTAAATTTCTAAATACTCCTGTTTGGAAATAGATAAAGGAAAATATTTAAAGCATTTCTTGTTCTTTTAAGAAAGCATTTCTTTCAAACTTCTTTTAAACGCAGGTTTCTTTAACGTTTTTATTAAAAAAAAAAAACACGTTCGTATTCCTAATCCAGAGTGTAATCGAATAATAAATACGTATAAGCCTAAGCTTATTAATAGGTCTCGTTCATTTGGTTAGGAAACCCTTAAAATGAGCTGTGAAGGGTTTGGTCCGAGGCGCAGGCGCTGGTGCAGTGCGGTCGCGGTGCCATCAATCATGGGCGAGGGGCGACCAGCTGCCGCTGTGGTGCGCGCGGGACGTACCTACCTACTGCCGCCACATCGCTCATATCAACGCTCCGACACTCATTATTTACCTCACAAGTTTTGGGAGACAAAGTAGATAGCTTTGTTTCAGTCAAGAAATTTTGGGTATCGATTGAGAATTTATGAGTGGCTTTAGGTTAGGTAAAAAAAGGAATTAGTCTTGGGTTATACTAGGCAAAATCCGATACCTGTGACTTACGTTACTGTGATTTAAAATATCTGTGATAAATACCTGTGACAAAATACTAGCTAGTATTTCTACCAATCACGTACAAATTCATTGTTTTACTGATTGAATAATATATTTATTGTATGTAGCGATGACTGAGTAAGTAGCAGTAGCATGTTGATTAACCGAATAAATTTAAACGGTATTTTCTTCAACAACTTTGTTACAATACGGTATTAATTTCAAATATCCAAGTATAAAATACTAGGTGTGTCTCATTCTGACTTAGTGAAAAGATCAAAGAGAGAATATAGAAGCGATATTATCTAGCTGAAGCTATTTATTGCGTAGGTACCTAATAAAATAACAACGATATAATATCGTGCACTCGTGACACTGGAACTGCCTGTGTGATAGTCACAGAATAGAATAGAATAGAATATATCTTTATTGCACCATCAATACATGTAGTACTTATACAAGAACTTAATACTAATTATACTTAGTGTGGTACAATCGGCGGCCTTATCGCTAACAGCGATCTCTTCCAGGCAACCTTTGGATGGATAGGATTCGTACGCATTAAAGCTGACGGTTTCTTATTGAATGACATAAAAACAAAATAATTTTGACAAATAATTATTTAAATAAAAACAGAAATTGCGAAATAACACGAATAATTTACAAAATAACAGTAAAAATATTAAGTTTTATCAGGAGTGGACAGATAATGTTGATAAACCATTCTTTTGAAAATAGGAAGGGATTTAGCTTGTCGGATGGATACAGGAAGGACGTTCCAGAGTCTGGCGGCCTGCAACGTGAAGGAATCACCATAAAACTGGGAAGTGTGTAATGGAATTTTTAAAAGAAGAGTATCAGAAGAACGAAGTGATAGCGAATGGGACTGATGGAGAAACTCAAAACGGTCTTTTAGATAAGACGGTGTTGATGGAAGGAAAAGAACAGAGTAAAGGAGATTAAGAACATGAGCATTCCGGCGAAGACGAATGGGTAGCCACTTGAGCCTGTTACGGTACTCAGTGATATGGTCAAATTTACGCAGTCCAAATATGAACCTAATGGAATAGTTCTGAAGACGCTCAAGCTTATTGAGTTGGTCTTCAGTTAAGTCGGGATAGCTGGCATCTGCATAGTCAAGAAGAGGAAGCAATAAGGATTGTGCAAGCGCAATTTTGGTACAAGTAGGAAGAAAGTTACGTAATCGCTTTAAAGAAGCACCTATACCAAAAGTCTTTCTGGAAACCGCTGCCAGTTGAGGACCCCACGATAACTGTCTGTCCACAAGTAATCCCAGATTTTTTACTGTATCACTGATTTCGATCGGGACCCCATTAAAAATTACTTTCGGCAAGTCAAGCCAGTTGATACGAGCGATCATCCTAGAGCTACCTATAACAATCACTTGGGTTTTACTAGGGTTAACCTTGAGTCCAAATGATTTGCTCCAGTCGTGGATGTTTTCGAGATCTTTATTAACCTCTGCAATGGCTTCGTTTAGCCATTCAATAGGGGCTTGCGTGTAGATCTGTAAATCATCTGCATAGAGGTGGTAGGGAGAAGATAAATGTTTAGAGATAGAGTTGATGAAGATTGCAAATAGAAGAGGAGATAGAACGCCGCCCTGAGGAACGCCGGCATCTAGTTGGCACCATGTTGAAAATGAATCATCAACACGAATGCGTTGCCGACGTCCATTGAGGTAATTACGAAACCAGCCAACCACTGACGGTGATATGTTAAAAGAGCGGAGGAGAGCTAGAAGAATGTCAAAGTCAACGTTGTTGAAAGCGTTGCTGAAGTCTAGGAGTGATAAAATAGTTACAAGTCCGTCGTCCATGCCATTTCTGATGTCATCGGTGATTTTGACAAGAGCAGTGACAGTGCTATGGCCTGGACGGAAACCGGACTGGAAGGGATTCAAAAGATTGTTGGAAGTAAGAAAAATGCTAAGCTGTTGGTGCACAAGGCGCTCTAAGACCTTAGAGAGGAAAGGTAGAATAGAGATGGGACGAAACTCCGAAAAGGAAGAAGGATTAGGAGTTTTAGGGAGGGGGGTGACCTGAGCCTCCTTCCATATCCTAGGGAAAGTTTCAGTCTCAATGGAGTAGTTAAAAAGGTAAGTTATTACTGGAAGGATTTCATCAAGAATCGGGATGATCATCTTTTTACTTATACAGTCGCTACCAACAGCATTAGACGTGATTGAAAAGATACTCTTTTTAACATCGGCATCAGTAAATTGGCTGAATGAAAATTGAGAAGAGTCGGGACTGGAAAGAGAAGATAGAAAATTCAAAGTTTGAAGTTATTTAGTTTCTGTCACTGTGAAATATCACCAATTTTCTATATCTGTGACTTTTATCAGTGACGATAAATACGCATCAAGCATAAAAGGAATGCGCATAAATTAAATAAGGCACCAAGAAACCATTTAAAAACTCGATGTAGTTCGCTAACTTTCATGATGATTGAGTGCAGCCTGAAAATAATATTAGTACTTAATACTGTATATGTATGTACTTAAAGTGTGTGGGTATATACGATACCATACGTTTATAACCCTTTTGTTAATGAAAGCGGAAGGTAAAATGTTAATTCCAATATTTATTGTTCCAGTGCCCGTCGTCGCCGGCGGCCGCAGTATCAGTCGGTAAGTGTTCTCTCTGCTGTAGTCCGCGCCGAGTACCTACTTGGCTCAGTGCCTCTCTGCTAATTACTTCAGCTCGCATAGCCTCTCACATTTTTTAACTGGAGAAAACCAATTATAACTGCGAGTGAGTTCATTTGCGGAAGTCTCTTTGTTGGCTAGCTATGATTACCTAGAATATTGCTTTGTTTTATCAGAAATGACATTAATGACCAATTCAGCCTGGCTTTGGTTCGCGAGGTGGATGTGAGGCCGTAGTACATTCCCTTCGTACATTTTTGGACAGAAATTATGGGGAGGTAATCCTGAAGGTCGACGTCAAAAATGCCTTCAATTCTGTAGACAGGGGCGCCTTGCTAAAAGAAATTAAAGACAAAATTCTAGAAATTTATCCTTTTCTCTGGCAATGCTACGGTTCCCCGTCAAAATTAATTTACAGAAACAATGTCATTTCATCCGCGGTTGGTTATCAGCAGGGCGACCCTCTTGGGCCGGCCATATTTAGCCTTGCTATCCAACCAGTAATTCAACGTCTTAAATCTAAACTCAATGTTTGGTATTTAGATGACGGAACCATAGGGGGAGACGTGGACACAGTATTTGATGATCTAAAAACCATCACAGATGAATTTCGGCAAATAGGTTTAGAATTCAATTTTTCAAAAGGCGAGCTTTTTGTTTCGGACACTTGTGTAGACAAAAACAATATCATTATAAAATTCAATAGTTTGGCTCCCAACATTACAGTTATAGATAAATTTTCACTTCGTCTCCTTGGTTCACCAATTCTTGATGAGTCTTTTCAGTCATTTGTAGATGAGAAAATTCAAAATTTCAATAAAACTTCGGACATACTTCTCAAAATTAATAGCCATAGGGCTTTTACAATTATTCGGTTTTGCTTGTTTGTACCTAAATTTACGTATTCTTTGAGATGTTGTCAACTGTGGAAACACAGCGAGCTCTTGGAAGGCTTAGACAACATAATAAAGAATACTTTATCATCGGTTTTGAATATCTGTTTGGATGACAAGGCATGGTCGTAGCCGTCGCAGGCCTCCCTGCCTGTCAAATTGGGAGGCATAGGTATTCGCAAAATTTCAAGTGTAGCCCTGCCAGCGTCCTTGTCTTCCGTCTACAGCACTAGTTCTTTAGTGGATTTTTTTTAAAGCTGTCTCCTTTGGTCTCATCAGGTAATTCATTCAAAATTTAGTTTTTAGACGAGGCTCGAATGGCTTGGCATAGTGCTTGCCCTGATGCTGCTCCTCCAAAATCTCTTTTGTCCCACCGGCAATGGGACGGGCCACTGTGTGAGTTGACACGGAATCGTTTGTTACAAACGTGCTCCAGCCCAAGCACTTCCTTCATATAATACTGGCACTCTATTGGATCCCGTAACTTTCCGTATAGCAACATGTCTTCGGTTGGGTGCAAGGTGTTGAGCAGCTTGGTCATCACGGATTATCGTGTACTAGAGCTGCCGATCATCCGGCGGGCCTTTGTCACCGCTAACCTACTAGCTATTCTCGAACCGAATGGTCTATTGCGTGACGATGGTAAGTGGCCCGACGTCATGACATTAGTCCCTTGGGAGCTGGGGAGGTCTATTGTGTGGGACGCTACATGTGTCGACACACTTGCGCCTTCCCATCTTTTAAGGACATCCGTGAGGGCTGGTTCGGCGGCAGATTTGGCCGAAGATCTCTAGAGGCGCAAATATGCAGGTCTCGACAGAGCCTACGCATTTGCTCCCTTGGAGTCGAGACCCTAGGTCCGTGGGGTACCGAGGCTCTCCGGGTTTTCTAAAAATTATCTGAGCGCCTGGTCGAAGCGACGCGTGACCCGAGAGCTGGTGAGTATCTGGTGCAGCGCATTAGCATTGCCATTCAGCGAGGCAATGCAGCCAGCATCTTGGGGACGCTTCCGACTGGTATTGATATGGACCAGTTGAGCTATCTGTAGATTGTTTGCAAAAGTCTGCAGTTAGCTCAATTGTTTCAATTGTAAATACTCGTTTAATTTGTTTATATTATTTGATTGATATTAAAGTATATATGCATAATACGATAGGATAGTAGCAGACCTCTGGTAGACGTATTTATTCCTAAATATATTCGACTAGCTAAACATTTTCGTGACTAATTTAAAGCAATAATTGGCAAATAAAATGGGGTCACATTAAGGTAGCATGCTTGCATTGTATCATCATCATCAGCCCGTACACGTCCACTGCTGAACATAGGCCTCCCCCAAACAACACCACGAATAGCGGTCCTGAGCCGCCTCCATCCATTGCATTGTATGCTTGTGGGTAAACTGAATCCCTGTGTGCCCTAATGAACATTTGTGGCAGTTAGGTGAGAAGCTTACGGAAGCGGGGCTATCCATCAGGCAATTCGGTGTAAACGCAGAGGTCCCTCACCAATTCACGGTAATTTACCTATTGATGGCGGTGGTAGTGCAAACGAAGGGCCAATTTGTACACGCCACTCATTTCATTACGCAGAGATAAGGGTCCTGCGCGGCTACGTTTGCTCCATTTGCTCCTTGCTCTACCCTGCACGCGTATTTTCTTACATCTTAAGAAAAAGGGATAAATATGTATTGAAAGATAAGGAATGAATGAATGATGGAAAATGGGTTAAGTAAATTAAATATGTATAGGAAAGAAGTACTTAGGTTAATTTCAGTCTTCGGCATAAAAATTATGACCCATGGCATATCTGCAAGGTTTTTTATACAAATTTGAAGAATAAAATATAAATTAAATTCCGTTTCTAATGTTTACATAGCTAACAACATCCACTCTAAAATTAACAACTCGATAATGAAGTTAGTTATTCCGTAGCTGGATACCACTCGTCTGGCTAACAAGTTTCATAAACACGTACCTAGTGTGCTAGTGACTCCTGCCAACTGACCGTACCTCGCCCACACCGTCCGGTCCGTGTGTGTACTTAGTACCTACACAGCACGTAGCGACTGCTGAGCGGGGATGTCATGTCCGGTCCGACTGTCCGATCGCTAATGGCGACCCTATCCAAACGAACATAGCCACTGATTAATATTGAACATGCCCACTGCGGTCATGTCCATCGTCCCATACGTACGAAGAGCCCTGTTATCTGCATGACGATGTAACGAACGGTATAGCTAGAGAAAAATCTACTCTCACAAACTTGCATAAAGCACTGTTCGAGTTATACCGTCCAAATACCTACATAGCAATTTTGCAGAGTAGGTACAAGAACCTAGCTTGTGGCCAACAGTAATCGAGTTATCGATGCGCAAGTCTCTGTAGTGAGTAGGTGCGGGCTGGCTCCAAGTAGAACCGAGCGAGTGATCTGCTTTACTCGCGGACGGAAATTCGTCAATAGCTCCTGAATTCTCCACTTGAAACTTGCACGAGGCGACAAAAGTGTACCTAATAAGACTCATTATAAAGTAACTTTCCGCGCCACGCTCGCGACCAGACTCTGTAACTTTGGCATGTATGCAAACTGCATGTCTGGAAAATAAATAACAGTTTCCATCACGGTGAAAATATTTTAGTGAGTGATTTGCACGAGACTTGGCTATAACAAAGAATTTGACATAACTTTCACAATATCCATTCTTGCTTTGGTTCACCGATTTGCAGCGAGGCGGGGTGCCGCGGAGAGAAGGGTTAAACACGGTCATATTTTTGACGCTTATCTTTTGCTGCAATTTAAGTAAGTGCCTTTAAGCTTTCCACCCATGTCGAACAAAGGTTCGCGGGTCCGTCCGCGGATAGCATTTGCGTAACAACTGTGATGTGAAAAGTCATTTTGTCCCCATCCCTCGGCCGTCCGGTTCTCGTCTTTCATCGTTCATTCCGGTCACTAGATGCGTAAGTAAGTAGGTACACTTCGTCTTGACTCTAATGTCATCTGAGTGGTCCTTTGCTTTCACGTCAACCTTTTTCGATTCCAAATTCAACGCGAGGGCCGCCAATTTATTTGCCGTAACCCTGCTGATCAAAACACTAATTTATTAAAATCTAACAAATATCGTTTGCATTTTATTATTAAACAAACGAGATTTATTCATTCCTAAATTAGTAAATTGCGATTAAAAAGTGTGTGTTCACACAGCGTTTACGAGATCATCCCTAAGCCAGCCAAATGTAACTGGCAAGCGTCCACGAGCCGAGCGCCCGCCACGCCGCCATGTGCTACCTACATCCCACTATCAGCCAAATAAATATTATTTTAAACAGAACGGAATCATAAGTTTTTATTCACAGCGTATAAAATTATAAATATGGGGTCTGGTTTATGCCGCAGTACGCGGCTGTAAATTCCGTAGCATTCTCGTAGCGGCGGCGTAGCACTACATTATTAAAGCCGAGGGAAATGAAATAACAACGACTTTTAAGAGCTTATGCCAAAAGCTAATTTGTAGTTATTTAGTGAGAGAAAATCTTGGAGAAAACCCTTTTAAAAAGAGCTGGATACATTTGAAAAAAAAAACCTCTAACTTCACAGCGCTGTGTTCTGTATGAAAATGAGCACCTGCATTATTTAGCTGAGCCTGTGCTCTGCTCGGTACACTACATACAGTGCGGGCTCGTGCGTCCGCAGCTCTCGACACATTTGTTAACTAGACGCGCCGCACCGTGCCGCGCCGCGCCTTACGCCGCGCCGCGCCGCCGCTGCCGTTGATCAACACAAGTGTGTGGTAGGGGACGCAGTTGCGCCACGTAGGTACGTTGTACAATTGTCTATCTTTGAACAAGGAAAACGGGGTTGGTTGAATGTACGTTTGTATATTTATATTTCCGAAAGATAATTAAGTAGGTGATAGATACAGCACGTGTAACGTCCCTGACGTTGCAGGTGTCCTTAGGCTGCGGTAACCGCTTCCCATCAGGTGGACCGCACGCGCAAGCTTCACTGCTACCTTTGTCGTATAAAAAATATAGTATTAAAATAACGAACAAAATAATAAGTATTATGCCAGTAACAAAACAGTACTTAGGACTATATAATATACAATACAATATAAAACTATTTATTGTACACCACAAAGACAAATAAAGAAATAGACATTAACATAAACGAGTACAATGGGCGGCCTTATCGCTTAGAAGCGATTTCTTCCAGGCAACCTTTGGACGGATAGAAAATTTTCAATTTAAGTAAGGCAAGGGTGTATACGACATTTATACATGAAATATTGTAGGTACGAATGTTGACGTAATCAATATACATACATACATACATAGTTATCCGTGCGTTCGTTTTTCATTTCAATAAAATGTAAGAAGAATTTAAGAAGCATAGATCCGGCGCTTGAGACCGAAGGAAGTCCCAGAGTTTTTCGACTTCTAAGTTACATGACCTCGTGGCGCAATTGGTAGCGCATTCCGTACTGAGGGAGGGTTACGGGTTCAAGTCCCGTCGAAGTCGAAAATTTTTTGAGATCTTATTAAAATTTCTTAGAATTTATCCCCAGTGTGAGGCTTACGCACTAAAATAACAAAAACTTTAAAGCATGGATCCTTTAAAAGTTAAGTGTGTAGTAAGTATCTGAGTGAATGGATAGGTCTGTCGGAGTGTCGATCTGTGCGAGGTCGCGGGCTCGCAGGGGCCAGCACGTGAGCTCTCACCGGGGACCATTCATGTGCGAGGGCGGCGCCCTGCGCGCGCAGCGATCGATAGCGCAGGGTGCCGCCAGTGGCAGATCGGCCGCGCCACGGGCCGCACGCACGCAGTCTCCGCGCCCCCATGACCGCCCCCCACAGATGACGGAGCGAGGACGCCCGCGCCGCACCCCGCCGCCCCGCCTCGCACGAGCTCCGCCGCCGTCCCCGCCCGCGTCCTGTCGCGCGACAAGGTACGCTCGATCGATACCTACCCTCGCTCGGCCGACTGCCGCAGCCTCTGCTGCCCGGACGACCTGACTTCTACGCGCCCGTCTGTGCCGACATCAACCTCCCTCCCGTCTGTGGACTCCATTATATTACATCGTACCTACTGCATATCATACCTCAAATACCTATATTATATGACCATGCTCGAATATGCACGGTGAGCCGCGGTGCAATTAAATGCAGCGTTTATAAGTGCAATTCATTTAATGAAGACAAATAAATCTAATCGCCAGTATGTATATTGGAAGAATTGGAATCCGAGAGTATTCAAATGTGACGGCACATTAACGTCGCGACAAATGAAACGCTATGGAAATGTGACAATGGGACTTATTACAAAGTGGAGCTATTCAACTTTTTTGGAAGCCGTTCGAATCTAGGTCTTCGTATGTTAAAAAGAGTGCTTCGAACAGAGGTTCTCACTTTTGTTAAGATCTGCTCTATTGTAGTAGCATTCTAGAAATCATCAACTAGTTAGATTATTCACATGCAATTCTGTAATCACTGAAAGTGAGAAAGCACCTAAAGGGATGTCTCTTGCTTCGATCGAGATCGACCGCCAGTAAACTTAAAAGGTGAACCTGTATAAAAAAACCCCGCGCCATCGCTATGCGGGTATTAACAATTTATAATGCAAGGAGTCAGCCATGAGCCTGCTTACGTAGATACGACCCAAGGTTTTATTTGCTTTGCTCCGACCGAATTTTCGGTAGGATCAATTTGAATCGACCCGTATCACCTTCCTAGTTTACTTAGTACCTATACATGAATGTGGGTGGTAAGGTAATCTAGAAAAATAGGTGTGTAAGTTCACATGATCAAGACGAGCCCCCGAGTCTTGTGCCAGACACGTGTCCGAGCGAACTTCACTTGTCCAATGCAGTATTGCTACAACTCAGTTTCATAGTGGATGACGGTTAAATAACCTCTTATTTGTCTGTATTACTATACAGACAAAAGGTTGGTTCTGGTTTTGCCTATCTAAAGTTCAGCCTGAATTTATCAGAATCAATAACGCTTCAAGTGGCTGGTGTAGAAGTCAATTACTGGTGGGAGGTCGGCTAAGGGTCGATGGTGGGATGCCGTGATGCAGTGCAATTTCTGCGACGGTGGGAACTGGCCCAAGGACGCAGACTGGTTCAAAGGCCACGAGCGCTCGATACCTGCTCTTTCATTTTTAAACTTGCTTCTCGCTCGGATACATTTCAGACTATTTTAATATGAAAGTTCTAATTTATTTCTATTATTTGAATGTAATTTTCTTTGTTTATAAATTCAATGAAAGTGACCATTGATTGCCGAAGATTTATTTAGCTGTTTTAAAATGGACAGCTTGTACACTGGTGAAGGTACATAGATGCCTCGGTCATATAACATAAGCTAATTTTAGAAGGAGTCAACCAACATCGTAATTTTATTGTTGAGATTCAGCTTCGGCAATGTGTCCCACTCACAAGACCAACTAACTGAAGGCTTAAAGTAAGATAGGTAATTATTTGGTTTTACTATACATAGTTTTTAGATTTTTGTTTCTTTGTAGATCTGTTTTGTGGTTCTCCTTTGTGGGATATGTGGCACAGTAAATAACATCTGGAAGCTCAATGTAGATGTACACTTCTTTCGAGAATTTCAAACTGTTTGTAAGTAAAGTAAAGTATGTAAAGTACATAGGTACGTATTCTAAAGTCAATATCAAAAAGCTCAAGTTGACTCTAGAATCAAATGAAACTAAAACTTATTTGCTTTAGGCCGAAGTATAAAGTCCATTATTTATTAATTATATAGGTAATGTTACAGTAGTGTTTAATGTTTAAGCATAATAAATTAGGTCTATAGGTCTGGGCCCTCATTGGGAGGCCTATGTCCAGCAGTGGACTATAGGTATAGGCTGATGATGATGATGTAGGTAATAGATTTTAATTATACACCTATATTGACTCGATCACTGGTTACGAACGCACAATCTGACCACTAAAAGAGACAAACTAGTGTACTGAAGAACTTTAAAGCACTGTCTGTGATATAGACATATCAGCTCTCAGCTGATCGTCTATTCTGCCATCCTTATAAAAAAAGGCAGTATATTTAAATAATAATGTTTGTTTTTATTAGTCGACTGTATTTTATTCTTGTTTGTTTTTACAATAATAGATTTATTAACAAAGAAAATTATAATAAAATAAACTAAAATAATAGAAACAAATTAGAACTAGTATTTGCAATTGAAACAATTGAGCTAACTGCAGACCGTTGCAAACAATCTACAGGTCCATATCAATACCAGTCGGAAGCGTCGCCAAGACGTTGCTGACTGCATTGCCCCGCTGTATTGTAATGCACGCGTAGCTTCGACCAGGCCTCTCGTCAGAGAGTATTATGTTCCTTGGACGAGGTGCTAGGATTTTTTTTTAAAACCCCGGATTGCCTCGGTATCGTACGGACTCGACTCCAAGGGGAGTTTGTTTTTACTAATGTACTGTATAATTCTTGTCATTTCAATGTGTGTCTAAAGTTCGAAATAAAGACCTATAGATATCTATCTTGTTATAAAACCGCTAATCACAGTATCGGTATGGAGAGGGATAGAAAGAAGTATGTCATGCATAATATTTGTAATGGGAATGTTGTGTTGTGCTGCAGGTGATGCATCAAGGATGAGTCGCCGCGCGCGGCCGTGACATGGAAGTGCAGGCATGGGCTGGGGCGCCGTGCTACCGCCGCACATCGCCGCCTCGCTGCTCCTCTTGCTGCTAGTCTACTTACCAGGTCAGTCAGTCCCTCGCATCGCCTCGCCGTCTGCGCCTTACAACCTGCTTCTACAGCCCCTCTAACTCTGTCTGTATGTCTGTGTGCGCAGCGACCTGCCACCAAGACCACCAGGATGCCGTGCACATCACGGCCATCCTCGGCGAGAGCGTCGTGTTCAACTGCCAGGTGGACTTCCCCGAGGAGGTGCCGGTGCCGTACGTTTTGCAGTGGGAGAAGAAGGTAGGCGAAACGGTACGACGGTCCACACTCCACTCTTACAATACAACGCTGCTCATGTACCGTGTGTGTTTCTGTTCAGTAGAGGACGCGACGTATCCGCGACGCGCCCCACCGACTGTAATGTATAAAGCGCCTGTCCTTGGCGACACCACTAATGTCCGCGCCGGGCTCCGGGCGCCGCGGGCCGGCCTGCGCCCCCCGCCGCGCCCCCTGCCCCCGCCTTATGTGTATCTTGCCTCTTCCGTATTGCCTCGTAATGCTCGTTCTACCGCGCTCGTCCACATATCGGCTCCACGAACACCACAGAGACAAAGGCCTTCAAAGCGAGTCCGAGAGAGCAGCAGACCTCCGTTAGACTCGAACATGAGAACACATACACTATCACTTTACATGATACAGATTAAACATGGTTTATCGTCATATTATATTGTTTATTTTCCGGGTGCACATCGATTTGAGTTAGTTGGGGGAGCACGGTTGCTTACACGGCTGACACTGGGCACGGCACCCCTCGCGCACTGGCGGCGGTTCTGTCTGTTTCTCTCTTCCTGTGGCTGTGGGCTGCCCCACGCTCTTTGAACACTGTAACGGATGAAAACTGCCAACGAGGCCTTTACAGAAACAGGTCTGAATATTGGATCTAGAACGTTTAACTGCTAAACTAGCTATGTTCAATATTTGGTCCTACTTTCTTTCCAGGTCGCGTTCGTTCTTTTCGTCCAGTAGATTATTGATTGCATACCCCTTCATGTACCTAACTGTACCCTTGATCTTTTTTGACCCTTTTATGTGAGTGCACAGTAAAATTATTCGTATACAATGCATGATGTAGTATTAAAGCTTATTTTTCACATGATTAGTTCACATGATCACCTTCTGCATGCCATGCCTTATGACGTACAAAGTACTCGTTCATACTATACGTAAGGTAGCATTAGCCACTCTACCATCGTAGGTAGGTACTCTGAACTAGTACAATAAGGAGTACTTTAAGCTAATGTAGGTTCCCATTGTTATCTAGGTGGAACAACGAATGGATCGTAAAACAAGGACAATGCTTTAATCGCGTAGGAGGCATCATAAAAGAACGCCCGCAGTTGAGAAATACGCTGCCGCTTCTCGAGATTACGTCATAGTGCTGCATGCTTCATTCGTGTTGATGTATGTTGTGTATATCTTGTAACAGCACGGTACGACGTACCGTGTCCTGGTGCTGCAAGGTATAGTTATTGTGCATCCAATGCGTGTCATTGTTGTAATGTGCACTGTCGCGCGAGTCGCAGGCAGGTTGTCATTGTTCGTGCGTAGTGTGAGAGAGCTGGCGCGCCGGGCTTGATCAGGAGCTAACAGTGTGGTTGTGTTTAGGGACAGGATATCCCGATCTACATTTGGTACGAGAGCTACCCGACGCACAGCGGCGAAGGCTACGAGGGTCGCGTGTCGCGCGTGGCTCCCGACTCGCCCTATGGCGCCGCGAGCCTCAATCTCACCAATATCCGCGAGTCGGACCAGGTCAGGGCATTACACCACAGATTATATACACTTTTTTTCCTCTGATCTTACTACAAGTAAGTTTAACACTCTTTCTCGCTCCCAATAAAATTTGTTACAAGAAAACTTTTTAACTCCACTAAAAGAGAGGTGTAAAAGTTCACCTGAGAGTCTGTCTATGGCATTGTGGCTCCCAGACGGATGAACCGATTATGTTTATCTTATTCGAAAGGTAACTTCATCGAGAGTTGTTTGCTATAAGTATTTGATAAAAAGTAATAAATTTTTTTCAAACATTTGCACGCAAGCTTGTTGCGTTATGCTCTCGTTTGTCACGCCCTTTTTTAATTAGTTTTTTGTCTTTCCAGTGTTATCATAAAGAACCTCTGTTTAAGATAAAACTATTTCTGTTCTTCAGGGATGGTACGAGTGCAAGGTGGTGTTCCTCAACCGGTCCCCGAACCAGCACAAGAACGGCTCCTGGTTCCACCTCGACGTGCACGCGCCGCCGCGCTTCTCCATCACACCGGAAGACATTATCTACGTTAATTTAGGTAATGAAATGACCCTGGGTCCGAACTCTCCAGATTTTTTACAAATTATCTGAGCTTCTGGTCGAAGTGACTCGAGATCTGGAGCAGCGGCAGCATTGCCATACAGCGGGGTAATGCAGTCAGCGTCTTTGACATGCTTCCGACTGGTAATGATATGAACCAGTTGATCTACCTGTAGATTGTTTGGAACAGTCTGCAGTTAGCTCAATTGTTTCAATAGTAAATAATAGTTTTTATTTGTTTCTATTATTTAATTGAAATTTTCTTTGTTAATATTTTCTTTATAATAAATGGCAATACGCACAGGAATATATAACTAGGTACCTTCAAACAATAACCACCGGTGATACCAACACGATTTTACCGTACAAAACGTAAAATATAATTGAAATCAATAAAAATTTTTTTTTTTGTTTTGTAATTTGGTGTCAAATTCCAGGAGATGCCATAATCCTGAACTGCCAGGCGGAGGGTACGCCGACGCCCGAGATCCTGTGGTACAAGGACGCAAACCCCGTGGAGCCCTCGGGCACCGTCGGCATCTTCAACGACGGCACCGAGCTGAGGATCTCCAACATCCGGCACGAGGACATCGGAGACTACACGTGCATAGCTCGTAACGGCGAGGGGCAGGTCTCGCACACCGCGCGCGTCATCATCGCGGGCGGAGCCGTCATCACGGTCAGTACATACAGCACGAGGACATCGGAGACTACACGTGCATAGCTCGTAACGGCGAGGGGCAGGTCTCGCACACCGCGCGCGTCATCATCGCGGGCGGAGCCGTCATCACGGTCAGTACATACAGCACGAGGACATCGGAGACTACACGTGCATAGCTCGTAACGGCGAGGGGCAGGTCTCGCACACCGCGCGCGTCATCATCGCGGGCGGAGCCGTCATCACGGTCAGTACATACAGCACGAGGACATCGGAGACTACACGTGCATTGAGCCAAACGGCGAGGGGAAGGTCTCACACGGTCAGTTTAAGTTGGTTTGACATAATCGCCACGCTTGGCCGGCAGGTAGGCGATCGGAGTTCGGGGTCTTGTCTGCGGGGGCGCTACTGAACACTGCAGGAGCTGTCAACTATTTATTTAATGATGATGAAATTGACGACCGATGTGGCGCGGCGGGCGAAGGTCCGCCTGTGAGGCAGGAGGTTGCCCGTTCGATTCCCGCCTTGGGACAAATGTTTGTACGATCTGCAAATATTTGTCTCGGGTGTTCTGGGTATTATATGTGTAAAAATATCTATCTATGTAATATATTGTATTATGTATATCAGGCACCCATAACACAAGCTCTGCTTAGCTTGGGGCTAGATGATGCTGTGTGGATTGTACAGCATTATTTATTGACTATTTATCATGTTCATAAAATTAAATTCGTTTATTTCATGATCTGAATTATTAATTTATTAATTACAAGGAAAACCAGCAGCACATACCTACATAGGTACATATAATAAGTACAAGTCGAAGCAGGATTCACAGGAGAATGTATTATGTTGTTTTCACGGTTAAAAATAATAATAGTAAAAAAAAAAGGTGTAACGTAGCAGTCAACTGAAAACCAACTAAAGAAACTACAAACAATAGTATACAATATACATATATACAATACAATATGCAAAGCAGAAAAATTATGATCTGACATATTTCTTACAATGAATTATCAATAAAACTATGTAAACAAATCACAAAAGTTTAAAAAAAACACTATAAGATTCATTACTTATAATTTTCTGGTAATAAAAAAGGCCCATAACTAATTAACAAAATCCACTTATCCTCAGATGCCGCCGACCAACCAAACGAAGCTCGAAGGCGAGAAGGTCCAGTTCTCGTGCGAAGCCAAAGCCCTGCCGGGCAACGTGACCGTGAAGTGGTTCCGCGAGGGCGCGCCCGTGGCCGAGGTGGCGGCGCTGGAGACCAGGGTCACCATCCGCAAGGACGGCGCGCTGCTCATCAACCCGGTGGCCGCGGACGACTCGGGACAGTATCTCTGCGAGGTCTCCAACGGGATAGGGGATCCCCAGAGCGCGTCTGCTTACTTGAATGTTGAATGTGAGTACTAACGCTTTTTGAAGGGTCGATGACGATTATTTGAAGCTCAGCCAAAGTTGGTCAAGTTTGGACCTTGTCGATATTAAACAAAATTAAACCCTTGCTGAAGAAAGGTGGCAAAACTGGCAATATTTAGGTTTCAGTTTACCGTTTTCGCGTCGATTGTGTGAAAATATATTAGTGTAATTAATTGGTATCCGAGTGTAGAAAATGTAAAAGATAATGTTTAGAAACACGGAAAACGGAAAGGCCTAGAATGATTGGAAGAGGTCACTCGTAGCAAAACGTTGGTGAACGTGAAATGTGCGTTTGTAATCCGCACGAGATAGCTTATACTCTTACTTTAGAGAAGATTCGAGAAGGCTTCCTAAAGGTACTACTACTACAAGAGAACGTTGGGATACTACTCAAATATGTATCCTACCTTGCGCCATTCACTTGTACTGAGGTGGTTCACATCTCATCGTCCAAGTCAATGGCACGTGGACTTAGAGCTGAAGTACGTCCCGTATAACTACATACATTCGGGACAGGAGCCACCGACTTTTAGTGACACCTCGTGTCGCACGCGCACCGCCCCACGTGCCAACTCCCCAACATTGCGTCGCGCTCTCAACTCTCTCAACAAGTCCGTAGTCTATCCACATGTAGGTACACAAATGTATGTATTTGATGATGATTCAGAGGACTTCATTAGTGAATGCATTGGATTTTGTGATATTTGACTGTAGTGAAATTGATTTACTCGTGGTAGGTACTTATCGTATTTATTTTTTATAAATGATGTAACCCGGCAAACTTCGTTCCGCCTTAGAATAGAATGGCGTTGCATCCCTAAAAATAGAATAGAATAGAATATATCTTTATTGCACCATCAATACATGTAATACTTATACAAGAACTTAATACTAATTAAACTTAATGTGGTACAATCGGCGGCCTTATCGCTAACAGCGATCTCTTCCAGGCAACCTTTGGATAGATAGGATTCGTACGCATTAAAGCTGGCGGTTTCTTATTGAATGACATAAAAACTAAATAATTTTGACAAATAATTTATTTAAATAAAAACAGAAACTGCGAAATATCATGAATAATTTACAAAATAACAGTAAAAATATTAAGTTTTATCAGGAGTGGACAGATAATGTTGATAAACCATTCTTTTGAAAATAGGAAGGGATTTAGCTTGTCGGAAACTCAAAACGGTCTTTTAGATAAGACGGTGTTGATGGAAGGAAAAGAAGATTAAGAACATGAGCATTCCGGTGAAGACGAATGGGTAGCCACTTGAGCCTGTTACGGTACTCAGTGATATGGTCAAATTTACGCAGTCCAAATATGAACCTAATGGAAAAGTTCTAAAGACGCTCAAGCTTATTGAGTTGGTCTTCAGTTAAGTCGGGATAGCTGGCATCTGCATAGTTAAGAAGAGGGAGCAGTAAGGATTGTGCAAGCGCAATTTTGGTACAAGTAGGAAGAAAGTTACGTAATCGCTTTAAAGAAGAACCTATACCAAAAGTCTTTCTGGAAACCGCTGCCAGTTGAGGACCCCACGATGATGGTCTGTCCACAAGTAATCCCAGATTTTTGGGATTACTGATTTCGATCGGGACCCCATTAAAAATTACTTTCGGCAAGTCAAGCCAGTTGATACGAGCGATCATCCTAGAGCCACCTACAACAATCACTTGGGTATTACTAGGGTTAACCTTGAATCCAAATGATTTGCTCCAGTCGTGGATGTTTTCGAGATCTTTATTAACCTCTGCAATGGCTTCATTTAGCCATTCATTAGGGGCTTGCGTGTAGATCTGTAAATCATCTGCATAGAGGTGGTAGGGAGAAGATAAATGTTTAGAGATAGAGTTGATGAAGATTGCAAATAGAAGAGGAATAGAACGCCGCCCTGAGGAACGCCGGCATCTAGTTGGCACCATGTTGAAAATGAATCATCAACACGAATGCGTTGCCGACGTCCATTCAGGTAATTACGAAACCATTGTAAATGAATTTTCCATTTCAATTTTCATATTTTTAATTAGTTATTCTGCTATTCAGTGCGGAGACAAATCAAACAAATTAAAGATCATTAAAATCGGTCCAGCCGTTCTCGAGTTATAAGTGTTCGAACAAACCCGTCTTTGTTTTATATATACAGATTTTGAATTTTCATTGATTTATATAATCGTGATTTTATTGCTTCTTTGTATGTGAAATTTGTATGTTTATTGTATTTTAATTTTAGTCTGAGTGGTGTTCGTTTGTATGACCGTTCTTATTGATAACTTGAAAAATAATGAAAATTGAAACGGCGGCGCGCGGCGTCGCGCTTGCACTGGTAGCACCGTCATTTCGTAGCAGTCTGACCGCGTTGATGTCTTTTGTTAGTGGGACAGGATTCAATCGTAGCGCCCCCGTAGCAGAGTCGCAGCGACAGTGTGGGCTGTAGCGTTTGTTTTTAGTGATTTCGTAGCAGCTTGAACGCGTTGAGGTCTTTTATTGTGATTTAGCAGCATTTGCGCGTAAAACGATTGTTACATTCGTAGAACTGACGACGTAGCTGCCTTTATTACTACAGTGTAAAACTTTGTAGCAAAGACCGAAACCTTTACTAAACTTGTATGGTTAAAAACGTAGCCATTCTTTATTTACGATCCAAAAATACGAGACTGCACCATTTTACGAGTAGGCGGAAGTTTAAGTTGTGACAACAGAGTCACTACTATTGTCTACAAATGGCATCTCTCTAAAAATATCTAAGTAACTATGTTTCTAACAAATATTTACCAATTATTGTGTTTGTCTCCAGACCCCGCGAAGGTGACATTCACGCCCACGGTTCAATACCTCCCCTTCCGACTGGCCGGCGTGGTCCAATGCTACATAAAGGCGAACCCCCCGCTGCAGTACGTGACCTGGACCAAGGACAAGCGGCTGCTGGAGCCCTACCAGACCAAGGACATTGTGATCATGAACAACGGCTCGCTGCTGTTCACGCGCGTCAACCAGAACCACCAGGGGCGGTATACTTGCACGCCGTATAACGCGCAGGGCACGCAGGGCTCTTCAGGTAAAATAAAAGAAGTCACTAAACATTTTGTGTCACGTGGTTGACTCGGCGACAAAATAACGCGTTCCGGTGCAGAGTGGGAGGTTGTGTGTGGGTTCGCATCCCGCTCGAGTCGTAAATTTAATTCTTAGCCCATTTTCTCTATCTGCAATGTTCATTATTTCAAGTGTAGTAGAGTCTCTGTAGCGATCTTTAGACGGAGGCTTTCTGACATAGATGATGATGATCAAATGATGGATATGAGTTTGTTTGTGCACTAACAAATAGTTTTATACACAGGTCCGATGGAAGTTCTAGTTCGGAAACCACCCGCCTTCACCGTCGAACCGGAGCCTTTATATCAAAGAAAAGTAAGTTTTACAGTTCGTTTGACGAGTACCTATCCAGAGCGTTATGTTCGATGATATCTTCTCTATCTCTGAAGTATATACATATATGATGCTACTGGTTACTATTGTGAAATGTATTATTGAATCTCTTTCATGGAGATTCTGTCGTTCATTTCTGATCGCATGGGTTCTAAATTTTACTTGCGATTGCAGATTCCGTTTTGGATTTGTTTAACGGCCGACGGTCTTCTTACGTTTTCTTACTTCTTAGTACAAACATAACTAAAACATTATGTCATAAATATAAAATAATGAATCGCACAGCAGTTAGTATTTATTAACAAAGAAGATAGATACATATATGTATAAAACGAAATATAAAAACGATGAACCGACTCCAAATTCCTGAACCGATCTCTTGTTTACGCCCGTTGCCGTGGAAACTGTTTGTTCATTGTGATAGTTTGATTGTTTTCAAAAACCTAATAATCTACTTCAAATCTCTTACTTTTACACTGTTTTAAAGTTTTGCGGGATAAATACTAATTCCGTGGGGATGTTTTTTATGGGATCATTTTCTATACAATAGTGAATTTTTTAAATCTGTCCTTAATTGGCGAAAATATTTACAATTGAAACAATTGAGCTAACTGCAGACTGTTACAAACAATGTAGAGTTTGGTTGTTAATAGGTAGGTGAATCAGTGGAGATGCACTGCGAGGCCGTGGAGGCGGAGGGCACGCAGCGGCCGCAGGTGGCGTGGCGGCGCCGCGACGGACTGCCGCTCCAGAAGAGCCGGGTTCGAGTCCTCGGGGGGAACGTGACCATAGACACACTGAGGCGGCAGGATTTCGGAATCTACCAGTGCGTGGCGTCTAACGAGGTACATGCACTACACACACTCATATACTTTCTAGCTGCTGCCCGCGCCTTCGCCCGCGTTTTACCGGGATAAAAAAATTGCCTATAAGGTATTCCAGGTCCCAAACTATACCCATACCAAATTTCAGCCTAATCGGTTCAGTAGTTTTTGCGTGAAAGAGTAACAAATATCCATACATCCATCCGCAGCTAGTATCATGTCTGTGATCCATCCTTACATGACATTTATAATATTAGTAGGATATATTTTACTGTAACCTTGTGATTTGCCTCACAAAAAGCAATATGGCGAATCACAAGCAACTGTTGTTACGAGATTTACGAAGAAAATATTCATAATACACAATTTGATTTGAGAGGCTTTGTGCTCGAGAGACAGCTAGTTATGTTTATTTCCCCCATGCCGGGCGTTACAATTGAATGACACTACGGCTAGGTAGGTACATTTGTTGAATAAGTTTTAGATCTGCAATACAAGTAAGCGCACTCCCTCAGGTGGCAACGATAGTGGCGGACACGCAGCTAGTGATCGAGGGGACGCAGCCGCACGCGCCGTACAACGTCTCGGGCACGGCCACAGAGTTCCAGGTGACGCTGCGCTGGCAGCCGGGCTACGCGGGCGGCCCGGACTACAAGCAGGACTACACCATCTGGTACCGCGAGGCTGGCTTCTCCGAGTGGACCAAGGTGCCCGTCACGCCCTCCGGAGCCACCTCTGTGAGTATTTGCTTCACAACAACGACAACCACAAAACACAGAAGTTTTATCTATTCAAAGAAATATGTGAGTTCAAAAGGCTTGTGGTGTGCAGCACAACAGTTCGAAGAGTCGCTCAGCGACTCTATGTGCAACGACCACATTCCACAATTTTACCAATGGATGCGAGAATTGGGAAAAATTATATCATATTTATTATAAATCAATAAAATAAATAAGTAATGTTGGACAAACACACAGCATCATCTCGCCCCAAGCTAAGCAGAGCTTGTGTTGTGGGTACTAGATAACTGATATACATACATAATACAATATATTACATAGATAGATATTTTTTATCATACATAGAAACAGAACGAGAAAACCCGCAAAAATATTTGCAGATCGTACAAAATAAATATATCCAGAAAATGAGAAGCTTTAAATAGTTTATGAACTTTTTGAGTATCAGGTACGTGAAAGAGATAATAATGCTAAAAATATTGTAATTTCTATTGCCCAGGTAACAATAAATCGCCTTCAACCAGGAACCACGTACGAATTCCAAGTGAACAGCAAGAACACGATCGGAGAGGGGATGATGAGCAAGGCCATTACTATCAGGACTCTGGGTATGTACAAAACTTTTGTAACTGGACAGACTTATATGGTTTTGGGATCTCACAAATTAAACTGAAATCGCACTGTAGATTAATTACTATCAAATTGTATTGAAATTTACGTAGCAAGGTGTTTGATATACCTCTATTATAACAATGTACTTATTAGTAGATAGTTTCAGAAGCGCAGGTTTCGGCCGCGGGTGTGGTACTAACAATGATTGCTTCTTGTAGATGTGGGGGCCAAGCCGAAGCCCGCGCCCACGCCCACGGGCCTCCCAAACGATAAGGACTTTCCGGAACCTCCCGAAAGCACTGGTACTTACAACACTAAGAATTGCCTTTAGGCATGTGCTCTTCGAAGAAAATATCGGACAATTAAAAATAACTGCGGTTTTTGACAGAAGTTTACATTTAACGTCAAAGTTAACCGACCAAGCTGTTAATTATCCAATTATCTTTCGAAGAACAACACCCTTATTTATTTGCATTGGTATTTACATTGGTCGAGATCGAGACGAAGCATCGTCTTATATTCTGCACGAGTATATACTTTCATTGAATTGTTTTTTATAATAGGTAAGTTTTTTACTGGGTATCGGTTTGTGTTGGTGATTGGTTCAAACCAGTTGAAACTAACTGAGTAGAAACTTATTAATTCTATGTAGGTATAGGACTTATATTATGTATTTTAGGACCCTAGAGTAATCTACCTTCTATATACGAGAATAGGCACCCTAGGGACCGTATCATTTCATCACTAGATTACTAATATACTCAATACCTATAACATACTCGTACATAGTTTTTTTATAATGCATAGAAAATAATCAGAACACCCGAGACAAATATTTGCAGATCGTACCTACATACATATATTTATCACAAGGCGGGAATCGAACCCACAACTTCTTGCGTAGCAAGCAGAGTTTCGCCTGATGCGTGCGCCGCATTGGTCGTCAAAGTTGTGCAATCTATTATTGGAGTCGACGTGTGACGGGTTGCTATTTGCAGATTTTGCAGTTTAATTATATCAAAATATTATTTCATCGCTTTTTCATAGGTATTTCTAGGCCCCCAAACTCTGGTACCACTCTCTCATGGCTTGTTTATTCATATATTATTTGATTGCGTCAGGTCCAAAGTCAGGTCCACCGCGCAACCTGACAGTAACGGAGGTCCACAACGGGTTCCTCATCACGTGGCAGTCACCCCTGGACCGCGCGGCTCTCGTCCAGTACTACACCATCAAGTACCGCACCGACGCGCAGTGGAAGACCCTCAACAGAGGACAGATTCGCCCGGAGGAGACCAGCTATCTGGGTACGTATACTAACTACTCTATGTAGAGACAACCAGTAGGTATACTATATGTAGATAGAACATATCGGGAGAGACAACTCTAGGATGCAAATAAAAACATTTCCACAAAGCGGGGTTGTTGGGTCTGATATCCTCTCGAATGTATAGATTTAGAAGGGGCCACTTTCCAGCGTCAATGTTCTCATCTGTCAGTTCAAAGAATCTATAGATCGTGCCCTATGACAAGCTTGTACCTACCTACCTTTGAAATCAAGGAAAGGGTCTCTATTTTTCCTTAAAATACCGTAACAGGTCATAATTCTGGGCACGAATTTAAGAAAAAATAACGACATAGTGTTATTATTTAAAGAATTTATACAAAATCTCAATAATTGACTACCTAAATAATCACTCACACGTGTTCACACAATCTCTGTAACTACAGTAAAGAACCTAGTCGGCGGTCGAACCTACTACTTCCGCGTGCTGGCCAACTCAGCGACGAGCTACGAGAGCTCAGACGAGGTCAAGTTCCCAGTGCCCGCGCGCGTCAAGCACAAGGCTATAACGGCTGGCGTAGTCGGCGGGATTCTCTTCTTCATCGTGGCGATCATCCTATCCGTCTGCGCCGTCAAGATCTGTAATAAGCGCAAGCGCCGCAAGCAGGAGAAAGGTGAGCCTTGAGAGGTAGCGGCCGCTTGCTCGCTACCCGAACTCTGAGCTCTAGTGAATTGCTGAAGAGAACATGGCTGTGAACTGTTTACTCGTTACATTAAAAACTCTTATACGTTTTTGTTCGGAGACGTTTCTAACTTACGCCCATTAATAATATTCAATATGTCTTTGGTTTTGCCTACCCGTCCTTGAAATGTAAAATGTTATGGCATCAATTTGACTGAGTAGACCTAGATAGAAAAAACGATATTGGCCTCTAAACAATTTCTAAGACAAACTGTTTTTTATTTTTCGAGCCTCTGGTGGGTAAATATTAAAAAAAATTATGACCTAGTCCAGCAAAGTTTAGTTCTGTATAATTAACTAAGCCCAGAGAATAATAGTTCAGCAATTCACGGGGCTTTGGTAAACCCGTAGGTAGTGTGGTGTTCTCACCATATTGTCGGTGAGAAGCATTTAGACATTTACCATTCAATCTGCTTTGTGTGTTGTTCGTTTTACAGTACGCTTTGGTATTATTTAAACTAACTGATGTTCAGCTTATCTTCTTGCCAATTTTTTTTATAATTTTTAGAAGTTCGAAAAACCTGAATAAAGAAAATTGCATGATATTTAATTGAATTCTTGGTTAATCTATTATAATGGTTAATAAATACCTAACTCAGGGTTTGGTAGTACTTAGCTAACAGATTTTATAATTGGGGTCCTATGAATTAGTTTGTGTAAATTTAGCCGCTTTGCTTAGTGCACAAGAAGTCCTGAGTATCATTGATTCGATAAGATTCTAGAAGGGGAGAATGATATTCAGCTGTCAGAGCCGCCTATTTCATTAATCAGCATCGCATCCCCATCAACAGATTTCACCGAAAAGGACATTATTATTTAATAAAATTATTATAGCGAGTCATTTGATTTACATCAAGCTTAGTGCTATTTTGAACTTTTCATGGTAGTATTTTGGTAGTGGATATCGATAAGTAGTAAGTATTAACAATGTCCTTTTTGGTGGGATCGCTTTTAGTTGACAATATGGTGAGGGCGGGGTTATGGTGAGGGAGCGGGCGGCGGCCGGCGGCCGGCGACCGGCGCGGCGGACAGGCGGCACTGCGTTAATGTCCAGAAATTATCCGATTGCAGCATACAACATGGTAGCCGCGCGGCTGACCGACCTGCGCGCCGCTGACAGCACTCAAGTGCCTTTTAAGAAGTGAGTACCTACCTACCTACCGCGCGCGACAAACATACCTTTCTATATATACGTTATGTACGTACGGCACATCATAATTGTATTTCAATATTCTTTCACGCTGCTCGGATCGTAGAAAGTCAGGTCAGTAACCACAATCTCGATGTTCGATCGAGTAAGTACTTATTTATACCTTAAACAGGCTTCCTCGACCGAGTACTGTTTCTGACCTCTTCGATCGTCTGAGGTGAGTTTCTCTAATTTCTTTCGTAATTTACAGATTTAGAGAACGCGGAATATCGAGTATAGTGCAATGTTTACGTTTCACTGCCAACTGGGTGTGGCCCGCGTCGCGGTGCGGCGGCGCGGGGCCCGCGGGCCCCTGGTACTGGGCGGCGGGTGCGGGTGTGAGCGCGGGCTCCGTGGCCTCCTCGAGCGCGCCCTCGCTGGCGCCCTCCTCGTCCGACGACGGCGGGTTCCGGCCGCGCATGCGCGCACCGCTGCAGCCCGCCGCCGCGCCGCCGTTCCGCGCCTCGTCGCCGGCGGCCGCGCTCTCCTGGCCACCGTGGCCCCCGTGGCCTCCATGGCCACCCGCCTGGAGCCCCTGGTCCCCGCTGCACGTGTCCGACCTCAGCTCGGTGCCTTTCCCGAGCTCCGCAGACGGCTCGTTCCCGACGCCGCCGTCACCGTTCCGGCTGCGCTCGCTGCGCGCGACGGCGCACGCGGCGACGCACGGGGGGCTGACGACTGCGCGGGGGCGCACGCGGGCCCCCGCGCGCCCGCGCCCACCTCCGCACGAGGCGTCGCCCGAAAGCCGCTCCTCATCGAGCGGGTTCGGCAGCAAGAACGCGTCCTCATCGGCGCACAACCGCAGCAGCCGCGCCGGCTCGCTGGCGGAGTGGCGGCCACCGCCGTACCGCGCACCGCCGCCGGCGCCCGGCGTCGCGCGCGAGACTCTGGACGCGGGTTCGGTGGACGTGCACTACGAGTGGGACCGCGCCTCGCGCACGCCCACACCCTCGACGCCGCGGCTGGCGCGCGATGACGTGGAGGCGCGCGTGCGAGCCATGAAGGAGGAGTTCCTGCAGTTCCGCAAGCGGCAGGCGCTGCGCCGCGGCTCGCCCGACCCCCCGCCGCCAGCACCGCCGCCGCACCCGCGTGCCGAGACCGTCTGCTGACCGCGCCACCACACTGACCTTTCCTCCCACCGATTTTTTCTCGTTAGTTTATCCCTAACTCTGTATAGCATACCTATATAATATAAAACTTCCCGTCACCGCCCTCGTCGCCTTGTCCGCGCCACCGCTGCACTTGTTATTTTGATAATCCTGATGGTTCGAGGACGGCAGTCCCGTAGCGGGTGGTCCGGTCGCGCGGACGACACGCGTCGAGTGCCACTTTATTCTAAGTAGATATGTTTTCATACTTTCACTGTTGAAGTAGTGCAAACGGTCCCCACCTCGGCCGCCGGCGCGGCGACCTCGCCGGCGACCTTTCATTTAGATCATTAGAAGAGATGATGCGAGTCGCTTACACATTATTGATATTATTTATACATATACGTGTAAAGTGGATGCCGTTGCGTTTTATTCGCACTGCCTGCGTTCCCGTCCGTTGTATGTAGTGTTGTTACCTTACCAAACAAATGTCAATTATTATTGGAACTGAGATGTGACTGCCATAGTGTTGTATGTACATTTGAATGTATGTTTTTCTGTTGAAAAAACTCATAGTAAACAAAAATAATAGCGTCAATCTTTCATAAAATATCATTGTGTCTGATACGAAGAAAAAATAAATAATTTAGATGCGGGGAGTAGGGGGGGGGGGGGGGGGGTATGGTTGCGGGCGAGAGGGCGAGATGCGAGACGCAGGCGGTGCGAGGAGGCGCCCACCTGAACGCTTTAGGTATGAGCGGGGAGCATCCACGACACCGCTCATACCAATTATAATGTAGGTAAAATTAACTTATTACGAATAACGATATTCTATTGACACATGAAACGCGATTGGCGCTTCTGCATACACAATGTTGCCAACTAACAACGTTCTCATAGTTAAATCTCGCCGAATACGGCGAATTCTCATACCTACGAGCTGATAGGTAGGTACACCTCTGTACTTAATTGTATAGTTTCTGTAACTTAGCACCCCACACCTCACTCGTATCATTATATGTATTGATCTGTCCCAGCAGTACGTACCTAAGTACCTACAAGGTACTCAGGCAACGAAATTGCTTCAAAAGTGGATACCTAAGCGCCAATTCCGTGTTCCCTGATATACTTAGGTAATATACAAAAATAATCATTAAGTAGTTTAGAAATAATATATGTAGATAAAATAACGTGATGTAAATTTGTTTTTATTTCACGTTTATAAATTATTTTACGAGTACAAATTTATTATTTTATTATTTATTAGGTACAATATTTTTAATGAAACTGTAAATATGTAAAAACACACTAGATATTATCTTTTACACAAATTTATTTAGAATCGAAATGTATGATTGTTGTTTTGAGAACTATTTGCCTGCGCTCGAGGCATCAGACACGGTCGTCTTTAACATTGAGAAATATATGCCTGCGCTTGAGGCACCTGACACTATCGTCCTTTACTTTGAGAACTATATGCCTGCGCTATAGGCACCAGACACGATCGACCTTAAGTTTGAGAACTATATGCGTGCACTTTAGGCACCAGACAGGATCGTTCTTAACTTTGAGAACTATTTGCCTGCGCTATAGGCACCAGACACGATCGTCCTTAACTTTGAGAACTATATGCCTGCGCTTGAGGCACCAGACACGATCGTCCTTAACTTTGAGAACTATATGCCTGCGCTTGAGGCACCAGACACGGTCATTCTTAACTTTGAGAACTATATGCCTGTCATTGAGGCGCCAGACACGGTCGTCCTTAACTTTGAGAACTACATGCCTGCGCTTGAGGCACTAAACACGATCGTCCTTAACTTTGAGAACTATATGCCTGCGCTTGAGGCACCAGACACGGTCGCCTTCCACTTCTCGAAGCCAACTCTTGCATAAGTGTGGACGCTGTGTCCGTTCGACGTGTCCATGCCCAAAGTAATTGCAAATGTCCAGTCAATTGTTTTGTAGGTACTTGATCTATTCTCTACTCTAAGTACCTATTTGAATATAATTTGTTAGTATAAGTTGTGTCCATTGCGTTGGCCTACAAGCAGTATGTGTGTAGTGTACCTACATTATGTACGCTACGCCGCCAAGGCGCGCGCGCGGCGCCGAGCTTGCGCTCGCTCGCCCGCCGGATCCGATCCCACCTGAGCGACCAGTCAGAGCCAAGACTGTTTAGTGTTACGTTTGTTGTTATGTTGACTGTGTGTGTCAAATGTGCTCTTTACATATTAAAACTACCTAGTAGGCACATTGCACCGTTTTGTACCTTTTTATTACTGTTTTTTTTATTCAAATAATAATATCGTGTTAAGGATCTTACGAAATAAGTAATAAAAATGTACGCTTTAAAGAAATTTAAATAAATAAGAACAAATAGTTAGGTAGGTATGATAAGGTGTAGTTAACTTTGTGCGTGCATGAGTTTGCGTCTGTGATGGTTGCTAGCACGAGCGTGCGTGTCATCGGAAGTGCACGAGCGTGCTGCCCGCCGGAGGTGCGCGCGCCCGTGCCACCTTCGCATAGTAGCTAGAGGAACAGTATTATTTTACCTGACACTGATATCCAGCAATTATTATTATTTCGCCGCAGATAATATGTAGAATTATATAGAGTAGGTACTTATCACCATTACGCACATCCGACATATGTTTATGTCGCTATCTAAGTGTATAGTATAAACTCCAGCGTTCATTGTTAGTACCTACCATTAATCTTATAATATGAAAAACTTAACAAATTGTGTGTGCTCAATTTTTTCGACTGACCAACTGTAAAAAGTAATTGGTAATTCGGATCGTGAAGTAGTTAATTGGTACTTCAATCGAACACTTAGCATAGATCATGAGTTCGCGTGAGTGGGGAATTCAATTACTATAATTATTAAAATCAAGACTTGTACCTACCATAGCATAACTCTCACCATTCACATTCAATCTAGTCGACATACCGAACAGGCATATCACAACTTTATTTACGCACCCTATGTTCTGGTTCACGTTACCTAAGGATCCAAGACCGCGACTCCGGGGTCGCAGGACCAGAACGTGTAGGTAGCACATGAGCCATACTTGCTGTCAACATAATGGACTTTATTTCATTGGTTTCCAAGACAAATTCTGTGTTGACGATATTACTAAATGAGTTAATACTGGTTGGGTTGGTGACCGCTGCAGTATCGTTCAATAGTCTAGTAAGGCTCGTGTATGCAGGCCACGACCGCACCTTTATCTTGTTATAGCACAACTATATGTAGTTTAGGTTCTGTTGTCGTAGAACTACACTTCACTGTACAGTCAGTGTCAAAATGATATGAGCGTCTAGAGTAATCAAAATGATCTAAAAAATATAAAAGCAATTTGATATATCTACCTACGCTGTTCGAATAATCATATTGTTGTAAGCACCCAAGGTGTTCAAAATATCTTACTACTCATTGTTTTATATTCATATGAGCAGTCAGGATGTTCAAAATTACTATCTTAGCAAACAATGCTCTCAACGATGACATTTCAAATACGAGTATCTATGGCATTTCAAGTATTTACTGCACTGATTTTGCATACCTACTACCTTTGAGAGCTTTGTTTGCTAAGATAATTTTGAACACCCTGGCTGCTTATATAAATATGAAACAATGAGTAGTAAGAACACCTTGGGTGCTTACAATAATATCATGATTCGAACTGCGTAGGTATACCAAATAGCTTTTATATTTTTCAGATCATTTTACTACTCTAGACGCTCGTATCAATTTGAAGCTGACTGTACTTTGATATTATATTTATTACATAAATGATGCATACATGGGAAAAATCGAAGTAAAAATGTAGCTACACTCCCGTAATAGATTTTTTGAAAAAAATAATAATTTTATATACTTAAGTACTTACAAGAATTGTCAACTATGATCAAAAATAATATTTATAGCTCAAACCATGTGATATCTAGTCTTTTTCGATTAATATCCTTCTTTTACAATTAAACTAGAAAACGTATTACATAATATGTGAAATGCAACAAATAAAACTTAATTTCGCCTTATTTTAAGTTCGTAACATGTAAATGATGACACCTACCTTTCTGAATGATTAAGTACTCAGGTGTAACGAAAACCTTCTGACACTGGTCGTTGGTTCACTCGATCCGGCGCTCCGTCGTCGCGTCGCACCGCACTGCGGTACATCTACTTATGCTGTGTCACAGCGTGGCGTGCCGTGGCGTGTGGCCTGCCGTGTCCCGTGGGACCCACACTGATAACTACTATTGATACGGCTTTACAATAATCACCGACACCAGCCTGGACCTGGCATGGGGCGCGGCGGCGGTCGCGGTACCACATTCCACTCACCTCCTAGGACATTCAGACGGGGGCCATTCACTAAATGTAATGCATCCAAAACAATATTTCACCTTGGTAATCCCGAAGTTGGCGATGTAGCCTAAAATAGTCACGTAAAACGGCATTGCTATAGACTAATATGAAAAAGATAGCAATATTTTAGAGTAATGTAATTAAATGGTATATCTACATACATTATATCAGTTTGTATAAAAGACGGTAAGTTAATGAAGTAATTAGCACATTGACGGAGTGTCGCGGTGAACAGGGCACCCAACGTAAACCATAAGGTAATTGCACAATGTCTCGGCACAATAAATGATAATAAATATTCAAATTTATCAAAATATCGTACTGAGCACAACTACTGTTACCCAATGAACAAGCGTCGGTCGCCTCGGCCGAATAGAAAAATGCACTGATACATTTAATAAATACTTACGTACGTCAAATCAACAAAATACATTTTCTTTTTTTAGAATATTTTTAGTAATAAGTGTTGAGATAAAGTGTTTACTGTGTAAGCACGACGAGGATTCAATTCCAAAAATACAATAACGTTGCTATGATTACTGCCTTGTATTATTTCAACCCTCTACTCTACATATATGTAGGTACGTAAAGTCGTCGCGTCCGACCCGTCCATGACCCGTCCCACCCGACCACTGATTTGGCTCAAGCTTCAAATGATCCTAATATGGATTTTATTTAGTCATATTTTTTACACCAAGTAAAGCCAAATGTGTATAACTAGCTTCTGCCCACAGCTTCGCGAGCATTTTACCAATATAAATTGTTGCCATTACCTACGTTATCCAGATCTACATAGATACATATGTATGTATATAACTAAGTATGCAAAGTTCGAGCTGGGTCCGTCCGTTCAGTAGTTGGTCTTCTGCCAATCATCTCGCATCTTCACAAACTATCCCATTTTAAAATATTATTCGGATAATATTGTTAGCGCTAAATGCTGAGATTATTGTACCTACCTAGTAGATAGGTACAGTTTGTGTTGCAAGCAATATGTTCCAACTTTAGCACCAACTCTTTGAAAAAGATGATGGTGAAGACGAGGGACAGGGACGCTTGTGCCCTTTTCTGATTAGTCGATGCAATAGCAGTACGACATCAGCACGGTCACAGTACCGAATCTGTATCGAACAGCACCAATCAGGAACTCTTCTTCCTACCGCCCTTATCCCACACCAGGTGGCGTCAGCGCACCAATCAGGAACGATCCATAGAATATAAATAAAGGCACTCGGTAAAATTTCGATATCGCGTATACCGGGCGTGCTGATGTTGAACTGCTGTTACATCGACTAATGAGAAAACGGGCTTAGGTTATAGGTAGGTACTTTCATGTTAAAAATGAAAAATAATGCAAGCGATAATAACTAGTGGTTCCGATAACAGCTACCTACTACTTCATAGATAACCACTTTATTTTTGCAAGTCAATCCAACGACATGGCTCATTTAGGCAGTATCGTTTTCCTAGCACACATCTACTGCAGTCTTTATTCCATGCTCGGTAAGGGTCTTCCCTTTACTCTTTCGTTTGAATCCTATCACCCAGCGAAGGCTTCCTATCTACATTTTGTATAATATAGGATCTCGGAGGTTGGTTCTCGGCCACGACGCTGGCTACGGCTCCGAATGGCTCTTGTTCGTAGACGAGCAAGGCACCACGCACACAATGAACTTCTCCTCTGTGCCCTCCGATCAACGAGGGATGATATTCGGCGATGCATATTTTCATCTCTACACGAGGTAAGCTGAGCTAGGTAGGGTTAGTTGAAGACGTTCATCAAATATAACAACTTAAGTATTTCAGACGCAATCACGAAGCAGAAATGCTGAGTGTGCCGGGCGACAGCTCTCATATCACGAGCCTCTACTTCAACGCCTCCAACCAATTGAAAATAGTGACCCACGGGTGGCTCTCCAGTCAATCCACAGAATGGTTGCAGAAAATGAAAAATTCATTTCTAAAGAAAGATGACTTGAATGTTATATTAGTGGATTGGAGCGAGCTGGCCGACAACCCCATCTACCCGTGGTCCGCCTTCGCGACCAGATACGTCGGCAAGCGGATAGCGAAGCTACTCGCTGCGATACTAACTACATACCAGGTCGGAGGGGAGAGCGTACATTTGATAGGGCATAGTTTGGGCGCGCAAGTCATGGGATACGCTGGGATGTTTTCAGATAATTTAATCAAAAGAATTACTGGTGAGTCAACAAGACAATAGTGTGAATTTCCTAAAAGCGCATACCTACCTTTGCTCGATCTGATCTCAATTTTGGTACCTATAATAACGTATTTTGTTTGACCTCCTTATCACAAATATCGTAACGAAAATTGGCGCATATACAACCTACTATATTATAATTGTTCCTGATCTCCGCTGTACTATAGACACAAACACCCTTTCTGTGGAAAGTTAAAGTAGTCTAAATCGGTTAGGAATACGCGATTATGCACACCGAACGCAGAGGTTCTCCTTAGTTTTTCATATTCAAAATGGCGATTGTGCCAATTTTCGTTTTGATATTCGTGATTAGGATCAAAATATGTACGCTATGTTATAATACGAAATTTCAGATTCATCGACGGTATGCGTTTTTTCGGAAGTTTATCCGGACAATATAGCAACAACTAGGTCTGATCGACAACTTAAAACCTCTATCGATCGCCGTTTTACAGTTTTTTTTGCAAAATATGGGTGCCTACTTTGTATTTAAGAAAAATAGCCCAGACGATTATTTTGATACCCCATTTATCAAAATCGATTCATCGGATCGGATGCTTCGAGGTAATAAAGAGTATAATATAACCACATAGAAACACTCCAAATACATAACCCGCCTCGCCGGGTAGTACAGTACCTACTGCCGTTGGCACTTTGCCGCTCGTGTACGTTTATCATTTTTCAAGGACTGGATCCAGCTAGACCTCTATTCGAGATACCACCAATGGGGAAAAACTGTCGCTTAGAGAGGAGTGATGCTGCGTTCGTGGATATCATCCATACCAGTGGAGGCATCCTGGGATATGGCAGGAGCCACGGGCACGCGGACTTCTATCCTAACGAGGGGCGAGCGGTGCAGCCGGGCTGCGAGGGGCTCCAAGAAATGAGGGGTGAGACTGCGACTTTACTCGCCTTTACAATCTAAGAATGTTATGTCAACCGAGACATATATGAGTCAAACTTTACATAAACTGATAACGATAATAGAAAACCACAAGGTACCAGCAGGGTAATCGCTGAAACAAACTTCAACAACGCATTATTGCACTTGCCTAGCGAGAAAGGTTTAACAGGTTCCCTGTCCCCATACAAAGTTGTCATTAAAATGATGAACGCTCAGTTATATAAAGATTCTCTGTTGTGTCGAAACAACAGTTATATGTAGATGAGCATTGGTATATAACAGTTATATGTAGATGAGCAGTGGTATACAACAGCTATATGTAGATGAGCATTGGTATACAACAGTTATATGTAGATGAGCAGTGGTATACAACAGCTATATGTAGATGAGCATTGGTATACAACAGCTATATGTAGATGAGCAGTGGTATACAACAGCTATATGTAGATGAGCATTGGTATACAACAGTTATATGTAGATGAGCAGTGGTATACAACAGCTATATGTAGATGAGCATTGGTATACAACAGTTATATGTAGATGAGCAGTGGTATACAACAGCTATATGTAGATGAGCATTGGTATACAACAGCTATATGTAGATGAGCAGTGGTATACAACAGCTATATGTAGATGAGTATTGGTATACAACAGCTATATGTAGATGAGTATTGGTATACAACAGCTATATGTAGATGAGTATTGGTATTAGTAGATTTTTGTTAAAATAAAATGATTCATGAGCGTCACAGACCGTGTACAAAAGCGCTCAAAAGAGGGAATCCGTTAAGAGTTTTAAAACGGACTAGACACGAATCAAATGATAAATTCGAAACCAAAATTTAATTCGAATCTTTGCGATTTAATCAGATGAAGCTTGAACATTTATAAAAATGCGCGCTTTACAAAGTGCTCATACTACAACTAGTTTTTGTAAGTTCTGCTAAAAATTTGGTATAATTTTAATAATTAATGATTTATTAAGTATTATTAGTAGAGTAAAAAACTTTGAAAGGCGTCCGTAGCCTGTTGAGTTATATATTAGTCTCGTACTTAGTTAGGTTCTAAACCGTGTTTAGTTAATATACGTTATAACTTTTATGTTAAATAAAGAACTTTAAAAAACAAAAACAAATCAGATGATTGTTTGTACATTATTTTCCACACTAAGTACCTGGTCTATAAAGTAGTTCCACGATGTTTGTGGTCTATGGTTTTATTTTATGTTATTGCCATCTTACGTAATAACTATGTACATATATATTTTTGGCCGCGGGAGACCGCTGGTTGCAGACCGGTCAATGTGGTGATCTTTGGGAGATGTCTATGTGCAGCGGTGGACGTCGCGTCAATTTCATCTTTTTTTGGATAATAAAGCAAAAATTCACGCAGAAAGCAAATTCCAGAGGCATGCAGCCACGGGCGAGCGTGCGAATTCTTCGACGAGTCTATTCTGTCGGAAACTCCGTTCATCGCCTACCCTTGCGAGAGCGCGAGGCAGTTCGAGCGCGGAGACTGTCGGGAGAACCCCACGCCTATGGGCTATCCAGCCGACGATGGACGCTTCGGCGATTATTATCTAAGCACGGAGCAAGAACCGCCGTACAGCAGATCAAACGAATAACTAATGATTTCTAAACTAAATTGAAGAAGCAAGACGAATTAAAGTTTCAATAGTTACAGACTCTGAATGAATACATAGCAACTTGTACTGCGTGGTGTATTATTGATTCTGCCCTTCCTTTCGACCTAAAAGTTTCAGACAAACTAACAGCTGTACAGGTAGAAAAGAAATAAAAATCGTAAATTAATAATGGATTCAGTTATATTTGGAAACAATTACAAAATAGATTGTATCTACATATCTGTTCCTAGGTGTAGCACGGTTATTATATTATATACATACATCATTCTGTTACTTATGTATAATTATTTAACATATTCAACAAGAATTTGACTTTGAACCTTATCAATAAAACTCAAATTCATCCGCCTTCTATTTAGAATTAGATAGTAGATCAATTATTAATAAATTACAAATCGGGATCAAATTAATTATCTTTTGCTTTGCTCTACTTAATGTTTTTAACGATTAGAAATCATCGCTACCAGAGAATTCAGAGGAAATGTACTTAAGTATAAAAAAGTACAATTTAAAAAATTGTGATAAAAAACAGCTTACACAATATAAATCAAGAATGCGTTTATATGGAAGCGTGCAGGTCGCGGGGCTCGATGATCACCTGTAACAAAAGTACACCAATGTTTTATAACCCATAGAATATACTGACAAATGTATTGCAACGAATATATAATCAGATAAATACAATTATGCCATCACTATAGTTCAGTCGGGAAAAGAAGACAAAAAAAGTAAATCATCATAAAATATTTGAGTGTGAGGTCACATCACATCACACACGCCCTAATAAAGAATCTAAAAGACGCAACTTGATCTTACCGAACATAGAGGAATATGTATTCTTTATACGGGATTGCTCATTGCAGGTCGTTCGCCGACGTCGCTCGTCGCCGACGTCGCTCGTCGCCGACGCCAAACCTATCAAATAATAACAACGTCAATACACATTCGTATATATGTACATTACTAAACTTAATATGATTATTAACTTTTAGCATCAGATTAAAAATATCATACATCATTATGTATCAGTCGGGAAAAGAAGACAAAAACAATGTAATCATCATTTGTTATATCATCATCATCAGCCCATACACTTCCACTGCTGGACATAGGCCTCCCCCGTACGACGCCACAAATAGCGGTCCTGAGTCGCCTCCATCCATCGACTCTGCGACCGCTACGATGTCGTCGGTCCATCGAGTGGATGGTCTCCCATGTAGGGGGGTATTTGCCATAATCACCACGCTATATGTTACCATCATTTGTTATATGTATTTAAAAACTCAATAAAAATATTTCAAAGTAATATACCTTGAAGTGGTCAGCTAGTTCTTCTAACGAAACGTGTCTGTGCGGCGAACTCTTAATCCTGATCCTGGGAAACAAAAACTCATTTAGCAACACATGATGATAGATACAAAGGAAAACATGTTCAGTTTCGAATAGTGTAAATGAAATATACTAGTTTGCGTACAATAATAGGCCTAGAGCGACAAGTTACCTACATATGTATGTATATAGTTAATAAACCTTCTCACCTTATAAAGATCCAGCGGAGCACCTAGCTTAATACCGACACCTGCGGACATGATACATTAAGATTAGCGTCACATAATAAAACATTTATTCAATGAAGGGTAAACGAACTTTATTAAAATCTGTTGATATTATTTTAAACTAAAACAATAAGTATATCCTCTCAAATTTGAAAAATATATGATGTGCTGTAAATTTATTATCATAGACTATAGGAGTGTTCCATCCATGAAGTTTTAAACTAAGAATAAAAGATCGTTGATATAGTGCAAATTAAAATAACTGTGGTGTAAACATGTATTATATATTGTTTAGGAGAAAATATGACAATGTATGAACTCGTTTATGGCCCTTTGAAGGTAAATTAAGTAGGTATAACGAGTGGCATGAGAAGATAATAATATTAATAGGCTGCTATCCAACTGCGGCGCTCAGACAGGTTGCTTTCTAACGATACGACCATTACATTTAAGAACGGACGGATAGTATTATTCCCCATACTAATGTACTTTCCGCTTCATTTGAAAACTATGTCCCCGATCCTATTTAAATTTTCCATAGGTACGTAATTGGATGAAAAATAGCAATGTTTGCAGCGGTTTAGTTTTTGAAAAAACATAATGATATTTAAATGAGAGCGAAACTAATTTTGACCACCAAATCGAGTAATCTTCAAGCGATTTTTTATGCATGATACACACTGTTGCGCTGCAAACATCCTAAATATATCGTCGTGGACATTTTTTATTACTACTACTGGTAGGAAATTAATTTTCTGTGAGATTCAGAACCACTGCAAACGCGACATTTGTACGAAGGATGCGCCAATCCAATATTAGCTGAACTACAGAATCACTGAATCTATCAAATGGCAGCTCACGTATCCAATCTGACGTGAACCACCTTATAATGGAAACCCTCGTTTTCTAGTTTCCTAAACTTAACAAAAAAATCCTTCTTTGGACGATCTTAAAAACCCCTCTGCCGATTTGGGCTCACAAAGCATACCAGCACATTCCACAAGTCCTTTCAAGTAAACCTATGAAAAATTCACACCATCAGTACACTGCCCGTGTGCAACGAACGAACGGTTCTAAATTTTGTATTTACATTTCGCCTAAGTTGCCTCTTGAGTTCTACGATTACTTCGCTCACTCCGATAAGAGACAAGCTAAGTGGGCTGTCAACATGTGTGTTCCTGTAATGGTGGATGCCTAATTCCGCGCCGTGCTAGCGGGGCTGAAAGACCTTTCTATAGCGCGCAGTTGGTGCAAATTCAGACTTGATCATCCTGTTCGTAGTAAGTAATTGTTACTGTTACAAATAGAATCGGCACTTATGACTAAGATAATTTAACAATCGTAATCCACATTATACAATGTGTCTGTTACAGAGCAGCACTACATTCCGAACGTACAACAAAAATATTGTAAATAATAAGTTGGGCATTAGGTATTGATGCTTGAGCAACGAACACAGCAGCGCTCCGCTATTCGCTAGAAAATATTCAACTGTTCAACTATACAAATAACGATAATATTTTATCTTGGCCCTTCAAATACCGTTCTCAATCGATTTTAAAATAAATTTATCGTTTTTGGTTGAACTTACCACTCGAAAAACGATGCTGTATGAAAAAGTAAATACATATTTTGTGCTTCTTTGATGAGATAAAAAAATCAGCTGCGGTTACATCTTCATATATCTCCATTCCGTCGGATAGTCCGCATACACAGGGTAGATATCCTCTGTTATTACAAAATGAGAAAAAAACATCGCTACGGAAAAAGTCAACTACAAAATAACATGTAGACGTTACAATCTGTTTGTGTAGCAACACTGCTAGTTCTAATGAAACCTGTAATGGGAACTAACAAAATAGATCATGATATTGGAAATAGGACCTGCCCCAAGAAACAATTAAGCGAACCTCATATCGAAAAATAAACGTAAATGTTTCAGACGTCGGCTATAGCACACCAGATATTTTATTATGGACAATCCAAATGTCAAATTAAATTGGATACAGAAGCATACTCAATTGTTGACACATTGCAATAAGAAAACCTTATCATGATTTTTGGCACCCAGAAGTGGTTGGTGGAAAACTACACAAACAGGGGAACTGGGAGCGACTGCTTCTATCGCACGCCAACACACACTACACAGTATGGGGAGCTTTTTACAAATAATTACTGGATCATATACTCATTCACTAATGACGATGGTGTACATTATGGTGATGGGCGTCTTAGATGATTACAACCAAAGGTACTTTGTATAACTGTACATGTGTATTTAAATATCGAGAGCTCTCTGATACCTATAATCGCGAAAATTTTGCATCGTAAAAATAGAAAAAAAAAACGTTGAGCTGATCACGTCTGCCTTATGCCAGGAATGCTGTGGGCTAAGGTAGCCACCGAGATGCGCTCTGACCCGGCGAGACAGCGCGTCGGCGACCAAAACAAAGATGAGGGACGTATTGAACAAATTCGTGGACAATTGTAAGGGGATGGCTCAGGTTGTCTGGTGATGTCGGGAGGGAGTGGAGGGAAGCTTTTTCCCAGCTGTGGGATGGCTAGAGCTAATAATAAAACAAAACACTGAGAGAACAAACTACCAGTTGATTGGTGCCCGTTCGATCGATACTCAGCCAGAGAAAACTGAGATCAGCGTTACTGGTCCTTTATCTAAAAGTCGATTGTGAGATAACTCCAGTTAATACCATTTTAACAGCTGCAGATGAAGATAAAACCTGTGTAAATAGAAAATATTTAATGAAAGAGGTACCATGTAAATATTACTTAGATATTTTATACAGATATGGGTCAGTGAGAATTTGGTTAACATTTTACTTGGTGAGTGATTCTTAATCGTTCGGTATATTTTTTAATTTAAATAAATTCAATGTTATTTTTCACTCTGTTTGATTGTACTTACATTTTTTTGAGAATAATATAATATTAAGAGATCAAAGGTATTTACCAAAGCTTGCATGCATATTATAAATTAAACGATGCTTGCTAGTTGCTTTGTGGGCTGTCGTCGTGAATCAAATGCAATACAACCAAGGAGGTCAATTAAAATAATGCAATAATAATAAAAACCCAAGGGAAACTAAATCGGCAATGATATTGTTCTATTATGTGCATCCTTAAAAACAAACATTTTCATATCATTGATTTACCGTTACCATATAATATTTCAACAGACCCCAAAATATGGGGCTAAGGCATAGCTTTTTATAAAAAATTATATGAATGTCAGTAACTTTGAGCCCATGCTTTGTGGGACGTACATGATAGCATTATAATATAATGCTTCTCTATACCCAGCATTACAGTATACTATACCATAAGTTCGGCTGAGCCGCATCACCAGAGGGCGACAGCCGTTGGTGACATCAGGACGTTAAGAAGCCGGAACACAACAAGCGTATCCCTAGGCTATATCACGGTACGCGTGTAATGCGTTCCACAAAATAGAACCGCTATGAAATACTTTAATTTATCGAGATCTAGGCAGCCCACCGAGCGCTTGTAACGCACATCTAACTAGATTGTATAGCCGGCAGATGTTAGTATTACCAACGCATGTAAGCTCTTTGCAAATTGGCAAATATAGGTTTCGTCGCAAAGGAACCAAACGATGAATACGAAGTTTGATGCGCTTAGTGTGTTTCGGCAACTTTAAAAGCACGTGGTACGCGCACATTAATTTATTAATTTCATTGGTGCACGGCATGGGGACACAAATTTTCTTGCAATTAGGGTCCCACTTAGGCCAACACGGCTGTCAAATCTGAAATAAAAGTAGGCAGTAGGTCGTCTTCATTTAACGGCAAAACACTCTTCATCATCAAAAATCCAGACTGCGTACAATTCCCTTTGGTTACGGGTTAGTAAATCCAGGAGATTGCAAAACTGTTTTTGTTTTGTCATCTAATTATACCAAAGCTGAGGCGGTTCGTTGGGTTAGGATCGAACAAGATGTAAAGGATTGGAGTGACCGGCTGGAAGGCATGCTAATATAATCTAATGGATGAATTAACTCGACCGAGCCAGGGCCCCCGCACGACTGTAGGATGATGATCTTACGAACAAGCTGGTACCTATCATATAATATGACTAAGTACGGTTAACATTATCTTATGTATTTGATATTTTCACACTTCGTTATCATCCCCAGTGGTTTTATTAATTTAATTCGAATATATATATAATAATTTGGGGTTATTGGATATTTCACTAACACTACGTGAACTGCAGGTTCGGCCCATCATCAGGAACACGTTCCTGAAGATGCCAGGTCTTAATTCTTAACCTTTGTATTGGTAATAAGGTTCTTTATTTGAAATTAAACTTAAAAATGGCTCTACTCTGAATTAACAGTGGCTGTGGAAGTGGGAGATCGGTCTTCACTACTTCATTCTATTCCGGGAAAAAGTTATTAAATTTAGCATGGGAGGTGATTAACATAAAATTGATTTACATAAGTCTTCACGTGCGTGTTCCTGATGATGGGCAGAAGCTGCAGTTCACGCAGTCTCAGTGAATTATCAGTAACCCTGTATACAATAGCGAAAGAATTATCCAAAACTGTACACAATTGACTGAGTAATCGAAGAGTACATAAAAAAGTAAAAAATATAAACATACATACAACCGAACATAGAACCTCCTCGTTTTTTTTAAGTCGGTAACAAATATTAAAGTAAAACAAAAGTATTAAATATAGATCCGGCTAGGGCTCAGCTAAATAAGTACCTATACTACAGCCGCTGTTTGTCATTTTATGAAGCCTGCGTAGGTGAATTACTGAAGCCTGGCGCGATCCTCTTTTGTTTTTCGTAAACTGGAGGCATACTTTCATTATGAAATTTCGTTTTGTTTAGTGCGATCGGTACTCTAATCGAAAGAAAACTCAAATTTCCTACAAAGGAGCTGCTTTTTCACTTTGAAATGATGATAGTATATTTTTCAAAAATCCAATAAATATATCATTTCATTTCTTTCTACTTGACACTGAAATTTCGTTTCTAACAATAGCTCAAATGTAAAAATGAATTAAAAAGTCGGAGTCATAAAATTTGTCCAAAAACAATAATTTCGTAAATAAGCGAGAGTACCACCTATCTACCTGTTTAGTTTTCCGACCGTACTTTGCAACTGCGCATGAAAATAACTAGATTAGGCCTCCTGTATCGACAGATGTGTGACGTCAACGTGGTTAATTGTATGATAAAAGATAAGACAATCGCGCCAGCTTTTAATAATGTATCATAGCGAGGTGGTATGAAGATTGCAGGCAGATGCTGGATGCTGCAAGCTGACACACATACACACACATCGCTCTTGTGATCAAGACTAGACGAGACGAGTCCATCGATATGTACCTAAAAATAAATCGTCCAGCTGTATATAATATAAGCGATATCCAACGTTAAAAGTTCTTTTATTATTTTTAGTTCTGGACACCTACACTGCGATCACCAATCCGCCTGCCGAGCGGTAGGTGGTTATAGCACCCTTGTTTGGTTGGAGGCATGTCCTGCAGAGGACGTACGAGTCTTGATGAGGAACCCTTTAAGTGCTTGAAATTAAAATGCCCACTGCAACAAAATCTTTTTTTTTTTTCAACATTACCAGTTTTGGGACATCCTCGTTTCGGGGTTTATTTTAGCAAATAACGAGGCATTTACTCAAATGAGGATTTATGTTTATGATGACAGACAGACAGACGCGACGGCTTATGAGTATAGAGTCCAGTGTTAGCAACCATCGGTACCTAACCACGGACCACCGTTAAACATGGTAGCTTAAAATAAGATAATTTAAGAAAAAATCTGAAATCATTGACTTCGTTACTATGAAACTCGGATATTTAATTCTTATATTTTGACATTACAGTACAAAATTAGAGACGAAGAAGCGGGCATACAGACATCACAATACCATCACTTGTCGGCGGGTCCGGCCGGGGCCGGGCATGCTCACCGCTTTACCGACATTCATACATTTATAATACTTATTTATAAAACTTTTAAATACAAGTTTTATAATCATCTAGGACCAAAGTGCTTGGGAAGACAAATCCAAAGAACCTAAACTCGACGCGGTTAAGTCGTTTCGTTTAGGAATTCCTATGGCCACCTTCGGTTTCCATCATCAGACCAGCTCGATGGTACCATGACATTGCATTGTCACTGAACTTATATAAGTATACCAAATTTCAGCTCAATTGTTGCAAGATTCCACCCGAACTAACATACACGTGGGTGCAAAAAATTGCGCGGCTTCAAAGGGCGCCAAGGATCTGGCCGACCCCGTGCCACAAACACGGCGTCACGACCGTTTTATTGTGACGACTACTTTGCGCAATCGTCGTGTGAATGGAACTGCATTCAAACGACGATTGCATTTGATGAAATGACACGAATTTGATGAAAATTCATCAATGTGCGATTTTTTTCTTTTTTTCACCCAAGTGTATATATTCCAAGTTAAATAACAGCTTGAAATAACATCCAGAGAACAAGATAACGGCTGAACTTCACAAATTTTCATCAAACAGCTAAAATACACATGATGATGTCACCTTCCAACCAAAAAACACACTTCTTGTCCTTATATCCCACAGTATGTGGGGTCGGCACAACATGTATTTTTCTTCCACTCTCCTCTATTAGCGACGATCCAAACAAAAAAACCTATCAATTCGTTCACGCCTTTGATTGGAAGCAACAATGCCATGCCGCAGACCGGCGGCATGCTCTGCTATATCAAACATATCTGCTCTGCCAAACAAAGCACAAGCTGAGCAGTGGTGGGCAAATTTTGTGAGGTTTATCATAGTTTAAGTTTTGCATTTTTTCTAGATTAGACAGACACACCAACAGTCAGATGTAGGTACAGACCGTTCACCATAAGATGTCCGCTGACGTGATATTTGGAACCATTATGGAACTATGGCAGGCCATCTTATAGTGAACGGTATGTACGTACAAGTACATTTTTTAAGACCCCTCTTTTTGCGCGGCACGTTCTATGTATGGTGACTATTTCATTCAAAACCAGAACCATTCAAAAGTTGTCGGCTGACATCAGACATACACCCGTTTTCATGGCAGATTCACGCAAAATTAGACACGTGGCTTCCTCCGCTCGCTTCTGTTTTATTTACCTTTACCTTCAGTCAGCTTTGTACATAATATATTATGTACTATATTGATGTTTTGTTTGTTAAGTGACATTTATATAATCAAATAAATTTATTTATTGCCGATCTTCAAAGCAAAATCGTCTCGAAATTCAGATCAAATTTATTTTAAAGCTTTTTAGTGACATTTTACCAGAAATCCTCTCCTTGAGCTGAAAATGATAATAATATTATAAGAGCGACAGTATTGACTACTTGTTATCGTGATAAACGCGAAGATAGTACATCAAAAATAATTTAATCAACGGAATCGGAACAAAAACAGTACATCATGCAGACAAGGGACTCGTAGCGGGAATTCGTGTGTCACAAACACAATATACCTCGCTTGTTCCTACAAATACATATTATTTTAGAAGGTACCGCGATATTCCAATTTGTTTCTATAGTTGCAGTTTTCTTCGTTGATAAAGATAATTTTAGAAGGTTTTTCACGCAAGCCATAAGAGGTCCATGTAGTTTCATATAGGTTTTCACAGAGTGTACTGTTAATAAGTAGATAATATAATTACAAAATGATATATATTGATGTAGTATCCCCAAATAAGTTCCAATGGGAACAAAAAATGCTGAAGCTGTACAAAGTTATTGGACTTCTGTCACAACACTACACCACTTATGTATAGAGATAAAACAAACCCACACAAATTTGCACTTAATGTCCTTTATGAAAGAATATAATTTAATAATAATGTAGGTATTTCGATTTCGTAATAGCAAAACTGAATCGTAATTTTACCGTTCTGCGAGTTTAATAAGCAATTTAAACCTAGATGAGTGTCAAATATCAGTATTTATTTAGTTATGTGTAACAAGAGCGAATAAACGTCTTCTAGAACTTCGTAATACATCGTCGGTCACATCGTCACTTACCATCAGGTGACGTCAAATGAAGGAATTATTATTACCACATTATAAGAACGTATTCTTCCATCTAAGTTTGTAACTCAATGATCTAACTATTTGATTTAATAAAAAAAACTTTTACTGGATGAAACTGGGTTTATGAAATAAGAATTCAGTTATTAAGTTTTATTATAGTCTAGTTTATTAAATAATTATATTTCTAACAGTATTTAGGAGGTGAATCCCGTCCAACTTCATACACATTCATCCGAAAGCGAAAGGTCAGTAAGATGAATAAAATAACTCCGACACATTCACGAAAATCTTATCTAAATATGTAATACTAATGTAAAACAACCATTATTAAACGGAAGCTATCTATATTAACTTTACCTAATTAAATACAATTAATTAATATCTATTGTATACATAAAAATGAAATCTCCGATTGATCATTTGAATTCCGGACCTACGCTGATAAGCGGATTCTTATATATCATCCATCATGATGGAGTTAATTAATTCGACATAAAGATATATATATATATATATATATATATAGACTTAGCAGTGGACTACTTCAGGCGGTTACGATGACGATTATTATAAACGCCTCAAAATAACTCCGTCCGAAATTAAATCAGTACATTTACACAATGTCGCATTAAATTTTGTTGCACATTTCTAAATTGATTAGATCGTACATAATTTGTGTCATTTTATAAAAATATTTATTGGGATTTTGCCCGGCGATAGAAAAGTTCCATACCCGTGGAAGATGCCCATTCATCAGAGATGCGTGGCTATGATATTCGCCGATCATGCCCCGTCATGATTAGCACTGGGCAAAGCGAATACAGAATCGTCATTAAAATTATGAGAACGATTGTTTATATTTATGACAAGCAAACTTGTTGGCAAGGCTCCAAGAATCGATTTTACAAACTATTTTGTTTATAAAGTACGTAGATCAATTTTCTATAATTAATAACTCTACTACTAAATTTAAACATTTTGAGTGTATAAAACTACTACAACGTATTATAATTAGAACGGTAGAATTTTCATTTCCAGGTTTGAATTATATATTACTAGATTGCTACACAAGGGTAGTAAGGGAGCTATTACAGAACAAGATCTAATTTGGCGCCAGTGCGAGCTCAGCTCGCAAAGGGCCCTAAATTGGATTGAGTGCACCCGAGATAGTTCGAGGGTGCACTCAATCCAATTTCGCGCCCTTGCGAGCGCTCACAAAGGGCGCTAATGGATCGAGTGTAATAGCTACTTGCAACCGAGGTAAGCATTCTACTTTACATCATAATGGCGAGGCAAATAAAACATTTATATACTTAGGTATGACAAAATGTAATTTTTATTAGAAAAATTAATTATTTATTAAAAGATTTTGTACAACATCTTCTGCTTCGAGATGACAGAAATCAGGCGTGCGGACCAGTTCTTCATCTGATGAAGTACTTGACATACTGAACTACCGCTTTAAACTTGTTTATTACAGTCGCACAAATCAAATCAAATGAAATGCCGCCATTTCCACAGTTTTTATTTCAGTAAAATTTTTCTTATCATTTTATAAGAAAAGAGATTGTTTCACCAAGGAGTTTTGCATAGCTTGAACTGTAAAGTCTTTACAATTCAAACAAAGTGTGACGTAATGAGATTTGAAAATGGAATTCCTATAAAAATGTACTGTGTTGCGATTACCATCTTACACAGCCTCTTTGCTTAATTTGTAAAACCTTCTTGCCGAGCATTATGATGTAAAAAATAATATATTACAATAAAAGATATCTGTTATCCACACAAAATGTTGTGTTAAGCTTGCAGTTAGAACAATGGGGAATTCACTAGGACTGCACTGCACGGGTACCGTACAGAGCATCCGCATCTGTTCCGCGTGCGCGTGCGCGTACGGCGATGCACGTGGACAGCTTTCATAAGCATTGCCTTTCCTGTTCCTTCAAGTTGGTCGATAAGATGATCCCCTATTTTGTTACTAACCAGAAGCTTTAAGAGTTAAGTAAGTATTCGTGATAGTTAAATTGCATATTGTTTTGTAGATGTCGTTAATAGCGGCGACGCTTATTGGGGTAATCGTCCATTTGGCGGGGCCCCTCCCACCCGCGGCCCCCTTGCATCTCGTCAAAGCTTCCTCGCGGCTCGAACTGCTCTCTGAAGCCTCCTTCCTAGGTAAAGCAATCACAAAAACTGTCCAATACATTCAAAGAATACGATGTCGCGCGAACATTCAATGAGTTTCATGTTCAATTTATTCTAAAGTCATACAACAAAAATATGTACAAGAGTTCAAAACATTCAGTTTCAAAACTGTAATTGTGTTTGCGAATTGTTAATTTAGCTGGTAACACAGCTTAGAAATTGTATTTGTTTTTGAATTAAGTAATCTTGGAATGGATAAGAACTAAGAATAAGGTCGAGCCAATCAAAGGCTCAACGTTAATAAAACTTAATTTAATTCGACTAATGTCCGATGTCGAATCCGTTGCAAAATAGGAGGTATCCTTATGTGCGAATCCTTCGTAGTTATGGTGGCACGGCGACCGACTACTGTGCCCATACTAGTTAGTAAGATAAATGAGTGCAAACCATTTGATTGCAATAAAATATTGAGGCAACCAATTAATTCAAAATGTGTCAGGTTAGGTTAGTCAACAGGAAGAAGATTTAATCTTTTTTAGATGAAATACGTCGTGATTATTCCTTGTATCCTTTCTTTGATACACATCTCCGACTTATACTCCATGTAGACGACAGTTCATTATGAAGTCTTTGCGTAGATATGGTCAAATTCCTTGAGGTTATCGTCATTATACGGCATCAATACGCCATCATGATACTAATAAATTCAAATATGTCCTACATAGTATGTAGGTGCTTTGCGTCAAGTCTTTGTAGAAGATAAGTACATAGCAGTCAGTCCAAAAGTAATCAAAAAATATATTAATATGATAATGAGAGACAGTTAAATCACCATACAATATGTTTTCATTGCGGTATACATTTTGGTTGCAAAAAACAGCTCTATGAACCACGCTATTATTGAATCGCTGGATGAATACGAAGGGCGCGTTCAATATAAAGTGAGAATGGTCTATATATTCTAACATGGCCATCCCTTCACTGTCCCAGAAAAGAGCTCATGGTCTTTCCCGCGGACCGACTCGCCTTAAATTTGTTAGGGGTTGGAGCCGATAGTATTTTCCAATGCATAGACAGTAGTTTAGTTTTTTGGATCATAATGATGAAGCGACGTTTCTGTGGTTACAAAACGAGTTAAAAAACAGGATCTTCTTATAACAGTACCAAAGAAGCTCAAGACATGTTCAGCCTGGTTGGTTTTTGTGCACCGGTAAGAGTTCTGGGGACCTAGCGCACCGATACATTTATCATCCCCAAGCTTTCGTGTAAAATGTTGCATAATACCAGTCAAAATCTTTGTTTCTTCGGCTATAAAACCGCATGTGACACGCGGATCTGCTAAAACAATGTTTTCGTCTTTTTTGACCCTGTCTTCGGCATCTACCGTTGAGGGGCGGCCGCGCGCCGGCCCGAGTGAGGGTCACCTTTGGTGGATGTTCTTCACAATAAATTCGGCGCACCAACGAGCAAAAGCACAGATAATAACCACGTGTTATTATTATTTTCTCCATTTGCAACAATATGCTACAACAGATGCAAAAGGCCTCAATTTAAAAAAAAAAAACTAAAGAAACTTTTTTAAATAAAATTAATATCTCAGCTTTACCAGCCAGTATTAATGTTTTCCTTTCCAGACTTTGTACCTAATTCTCACTTTATAATGAACGCCCTACGTAAATAAGGGTGTATAATAGGTACAAATCGTGAACAATAAGAGCGTACAACTCCTGCACAATAAGGGCGTATCATAGGTACAACTCGTGGACAATAAGAGCGTATCATAGGTAGAAGTCGTGCACAATAAAGGCGTATCATAGTACAACTCGTGCACAATAAAATCAAAGCATTGGCTAAGGCCTACCGCGACACAGTGCTTCCTGTTCCTAGAATAGGTCGGACAAAGCATTTTAAATTATTCGAAGATTTGACAGTTTAATAGCATTTTCAAATGTAAGCAAATATTATTATTCAATTGAACTTTGAGCCTAGACTCAAAAAATAAAAAAGGTAGGAAGGGTAGGGTTGCGGGTTCAAGTCCCTCCGGAGTCGTAAATTTTTAGGATATTATTTCATTTCTTAAAATAAAAAGATCAAGGAATATCTAAATTAAAAAATACATAAGAAACCTTAGAATAGCATTCAGAATTAAACCATTTACTGTGATGAACTAACTGTAAGTCCAAGCGCAAAATGCAATCGACTATTATGTGCTTAGATTTAATTAATTTGCTTAAAATTTAAAAACTAATCAAAAGATTTTAATGAAGTTGCGACTTCGTAAATTTTAGCATGCTATGTCAGACCTCTTGGCAGGGACTGTAACCACTGTGCGGCGACCCGGCCAGCGGTACGGCGGCGGCCCAGCGGAACAACTGTCCATAAAGCGCAGTGATAGATCAGACGCCACCACTAATTGTATAATTTATTGATTCTTGTCTTTCTGCCGGCCGGTGAAACTATTTATTTGCCCTAAACACAGATAAAGCGATATCCGGAATGTCGAGAGATACTTATATTTTCGAATGGAAGTTTACTTCAACTATAATGTAGCTTATTCTAATAGGCTTTTTGCTCAATCTAAATTATAAAATTGGATTCAGATTTAGGATAATATGGGTCAACAACTAAATTAACAATTCGTTTACGATGAACAGTGATGATACTTGAGGCATGACTCTGTATATAGCAAGTTAGAAATATTTCTTACCTAAGCAGTATTGCTAAATATTAGTAGAAAAATTCAGATATTGGCTTGAAATACAGCAGAAAATGTGAAGTATAGTTTAGCTATATTAGATTAAACATTGTTTTTCTCTAAAAAGGTCATCATTTCACAATAGTTGCAATTTTGTGCAATTGCTTTTCTAGTTCTATATAACTTACTATGTTATTATAGAGTGTATTTTGTACTGCAGCAGCAAATAAATGAGCGTCCATGTCTTTTGCTAGACCAGTGTTTTAGTGATGTCGACGATTCCGTCAACGATTTCCACCAATTCTACCATCGCATGGCCGAAGAATATCAAATTTTTGACGTGTCCTAGAGCCCTGCAAGGTCTCTACGGGCAATACAAATACTTGAGATCAACAATGAGATCCAGGAATTTAAGTAAACCACCAAAGGTTTGATGTCGAGAAGATGGATTATGCCCTAGTTATTAAATGGCTAAACTTCGAGAAGTTATAGGTATCCAATAGTGAAAGCTTAGGGACCCAGGTTTTTTTATGTTTTATCCTGCATGTTGTAATGCCATATAGTGACTAATAATATTTATGAAACACATGTTGTAACATGAATAATGTAGAATACATAATGAATAACATTTTACCTGCAGTAAGATGTAGGTGTAGGTAGGCAGTAGGGCAAAAACACTGGTCTAGATCATCGCTACTGCAGTCCAATAAGAAAATCTTATATAAATACTGTAATTTCGATGGAAAGATGTGTAATTTTTTTATAGCTCAATAAATACTTTTTTTCTCAAAGTGTACTAGAAATAACTTATGTCAGCATCTGATAAAAAATAAAAGTTTTTCATAATCTTGTGCCAGAGAATCATCTGAAGGTCTGTGGCACAAAATTATAATAGAAAAGCTGTGCACTTACCATAGGAGATGACTGGTCGAACATGCCTTGCTCTTGGCGGTCCAGCATCGAGTTGAGGCGTTGAGCCTGGGAAAAATATCATTCATCAAAAACAACATCCGTCAAGTGGGAGTGTAACTTGCGCGCCAAGGGTTTTCAACTTTTTTAAAAAGACAACCAGACCAGTAACAAAGAGTAAAAACTCGCTGCAGTCTCAGGTAGGTACATAATATTTCAGATGGATCGCCCTGCAAAATTTGGAGATTAGGGGGGTTTACTGGTCAATTTACGACTCAGTGTATTACAAAAAGTACGATATATAGACAATTTTCAGAAAGTGGTTTCGAAATCACAATTAATATTGAAAATTTAAGTTTTAATATTTTTTCTTTTAACCTGTACAGGCGCATGTTATTTATGATTATATTAAATTTCAAGTTAATAGTTTTTGTAGTTGCGGGGTTATTCAAGAGGTAAAAAATGACAAATAGCGAGGCCGGGTTTCATACCCAAACACGAAAACAAAAACCACGTTATTGCAGCGCGTCAGGCATGTTCGCCGATATTCTGAAATCTGTAGCCGGCGACGCGACGCCAGAGTGGCCGACTTCTTCGCCATACTCAGAGACCGAACCGTGCCTATTGGGCACGGTGAAAGGACATTATAGGGTAATGTCTTCATGCAGACCTATCTCGCAGATGTCATGTTCATGATATACATAGATACATATGTACGTATGTTTTAATAATAAGAAAAGCAGCGGTCCCAGGATCGAACCCTGGCGAGCTCTATCATTTGTAGAGGTTAACCTTTATTTCTCGATATTAACAATTTGGTTTCTATTCATTAGAAAATCTAAAGACAACTCCGTCAATACCTAGCAATGTTATTTAGTTTTGTTATGTATGAGCATGTCATGTCATGACTTACATTTTAAAAGTTTTAAGATCCTTTTTACCATGTTTTACCTGACTACCAAAGGACGAGGGTTATGAGTTTGACACCCTATGCATGTATGTTTGTATGGATGTAGCCGATTTTTATGTTCCCACGTAGCGCTGAAACTACTAATCCGATTTCAACAAATGAGGTGTCGTATGATTCGTCTTTATAGCCCGATGATGGTTATAGGCTATGTGACGTCAGATAAAAATGGGGGTCTAACGAGACAGCGGGAGTCTAAGTAAGGATCGAAAATCCCAATGTTAGTAAATATGCTCGTGTGATATCGTTGCAAAGGTCTTTGTTGGTTCTTTCCGAAACCGTTTATCAAACTGAGGTTAACGATACTCAAGCTATCAGCAAAAAGGTGTAAAAAAATATACCCGACTACATAAAAGTCTTAAGCAAGCGTTCACCTATTGTCCTTATCATTTTTTTTATACTTATATATTCGGAGGCACCCTCCCCATATACCTAGTGTACCTACAAGTAGGAGCAAGGCTTCCGACTACCTAAGTATCAAAAGAAAATGATAAGGGCAATAATATAATATTCTGTCTCTTCAGTGCAGTGTTGCAGCAACTGAGTTCCTAAAAGGTACATATCCAACGCTGAAAAGGTACATTTATAAGCAATTTTTATACTTAATTTTTTCTCGTCATTAGAAGTGCCAATGTGCAATTTTTTGTATTCTAGGCGTAAGAAAACATAAGTACCTAGCTATATACTACTTAAAGCATTTTAAAGTGTTACCTATTTCTTTTAATATCCTTCAAGCGCAAGCGCTTTCATTACGAAGAGTAGTCGATTCCTCTCGGCGGAAGCGAGAAAGAGTTAGTTTTACCTACTTACAATAGAACCGAAAAAGCTATCTCGTTTTCACCGACACGAAAACAGGACAAACCATAGGCCGTCAAAGACAAGGTGTATGCATCTGTTGCTTTGTGAAAGGGATGCTTTAATATGGACTACCACGAGAGTACTTGCTCTGTCGTAATACAAAACTGCAAGGTTTTTAGCATTGTAACTTTCCTTCCGTTACATTCAGTTCGTTCAATCATTTTTGGCGGCGATTTCAAAAACGGTTACCTACCAAGTCCATAAACCTCGATTTTACACATTACACATGGGAGCGAGGAGAGGTACATAAAATGTGTAAAATGTACACTATGGTCAACGCTGCGTCAGTGCTACCTGCAGTGCACATACATACCTGCACAAAGAGCGTGTTCTCCTGCTGTCGGCGGCGCAGCTCGTCGTCCTGCTGCCGCATGCGCTGCGACATCTCGTCCTCCTGCCGCTGCAGCTGCGCGCGCTCCGTTTCGCGCCGCGTCTCGGCCGCGCGCTCCGCCATCTCCCAGCTGCGCTTCTGCCGCTCGCGGTCCTGCTCGCGTTGCCGGAGTTGCTCGCGCAGCAGCTCGGTCTCGTGCTCGTATCTAGGGCAAGAACAGAATTGTGAACACTCGTGCGAACATTTCATATTCCATGGCAGATGTAGGTAGCGGACCTAAACACTACGCCGCCGGCTTTATTTGGGACTCGACTGACCCCAGTGTAGCCCGCATAGAATACAATTGTCGATAAAGTTGGCGTCGCGGTGTGTAGGAGTCATAAGCTGCACGTACTCTTAGCCAATATATCGCTGACAGGCAACCTAGCCATTAATATAATATTGTGGTTGAAAATCTACAACAATAACTATGATTTCAAGGAGGTTAATTTATGTCCAACAAGACTATTTTCAAATATACGAAGTGGTATAGGCTTTGTTATTGGGAACGACAATTTTTTTTTGAGACTTGGGCGGGTCGTGGGCTACAGTTCTCCGGTAGATACAAATTGATTTAAAAAACTTAGGAATATTAAATCTTAGCCATCGTGACCCATAGAAAATCGATTCATGAAATATAGCACACAAACCCCCTACTCCTCAGAAAATTATGTTGGTACCAATACTATTGCTAAAATGCATTAAATTCATGTTACCTAATGTAAGAGAATTTCCAACGAAGATAATGCTAAAGAATGAGATTGTTGACTTTGTAGACTCTACTGTTTTTTTAGGGTTACATATTGATTCCACTCTTCAATGGAAACCCCAAATTGATGCTCTCGCAGGCAGACTTAGTTCAGCAGCCTATGCAGTTCGAACAGTATATACATATATTACCGATGAAGATACAGCTAGGTTAGTTTATTTCAGTTACTTTCATAGTATTATGTCTTATGGTATTTTGCTTTGGGGACAGGCAGCTGACATCCAGACTATCTTTGTTCTCCAAAAAAGAGCGGTACGCGCAATTTACAAATTAAAGCCACGCGACTCTTTGAGGGAATTATTTAAAGAAATAAATATTTTGACAGTAATATCGCAGTACATCTATGAAAATCTTATGTATACGCACAAAAATAGAGATAGCTTTTTGAAAAAGTGTGATGTTCACAATAGAAATACAAGAAACAAGAACAAATTACACATCCCAGCATATAGATTACGAAAGGTAGGGAAATCATTTATGGGCAATTGCGTGCGCTCCTATAATAAGCTTCCATCTGAAGCAACTGAACTCCCTATTCGTAAATTTAAACAGTACATTAAACAAAATCTTATCAGGAACGCCTTTTACTCCATAGATGATTACATCAATGATGTTAATGCTTGGCCAGATGTCGCTCCGTTCAGCACTGTCAGTAGTAGGTATGTAAGAAATTCAATGTTCTGTTAAGCTTTAAAGAAATATTGACATGTATCTAAATTGCATTAAATTTATATTTAGATAGGCAAAATAAACATGTATTAGACACATATATCAATAACACCTTATTTCTTATTTGATATTAATAACTATGTTTATAGTATAAATTTGACTTGTCTAAGTGCTTATTTTGTAAGCCTAAAGAAATAAAGTTATTGATTCTGATTTTAAATTTGATTAATATAATTTTAATACATTAGTAAGTACGCAATTGTAGACGAAAGAAATTTTAGTGTCCACGCTTTAGTGTGATTCTATTAGCGAATCCATATTATTCGCTTTCTGTGTTTATTTTAAATTCTACTGTAATTAGTTAAGCTGATGGCAATCCAAATTAAATAATTAATTAAATACCAAACACCCAATGTATAGTTATAAAGAGAGGTCAACACAAGTACATACTTAGCATATTCCATCTGAGCTTCCAGCTTCTCCTCCTCTGCCGCCAATTCCTTCTTCAGCGCGTCCTCCTTCTGTCTGTGCAGTTCATGGAGCTGCTTCCACCTTGTGCCATATTCATGCTCAAAGCTGTTCAACTCTGAGAATCTCGGTCCAATCTGTGAAAGAAAATAACAAATCAGTATTCTGCTGGAATGATTCAAAGAATACAATGTTTGTCTATTAATATTAAATAAATGTTCTACAAACCTCGCGGGCTTTCAAGAACTCTGGATGCTTTTTGGGAATGTTTTTCTCTGGGTACCCATCTAACTCATCAGGCTCATCAAAGCTTTCTACAATGACTGGTCGAAGAGATGCGGTCAGGAAGAAACATTTCTCTGTGCAGTTGCGAATGGCGGCCAGGGCGCTGGGCTTGCGCTGGTATTCCACAATGCCTTCTCCGAGGGGCTTCCCTCTGTCGTCTACCCTAACGTACGCTCTCTCTATCCTTCCAAAGATCTCGAAGCCGCGGTACAGCAGCTCGTTTGAGACAAACGGCGGAAGGTTCTTCACGCGGATAGCGCAGTTGTGCGGCGCAAATCTAACTCTCAAGTTCCTGCCGTTTCTCATATTTCCATCTAACTCGCGCTTTGCCCTCTCAGCGTTCACTCTGTAATCCTGAACAATACATAAGTTTTATTTTCTTATCTGGCGACATTGTTCATTATCAGTAATAAACTTTAAAAAATTATTTACTTAGTTACCATTTTAATGAAACCAAAGTTCTTCTCTTTATTGAGGAACAGTTCAGAGCATTCACCAAATGCTGAAAACATTTTGTTGATTTCTTCCTCCGTGACATCATTGGTAAGATTGCCGATGTACAACCTGCTCCTTCCATTGAACTTGACTTCAGACTGATCCACAGGTGGAATGTCAATCAGGGGTCCCATCAGATCCCTAAGCTTATTTGCCAACATGTGCTCCTAGAAGGGAAATCCATAATTTCAATAATATGCATAAATCTACAAGACTAAACATTATGTTGATAGTGTTTAAAGCTACAAAGTAACATTTTGAGGTAGATTACCTCTCTCATGGGTTGTCTGTCATGCTTGCCATCGCCCTGTGGCCCTCCCCTGCCGCGCTGCAGGTTCCGAGGGGGGCCACCAGGCCCGCCCGGCCCACCAGGCCCGCCAGGCCCACCCTGCCCGCCAGGCCCACCCTGTCCTCCAGGGCCACCGGGTCCTCGGTTCCCGAACTGTCTGTTGCCTTGATTGAATCCTCCTCCACCTTGTTTGTTTCCAAGGCCTCCTTGATTCCAACCCCCTGGCTTATTGCCACCAAAGTTACCATTGAAGTTCTGTAAAAAATATTTTATTTTAAAAAGAACAATACAAGTTTCCAAATTCATAAGTGAAGAGAACCAATTAAACATGAAACAAGAAAAAGACAGTGAGAGTACCTTAGGTTGTTGCTGATTTTGATGTTCATTAGAATCATGAACAATGGCTTTGTCAACCTTGTCCTGAGAATCCTGCTTTGCTGGTCCATTTTGGTTTTGCTGAGGAGATGGAATATCAGGTTTGATGGGAACTTGCTGCTGTTGAGGCTTAATCAGTGGTGGTGGTTGAGGAGCCTTATTTTGCTGTTGTGTTTGTTGCTGCTGCTGCTGCTGCGGAGGCTTGTTTATTGGCTGCTGCTGTGGAGGCTTGTTTAATGGCTGCTGCTGCTGCTGCGGAGGCTTGTTTGGTTGCTGCTGTTGTTGCTGCACTGGTGGTTTGTTTTGCTGTTGTGGTTGATTTTGGGGAGGCTTGTTTATTGGTTGGTTTTGTTGAGGTGGTTGTTGTACTGGTTTCTCAGCAGGTATGTTGTTTGGTTTCACCTAACAATACATTTTGTTGGTTATTAAGTACATAGGTATTTGAGAATGTGAAACATAGACATTATGGTAATATTAAGCATACAAATAAACAGGTAAAGATGTTTTCTGGGACTCCAACACTAGAATATTCTTTTTGTTGTTGAGTAGGAAGAAAAATAATTTTATATTTAGACTGGGAGAAATTCATAGTTTTGCGAACTAAGTACATACATGTTAAAACATATAATTTGTACTAACTAGAAGAAATATCACTTTCAAAAATGTATATTATTTTATTTCCAGAATTTAGAATCTAATTGCAGTTCACTTGCACGAAACTCCCCCGTAGCATCTGAAGGAACCTCCGACACTGTATGAAAGTACCCCAAATATAGGGCAATCTATAAATTCCGATTTAGTAATTGTACATTAGTTGAAATCTGATTAGTTATGAGTTATAATCACATGTTAATTTTGTGAATTTATCACAGATACATATACCTACTACCTATTTATTATAACTATGTGCACTCAGTTCACACTTGAACGTGATTGTCGTAGGTAGAAGAAAAAAAAATACTAAGGGTCCCTACCTAGCCATAGCGGGAGGGCAGATATCATGCTTCGCTGGTACAACTTTTTTTTAGAAGCGTGCGTGAATCACCACAACGCTCAAAGCAGTACAAAATGGCGGCGCAGAGACGCAGACAAAGCGATTGGGTGGTTGGATGCTGTTATAGAGAACCTCATCACCGTAACAATCTAACGGTAGATCGTTGGCTTCGCCTACTACTACAAACTACACTGAAATGAAGAAATACCACATTATAACGTCAATTTGACCACTACTGACCTCATTATGGTTGGGCCGTTGACCCTGATTCCTCTGCTGCTGTTGCTGAGTGGGTTCAAATCGCGTGTTACGGAATCCGCCACGATTATTGCCACGACGACCTCCTTGTCTTTGAGGCTGCGGAGGCCCACCAAAACCACGGTTTCCGAATTGATGCATAGCTTGCATTTGAATACTGAAAAGATTGGCCATTTTTCATTTGATTCCATATGCACTTCGATTTCCATTATTTTCGCACTGATACTTTCACGTCGATCTTACCTCCTGATCACGTTCTTTATATGCACTCCTGACTTCTATACAGTAAAATCAATATCTGGTTCCTGTTTGTAATGAAATTACGAACTAAATTTATCCACGAAATGCACACACTTGCGTTGACGACAATGGCGACTTGGCGAATGAAATGAATTGAATGAATACAAATATATGAATGAATGAACCATGAATGAACGAACATGCCATGCCATAGTCTAAAAGCGGCGTTCAAAGGAAACGGATTTGTATTATTTCTGGTCATCATAGATATTTAGGTATAAGGCTAAGTATAAACGTTCCGATTTGGCCGGATTTCGAACCGCGCGCAGATTCACTCCGAAACTGACACATATTCGCGAAAAATTGAGATATTCTTGAGGTTTTCTGCGTTCTAAAAGAAATATATATGTAAAAAGAAAAACATTTTCTATGAATCCATGTTAAACTTTTGATTTAGCAGAAAATATTTAAAACCGCTTATCTAACGGAATTTCGTGCAAACCGTTGTAAGATTCCGTGTCGATGACTCGGATAATATTCATTTATTTATTTATTATTTGATATGCAAAACAGAAAACAATCGTATCATCAATATTAAATAGAAAAATTTTAACTAAGGTTCATAGACTAGATTGTGATCCAAAACATGCACACACAACATAATTATATAATAGAGCAGTAAACGCATAAAATTTATAACTATAAAATTAGGTTAAAATTCAAATACAGTAGTGTGATTAATATAATACAATAATAAAATACCTACCTAAAAATAAATCTAAATAAATGAAGATATGACATGAGATGTTAAAAAATAAGTAATCAACGTCTGCGTTATGTTATAGCTTGGTATACTTCTTTTGGTCATGCCACACCTATAGCACAGGATATTCAGAAACTTACTTTGAACTTTTTCCAAACGATTCATGTGAACTTTGTAAAATGGCGACCAGATTATGTCGTTAAACTCAAAAGTATTGCGGACTAGCGAGAAGTATAAATAAATAAGACTTTTAGGGTTCTTAAATTGCTTAGTGGACCTCGCTATGAAGCCGAGAAGTTTGCTACTCTTCGCTACGATACTATCATAGTGAGGATGAAAAGTGAGTCTCTCGTCAAAGAGAACACCCAAATCTCTAGCAACAGATTTACATTCGAGAACAGCGTCATTCAACTTGTAATAAAACATTTGCTTCTGGATTTATTGGTAAAGGAAATGACAAAGCATTTACTAGCGTTGAGATACATGCCATTGCTGTTACACCAATTTTTAACCGTGTCTTTATCAGATTGAAGCTTAATAGAGTCGTCCATACAATTGATAGTGTTATATATTTTTAAGTCGTCTGCGAATAATAGACAAGGGCATGAGAGTAAATCAACGAGATCATTGATAAAGGCCAGGAAAAGGAGTGGGCCGAGGTGTGAGCCCTGCGGCACACCAGAAGTGATAGCCGCTGGAGAAGAAATGTGACCTTTAATAGCTACCAACTGGCTCCTATTACATAAGTAGGATTCAACCCAGCGTAAGAGATTTCCATGTATCACGTAGTAAGACGATAGTTTGGAGCACAGAATGGAGTGGTTGACCTTATCAAATGCTTTGGAAAAGTCTGTGTATATACTATCTACCTGTTTAGTTTTGGCAAAAGCGCCGCATAAGTAGTGCTTGTATTCGAGAAGGTTAGTGGTTGTCGACCTTTTTCTAATAAAACCGTGCTGTCTGGGAGACAAGAGAGGCTGGAGATGGTGATATAATGCGTCATAGACAAATGATTCGAAAAGGTTAGCAAAACATGATAAAATGCTGATCGGGCGATAGTTCTCACAACAAGATTTGTCACCAGATTTAAATATCGGAATTATATGAGCAGTCTTCCACGCAGATGGGAATAAGCCGGCTTTAAGAGATGCGTTAAATATTAGAGCTAAAGGCACACTTAATTGCTCACCACACTTTTTGATAAGTAGAGGGGGAATCCCGTCTGGTCCCGCGCCCTTGCTACTTTCAAGATGTGCAATCTTACGACATATTTCACTGGGATCGATGAACATATTATGCAAAACGCCAACATTGTAGAAATTAGAAAGATATTGCGTCGATTGATTATTTGGTTTTTCATAAACCGAGTTAAAATAATTGGAAAACAGCTCACATATACCTTTACTGTCAGAGGAAATGAAATTGCCGAATTTCATAGTCTGTGGGTTATTATTTGATGACTTCTTGCTGTTGATGAACCGCCAAAAGCTCTTTATATTGTTATCCAACGAAGACTCCTCGTCAGTATTGTATTCTCTTTGGAAGACTCTACTGATTCAACAAAAGCATGGTAATCATCTTTGATCAGCTTTTTACATCTTTTCCGAAGAATAGAAAAAGTATCAAAGTCACGTTGGTTTTTGAATTTCTTAAATAGACGGTGATATTTAAGTTTATCTTTGAGGCACCGTTTTAAAGCCAGCGAGAACCAAGGAGGGTATATGTGGGAGTCATCTTGAGACAGGGGAGTATACTTTGCTATTATTATATTTAGTTCAGAATAAAATCTTGAAACCATCATATCGATATCTTTGGAGCAAAGAGTATTTTGCAAGTTAACGACCTGAATATCATTACATATCTCTGTATATTTACTTTTGTAAAAATTCAGTCGTTAAAATAGGTCAGTCATTAAAATAATAGCCCGAAGGTTGATCGTCGCGGGATATTTGATATTATTTCGTGAAGTTTTTCATGTATTCTGCTTTCTTAAAGTAATAAAAATAGTGGAAAACCAATCTGTCGCAAATCATAATTTTTTTTTAATTTAAAATATACAAAAAAAAAGAGTTTTTTTTTTCAAATAAAACACATAGGCATTATGTAACATAAACAAGTACAATGGGCGGCCTTATCGCTTAGAAGCGATTTCTTTCAGGCTTCCATTACCTATATAAAGACAAACTTATTATATTTATATTCATTTTTCTTTATGAAAAAATAAACTTCGGCTCATTGGTAGTTTTGGAGCATTTGGGAAAAAGAGATTCAAGGCTAAAAATCAAAATTTTCCCAAAATACAATTAAATAGAAGTGGGTTTTATTGATGGGTTTATAAAGAATAGCTCCGTTTGTTTTATGCTTTGAACAGCTTTGTAAAACACAAAAAAAAACCTACCCAAAAAATGACAATCTTGCGCTAACCGTGCGATCACCTGTCTCGTGACCTCCACAGCTATTCTAACTCGATCGAAAAGTTACCGTGACTCGAAATCTGACACAAATCCGCGCGAAATTCAAATAATTCGCGCGAATTTCAAATATTTTAGTGGTTTTTATTATTTTCTGCGTTCTACAAGCAATATCAATAGCAGAAAAGTAGTTTACCGTAAATCGTAAAACATTTTCTATGAACCCATGTTTTAACTAATGTCGATTCGACTCAACTTTTGGAGAAATTAATAATTTATGAGATGTATTACTAAAAATCAACATCATTACCAAAAGCTCCATTAATCGTACTTCATTGGAACATAGATTCAAAAAAAATAATCAGCGATTTATGAAAAACTTCTTTTTAGGTAGTTTTATTTCTTGTAGAACGCAGAAAATAATAAAAAACGCAAAATATTTGAATTTCGCGCGGATTTGTGTCAGATTTCGAGTCACGGAAATTTTTCGATCGAGTTAGAATAGCCGTGCTCATGAGCTAACCCTACCTCCTCTCCCTCCTTCCATCCATCTCTTACATGACAAATAGATAGGTAAGTAATAGGTATTTTCGAAATAAATCCGTGTGTTTAGCAGCGTTGAATAACGTGAAATTGTGTTTGTTTCCTCGTCAGTATTGTATTCTCTTTGGTTTGTTTAACTTACATATCGCAGTAAATTATATTCCTTTTTTTGATTCTTGAATCTTGACCTTGCAAGAAGTGAACAGTGTGTCACATTCATCGAAGCCTCACCCCTTAACTAATTGTCTCAAATACTCACTGCTCAGTTTTCTATAGATATGGAACCTCCAACAGAAAACATAATTGAAAATGATGATACCGCCGAAGATCTACCCTCAAATATGGATATAAAGTTCCCAATGCTAGGTTTTGAAAAACAGATATTCATGGATGTTTTTGAAAAGGATGCACTGGTTGTTACCTATAAGTTAATACAATTTTTCACTTCAAGTGCAGATTTTCTGTAGCCAATCAAATCAGCATTCTTAATAATGTATAAATTTTTAGGGGTTTGAACTACAACACTATCTTATCAAATTTGCTGTTTCTTTACAATGATCCAGCAAATTTAGTACTAGTAGTAAACAGTAGCGATCATGAGGAGAAATATTTTATGGAAAAATTTAATCTTGCACCATTACCAAACCTTGGACAAGAGAGGTACAGTATTAAGAGCTGTTTTTCTGGTTTCTAAATTATTTAGCAATACCTACTGCTATACCTATTCTGTTGCCTCAGAGATCTGAAACATGTTGGCCGGCCTCCAATACAGGATAACAAATGGCATGCATGAAAAAAAAAAAAAACAAATAAAAAATATTATTATTATTTGTAATACAAAGGCAGCTCATGCTGATGCGTGTATATTGTAGTCCTTCTCAAGTTTGTGTAGTCTATTTTTAAAAGAGTTCTCCGAGGGCAGTGATCATTCTGTATTCTGTTTCAGAGAAAAGGCATACTTAGAAGGAGGGATACACTTTGTATCTACAAGAATATTAGTGGTGGACCTGTTAAAGAGCAGAGTACCTGTGACACACATCACAGGCATTGTAGTGTTGCGTGCCCACACTGTGCTCGAGTCTTGTCAGGAAGCATTCGCCTTGAGACTCTATAGGCAACATAACAAGGTACATACACCTTTTTTTACTTGTCATTCAAATTATATTTTATTTACTAGGTTCTGCTGGTGGCTTGGCATGCATTTCTCCTCGATAAAAAGTAGCCTATATGTAAGTCCAGGTCAAGAGTCACATATCAGCTCGTTCCTGTACTGTTCTGAGTATTAAAAGGTGGCGCGCGCCAGCATTCGACTCGGTGTGAGAGTGAGTGAGTGTCGGAACTGAGTGGATGTGCGTGTATGAACGAAATCTGTGTTTTTTTGGTATTTGATAGCAACCTTAACCTGGTACAGCTCCGTTTAGTAGTTTTGGTGTAAAAGTAACTAACTTCCTGTTATGTATGGAACATGCAGGTACTTGTCCATCTTATTTTTATAATAAGATCTAACTGAGGGTAATTATGTATTTCCGTGTCCGTCATTTGTGAATTGCTAACTATACTCCGATTAAAAAACCTGGATATTTTTTGTATAGAAACGGTTACAAAACTTAAGGAATATTGGTGGAAAATATTTAACTATAGGTATTGGATTCATCGAAGAAAAACACAGAAGCTCGAAACAATTTTGGTTTTTAAAGCTATCATTTATCTATAACTAGCTGTGCCCGCGACTTCGTCCGCGTGGAATAGTGAGTGTGATTTTCATACAAACTTTAATCCCCTATTCCCTTTAATATTTTACCCCCATGCCACAGTGCCTCGTCCCTTGGACAAAAATACTACAAAAATAAATAATTGAACTTGTTGTTGTAAAGAGGATGAGTCATTACCTCTTAATCACCTGGTCGATTGTCAATGACTAATTTTATCCCCTAGACTTTGGTATTCCGACGCGCGATGTACTAATTGCTTATCAGTTGCATTTTGTCCCTTGTGCTTTACGTGTTGTTGAAGTAAAAGTATCACGTGTTTACGATCAAATCACCATGGAGTTTACAGGCCCAGGTATGTACTTTAAATACTAATTAATATACGTAATTAAATTGCATTATACAAATTCTATATGTGATAACAGTCTTTGTTCTGATTTTGTTTAAAATTTATGCACTAACGAACTTTAACAGAGCTTTAAAAAAAAAACGTGGATTAACATATCGTAGTTTTTATGTTTTCCTATTGCTACATTCATCATCAGCCCATACACGTCCACTGCTGGACATAGGCCTCCCCCATACGACGTCACAAATAGCGGTCCTGAGCCGCCTCCATCCATCGACTCCCTGCGACCGCTACGATGTCGTCGGTCCATCGAGTGGATGGTATCCCATGTAGGGGGGGATTTGCCATAATCACCACGCTTGGCAGGCGGATTGGTGATCGCAGTGTTGGTGTTTTAAAATACTCAGCTACATTATTATACTTTAATTCACATTAAATTCATCTGCGTCTGCCTGCGACTTACAAAGTTATGTTCTTTTTTTCAGTCAGAAGCATTTATATTAAAAATCTCGATCTTTCAAAAATGTGCTTCGAGAGAGGAAAATGTGATAGAAAAACGGTCATTTTTGAGAAATTATGTCCGCTGCTGAACCTGACATCCTATACAGATGAATATCGACATAACCTGAAGGCTTATTAGATGAGACGCGACTATTTTATAAAGTCTATATAACTGGTACTATATGCCTAGCAGTGTTCACAAAGTGCTGATACACGGGTGTAATATAATCAGCTTTTTCCTTGCCAATCGGCCAACTATCGGAGGATGCATTGGAGGCAAGGCATAACGAGGTAAGAAAATATCAACTATCTCACACACGTAAATGCTCGCGAGTTAGCTCTAATAAGGACTTGATGAGGGTTCTTCTGTTATCTTCTGAACCTCTGATGTCATCAAAAAGATAGATTGCAACAAAAAAACACTTGAAACTAGACACAGAGGTGTTGCAGTACCTGGAGCCAACAGAAATTCCATCGGATCGGCATCGGATAATATCAAGTACTTAAGATTTACATTTAGATCTGAGTAGTGACGAAGATTCTTCGGATTCCGAGTAGGTATATATTTTTAGTATTAAAAAAGTAATTATGATTTTAAATATTTGTATTAGAAATAAATAAGTTACTTAAATATGAAATCGCAAATAGTTATTTTTATAATAAATTTATTAGTTATAAATATGTTCATATTACTACATTTTGGGTACTTGCCTCAATAGATTTGTAAGTATAAATAATATTTTCAGTTTAAAATACAGTTTTTTGTCGAGTTTTTTTAATTACTTAAATACAATATTTCTCGTCATATTCCTCAAACTCATAATATTTGACCCTCTCCCAATTTCCTTCCTGGAAGAAAAGGGGATTAAAAGTTTCTCAAAATGTAGTTTTTAGAGAGTCTAGTAAATAATTTTTATTTCACCAAAATCCATGAAGAAATACCGAAGTTATGATTTTTGTCCCATCGCCCCATACATTAAATGCACTGTGCGTGCGGGTAAAATTTGCAGGAACTTTAAATTAAATTTTTATGTATATCTAATTAAGAGCCTAGAGAATAGTAGACTGTTTTACAAGGGACTAAACCATCCCATTATATACGAGGTTGTTATACCTAGGATGACAAGACCGAGTTATAATGGGTGGTTTTGGCCCGAGTAAAACACTCTACTTTTCACTTCGATTGCAAGAAAATAAAACAATTCAAAATTAGACAATTTTCAGAAATTTAAAAAAAAAATTAATTTGCAGTTGGAGCAATTTTGAATGTTTAGTGATATGTTTTTCCGGGGCAATTTTATTTCGGTTATCTGTGATTGGGATGTGATAATAATTTGAGTTGATTGTTGTGGAGTAAAAGTTGGAGAGACTCGACTCATGCTTGAGTTTCCTGCATTATTAAGATCTGAGTGCGGCTTCAGCTGAGTTGACATATTCATCCAATCCCGCGATGTAGATGCTTGGGGTTCTGTAATGTTTGGTAGAATATTGATTCCTTCCGTAATCCGCTGCGTGACGTGATACTTGTTTTGTATAGAGTCCTCTATATAACCTTCAGCCACTTGATCGGACCTCCATCCACCGTGCCGTTTTAATGTCGTTATATTCGCACCAGAGTCCGCCAACAGAGTCGCGGATGTTCTGCGGAAACAATGGCCCGTGTAGAGTTCCGGATTTGGTAAATTTAGATAAGTGGCAATATCTTTAGGCATGTTACCAAATTTATTTTTGCCTATGACTTGCCTTGTGCATTTACCATTTTGATAATTTAGAAAAAATCTTCTCAAAGAAACAGAAACATTAGTGGGACGTAACTCCTGATAGGCTTTAACTATATTAAGGTATTCTCCACTGATGACAAATTTACGCTCTTTGTTTGTTTTCGTGTTCGGCAGACTCACAGCTTGTAGTTTGTATCCGTTTCTACGTCTTCTAGCGTTATATTGGCAAGCTCTATTCCTCTGCATGCACCGCTGATTCCATAAATTAAAGTAACCTGTTGAACAAAAAAATAAGTGTGTTAATAATCGTAATAACCTAGGTACATAATTTAGGTATGTAGGTAGGTATCTATTTATTTAGTTTGAGTAGAGTACATAAGTAGGTTACCTTTGTTGCCAAGTATTGTTTATTTGGAGCGTTATTTAAAACTGTTTCGATTTCTTGTGTCGTCAAGACTTTAGATTTTTTTGCCTTGTATCCAGTGGACAATTTCTTCAGTAAAGCCGTTAAATTTACATATTTTTTAATATCGACGTCGTGTTTCGTTTGTAAGGTCATTCTTAACATTGAATATGTGTTCCAAAGAGTCGACGATTTGAATTTTTTCGATAATTCATCAAAATAAGTGAGAAAAACCCCTTCTGTAAAAGAATCCACACGTTTCTCATCTCTCCATTTCATAAAATTTTCGTAACTCTTTAAATATATTCCACGTGATTTTGTCGGCAACAGATTCATAATTATTTCTTTGCCCTTTTCTTCCATTTGCATATTAGCATCTTCACTATCACTTGATGACATTTTTCACGTTCACAATTTGGAACGAAGTAGAAGTAAAAGTCAGGAAGTTAAATGTAAAAGTTTGTGATTTGGAATGAAGAAAATTCTAGAGATTTAGCGCCAATACCATCTTTTTTTTGAAATCTCTATTTAACCCGCAATGAAACAGTTCGCCTTCTACCGTGAAGGGAAGAATCAACCTTCTCTTCTCTATCTTTTCTATCTTCTCTATCTTTTTTTTTGAAAACAGAACCAAGACGGTTCTATTTTCAAAAAAAAAGATTGACGGAGCACCAAGAAGTCTTAGTTTTTATGTAAGAGAACGAATGCTTTGTACGGACTGATGATTTTAGACAAAAAGAAAAAATACTTTTTAGCCCGAGGTATTAAACTCGAGTTTTAGGCCCGCTAAGCTACACTATTATGATACACTTTTTGAGCAAGAGAAGTGAAAAAATAATTCCTTGCTTTTAGCTTTAAAAACAACAACACTTATATCAACACACAACCTTTCAACCCCTTACAACCCTTTTTTGGATTAAAAAGTAACCTATGTCCTTTCTCAGGCTTCTGAAGCATCTGTGTACCAAATTTAATTTAAATCGGTTCAGTAGTTTTGGCGTGAAAACGTGACAGATAGATAGACAGAGTTACTTTCGCATTTATAATACTTTTAAGGATAAGGATATCTTTATATAGTGTGTCCCTGGATAAAGTGCAACTCCGAAAGGGGGTGAAACTAGATAAAAAATTATCGAAAAAATAATAGAAAAAAATAATAAAAAAAAATCGTATATACTTTATTGATGAATAAATTTTTTTATTACTCACTAATGACTCTATTTAATAAAAAAATTATTTCTTCCAAAGAAGTGGGTCTATTTTGTTAAAATAAAAACCATAATCATGTCAGATATGTGACGATCACGATAAAATAACAAATAACTCACAAACCAGTGGCTATCGTGACTTAAAGTTTAATTTTTGTATTAAAATTACATTTTTTATGCTGTTTTTTTCCAATAATCCAAAAATCTTAAAATTAAGCCTATATACTAGATATTTTTATGACTTTTTACTATTGTCTATCATAATAGCTTTTAAATAAAAATAAAACTACGTTCTAACATAAAAAATGCGCTGGCTAGGAGCTTTTAAAGTTGAGAACTGATTACGTCACCACTCAGGTAGAGATACTTGTTTTTACTGCTCAGGTAGTATTAAAAATCAAATTTTAATAAAGTATTTACGATTTTTTTTTCTATTTTTTTGTCGATAATTTTTGATCTAGTTTCACCCCCCTTTCGGGGTTGCAGTTTATCCAGGGACACACTGTATATAAAAATTACGTGTCACGTTGTTTGTCCGCGATGGACTCCTAAATAACTGAACCGATTTTAAATTTGATTTGCACACTGGGTGCTATTTGATCCAATTTGAAAGATAAGATAGCTTACATCTCAATTTATAGTCGCAATTATATTATAAAGAGGAAAGATTCGATTGTTTGTTTATTTGCATTGAATAGACTCCGAAACTATTGAACCGATTTGAAAAAATATTTCACTAATGGGAAGCTACACTATCCCCGGGCGACATAGGCTATATTATATTTTCAAAAAGATTAGAGATCTCGAAATTTGTGTTAAATAACCCGAAGCCGGTGCGCGCCGCTAGTAATAAATGATTTATTATTATGAGCCGCAGGCGGTCAGCTAGTAGATCAATATTTTTAATTAGATATAGACCCATAAAAGCGGTTTCATGTAAAATAATCGAAAGGGGTGAGTCTGGACCCCGAGAGGATCAACTTTTGAATAACGATTTTTGGATTTTCAAATAGAATTTTTTATGTTAGTAAATATATATGGTTTTCTTCCTATTTGTGGTCACGCACTCCTGCATTATTCATACTAAACTAATATTATAAATGCGAAACTTTGGATGTTTCATACTTCTTCACGCCCAAACTACTGAACGGATCGGACTGAAATTTTACATTAGATGTAGTTCTAGGCCTGGAATAAAACATAGGCTACGTCTTATCTCATAGATCAGTTCCCATGGGATACGGCCGATTGTGGCGCGGCGGTTGAAGGTCTGCCTGCGACGAAGTTGCGGGTTAGATTCCCGTCTTGAGACAAATGTTTGTACGATCTGCAAATATTTGTCTCGGGTATTCTGGGTTTTTCTATGTATGAGAAGAAAATAATATCTGTCTGTAATATATTGTTTTAACCAGTGCTGCAGCGCGTGTTAGATTGTCTAAGTATTATGTAGATATTAGAAGGGTATAATGTCCAGCAGTGGACGTGTATACCGGGCTGATATGACTATGGGGTCCCCCCCCCCCAACGTCCAATCCCTGTCGTCTTAGTACGTACTTTTCATGGCACCCATGTAAATGTATTCATTTATTTTCACATTACACCTTATTTTCAGTCTGGGTTCATCAAAGCATTTTCCAATGCTCCAATATCATTCACATTTGGCTTCCACCAGGTGGAGAAGGTCATGAGAGCATTGTTTGTGAAGGAGCTGTTCTTGTGGCCGAGGTAAGGTGCTTCAACTAACATCATAAACTTTACCTACTTTGCACTTAATTACTTCAACCACAACAACATAAAACTGTTTGCATACATTATGTACAATATAATTTTTTTGGATACTATAATAAGAAAAATACAGATACATACTATAGATGCGCGACTGCGAATTATCCGATTATTCGAATGATCGACAACTACTAATTTCCTTATTCGACTTGAAAATTAGTAATATACAAATCTTCGAAGTCGAATGACAACTACTAATTACTAATGCCTCTACGAATGGGTCATTCGTGGCGCCGAGTCGACTTTGTTAGTCGAACGATCATAATCCAACCAATCCACGTCGAATAACGAATGAAATGAAGGCCGACTCGGGCAGTCGAACGAATGGAACGACGCGCGATTACTAACCAAATTAGTTACTAATTTGCTCTAGTCAGTCGAATCGTTCGAATGATTTGTCAAGTCGAATAATTCGAATGAAATCATTCACAGTCGCGCATCTTTAATACATACTAATGTTGCACAATACACCTTTATGTACTACTTACTACAGATTAGGTAATGTTTGATACTAAGTACGACTAATTCGTCTTTTCATCGGCGACGACGTTTGGTCTGCTGCTAAGTCGTTTCCTGTATTTTTTTAAACAATGTTGGATAATTCAAACAGCATTGACCACAAGCTAAGAGGAGATTGTATTGTGGTTACTAGGATAACTGATATACTTAAGGTAAAGTGAGTCCCAAAACACACATTTTGATTGCACGAAAAATCAATTTTAAGGCAAGAAATCATTGAATTTTTTGATTTAATCTAAAGTTTATGATTCTAGTTATAAACTTAATGGAGCCAAAACACGATTGACTAAATTTGACTCGATACAAAAAATCTCGTAGTTGCCTCTAAATCTTCATTTTTACAGAGATACTCCTACGGGAAAACCAGTTTCATTTGGTTATTATTTAACACATATCAATGACATTTCGTCTGCGTGTTCCCTAATAAATACTTTAGATAATCCTCTAGAGTGTTATTTGAGAGCGAAACCAAATTTATAAATAAAAATCGGTGAATTTGCGCGCGGGCTGGCCGTTCCACGGCTCTTGCCTTCCTTTCTCGCCTTCGCCGGGCGGTGTTCGCTCGTCCTTGTCTTGCCAAACCGAGCTCACTTTGTCTTAATAAATAACTACAGATCGTACAAACTTTTGTCTCGAGGCGGGAATCGAACCCGCAGCCTCCGCCCGCCGCGCCATAGAAGTCGTCAAACTAGTCTCTTGACTAGTTTTGTTTGCCTAGATGCGTACCTACATAATTATGTATAGAGGCAGGACGTGAGTGGCGCTAAATAGAGAACTGTGAAAGGAGAGAATGGAGGCCTGGCCTTTGCCCAGAGTGGACCAGTAAAGACTAATAATAATAATAATAATAATACCTGCAGGGCAGCTTGTGGCGAGCTGTTGGTGAGTAGCGACACCACGGGTATACCGAGTGCTCCCGGGGAAGTTCCTGGTTCTCGTCTCCTTGCAGAGTGGTACCCCAAGAGAACCAGATCCCCACCTCTTGCTTGCCTTCATTGACCGGTCTGAGTGGAGTCGCGAGAGATGCATCTTAGGATGTAGACTCGGGGGTGGAAGTGTCTAATGGCGTAATAACGAGGAAGCCCGCTCACGTGTCTTCGTGATGGTGAAATCGGGGCCGCACCTCTCGACACCCCTTAGTCGTTTGCACCGATGTTGTTCCTTTACCGGCATTTAAGCCAACATTTTGAGGAACCCGTCCAGCATTCGGCAAGCCACCGTCTGCCGCTTGTAACAGTATTGAGAGTATGTTTATGGCAGGCGTCCATAGTTTCCCCCACAGCCCAATTACCCAGTCCATCCATTCACCACAATAACATGGCTTTTTTGTTATTTTCATTTTCCTTTGCAATAGTCTCTACACCTGGCGGATATCATCTTCGGGTGTATCATATTGTGCAACCAAGGATGATATCCGCTATGTGTAGCTCTCGCCTTTAGATTAATTCTCATAAAGGGCCTCTGTGCTGTTGGCTTCGGCTCCACGCATGCCTCCCAAAGGACCGGGTCACTATATGGCCCGTGATCATGTAAATGATAAACAGAGTAATAATAATGTATACCTCTTTTATATTATAACAGATTCCATGGCACAGTAATAAATTGTCTCAAAAGTAGGCAAGTCGAACTGATCGAGTTACACATACCAGTGAGCACAAACACGGGCTTGATACAAGCGTGCCTGCTGGATATCATGAACTATACTGTTAAACAGTTGAAGGCCATCAACAGGACCCTCGACATGCAGGTACTTACCTATGTATATATGTATTACCTCCTCAGTACAGATACACATGCCTCCCCCTAGCGAGGGATGTGAACCGGGGCTGGCACTGGCAGGCGGATGGAGGATCGCACCGGAGGTGCTCAAAATTCACAGAAGAAAGTTGCTGCCTTTCCTCTAAGACTTCCTCGAGAAAGTTCCGTTTGTCGATACAATGGAAACGTCCCAGTGGAAGCCTTACTTACGACTTCCACGGGATCTGTTGACCGCAACAGCTAAATTTTTGATGTCACATTGATGTAATTAATTATTAAATGTATTAAGAATTAGTTGTGAGTTAATATGTATATCAATCAATACTTTGATTTCAGGAAATAACTACAGAAAACTGCATAACGAAGAAATTCCACAAAATACTGCAATCACAGCTGGACTGCGTGTGGCACCAACTGAGCACTAGGACCAAGGAATATATTCAAGACCTAAAAGTACTCAGGACCATGGTAATGTACGTCTTTTAATATATACTGTAATATAATCATAATCTACTCTATTTAAATGATAATATGAATTCATTTGCCATAGGTTTACCCTTTGACCGCCATGCGCCATAGTCGCCTATACATGACAAACCAAATCAATTTTTAAACTTAAGTACTATTTAACGGGTATTATCGCGTTGGGAAAATAGGTATATAAACGCGTTAAATACCCGTACAATTGTAGACTGTTAAACAATCTACAGGTAGCTCAACTGACCCATATAAATACAATTCGGAAGCGTCCCCAGACGCTGGAGAGAATATCAATAACACCTTATTTCTTATTTGATATTAATAACTATGTTTATAGTATACAATTTGACTTGTCTAAGTGCTTATTTTGTAAGCCTAAAGAAATAAAGTTATTGATTCTGATTCTGATCCATTGCCCTGCTGTATGGCAATATCAAAGCGTATCAAATGCTGTGTCAGATACTCACCAGCTCTCTCGCGGTCACGCGTCGCTTCGACTATTATGCTCAGATCATTTTTCAAAAGCCCGGAGAGCCTCGTTGCCTCTCGGATCTAGGGTCTTCGACCCCAAGGGGAGCAAATGCGTAGGTAGGCTCTGTCGACACCTGCATATTTGCGCCTCTTGAGATCCTCGGCCAAATCTGCCGCCGAACCAGCCCTCACGGATGTCCTCGGAAGATGGGAAGGCGCAACTGTGTCGACGACGTGTGGCGTCCTATTATAGTAAATGATTCCTGTAGGCACTTTAATACTAACTAATGTATAGAGAGAGGCTGTATCACAGTTAGCTACAGTATCCCCGAGTGACTGACACAGTTTTCGTTTCATCCACGTGAGTAAACCCACAAGCAGCGCCTCTTCACACTTATATTGTAAACTAGTTGTGCCCGCGGTCTCGCACGCTTTGTTTCAATATAAAGGCTATTGCTATCCAAAGAAAACTGATGGGATAAAAGGCGTATGTGTTACTCCAGGTGTAGACCCTATATCTATGCAACATTTTAGCCCGATTCGTTCAGTAGTAGTAGATGTCGTGAATAGGAAGCAAACATAAAATTTGTTTCGTTTGCAAAGAAGCAGGTTTAGAATTGCACTAAACCTGAATTAAAATACATACCTGAACCTATAGCCTACTTTTGAACCCAGGGAAACGCGAAGCCGCGTGCACAAACTAGTTTGTAATAAAAGAATTACTTTTTAGAAACCTTATTCACGATGACTCAGTTTCGTTCTACGCGTTGGTGAGCAAATACCGGACGGCGGAGTACGCGCAGGTGAACTCGGGGTGGATCCTGCTGGACTCGGCCGAGCAGCTCTTTAGAATGGCTAGATCACGAGTCTTCAATTCAAAAAACGGTAAGTTAACCACATACTTATCACGATTATCACTGATACCCATGAAACATTCAACAGACTTCAAATAAATCGTCAAGTGCGAGTCAGACTCGCGCACCCAGGATTCCATATAGTTATAAGACCTTGCTTGTTGCCAACTGTTATGATTCTAGGTCGACGGAAAGTACCCTATAGGTTTTGGTCCAGAGCGAGAATCAAAAATTAGTTTTTTGAGAATAAACTAGAAATTTACTGTTTGCTGATTTTTTCCTTTACTTGTGCTATAAAGACTTTGCTTCTTGTCAAATTTCATTATTCTAGTTCAACGGGAAGTATCCTATAGATTGCGTGCATGTGATTCACTTGAAATTTCAAAAATATTGGGTATAAACGGCTGTAGCTTTTGATTGCGTTGACTTAGAAGTTTGATTTATATCACGGCTACAAGAGGTTACGGACCTGAGTATTTGATGTTAATTTCAACTTGATAGCTGTGGAGCTATCGAGCGTTCTTGAGAAAAGATGGTTAACAGACGAACAACAAAGTGACCATTTTTTTTTTTTATGTACGTAACCCTAAAAAAGCGGCTGTTTTTTATGTTTGTTAATTCTTTTGCTTTTGTCTAGATAATTATGTCGAGGTGGTTTCATAAAAATATTCTCGAGGGATCAGAAGTACATATTTGTCCCATAAAAGCTTAAAAATAGTTTGTAGTTCCTAATCTATCTTGAGGAATTTTAAACAGGTAACAAAAAAAAAACATCAAGTTACTGTCACAATGAAATTCCAGAATTCGCCCCGGAAGCTCCTCCAAAATGGCAATGCCTGAGCGATTTGCTTATAACTGAGATACCTGGTGAAGTGCGCAAGAAGAAAGATGGTCTCAATAATACCAAAATATTAGTGTTATGCCAGGACAACAGGACTTGCAGCCAATTGAACCAATACCTGACCGTGGGCGCCGGCAAGTACCTGCTCTACACCGCATTCCGGCGAGACATCACGGTCCACGCTGTCGCCTGCCTGAAGCTAAAGAACACTGCCTCTACACAAACTGATAAAAACAAAAATAAAGGAAAGAAAACAAACGATGAAAGTGTCTCCTCAGGCAACGATATACCATTAGAGGAGAACGAGGAGGAATTAGATGGAGATGATAAATCTAAGTACCTGCTGACCCTCCCGCTGTCTGTCACGCAGAGCCCTAACTCGGCGAAGTTAAGCACAGCTGAGGCCGGTCGAGAGGATGACACTCAGTTTGAACCTCTCTCTCAGGTACAAATATTTTAGCCATTAAATACTTAAAAACAAGCAGTTAATACTAACTATACATATGTAGTGTGGCACAATCAACTATTCAAATGCGAACGTTCAGATGTTTGTCCGTCTCCACCGTTCGAAGCTGCGGGCAAAAGATATTATGTTAATGTAACGCAAGATATGAGCAACTTCAACAGGTCTGGATCGCACCAAAAATTTGCATTAAATTCATATTTAATGTACGAGTTAAAGATCATTCTTTAACTCGTAATATTTAGATGTATTTTATATTGACGATATCAAATAACAGACAGCTTTGGTGCCACTCGCTTGATACTTGCGGTATGCCATTATGTAACTGGAAAATGTGTTTCGAGTTTAAGCCTATGTACCTATAAATATTATTTGAATTATTTTAAGTGTGCGGTTATATTAATGACACATTTTGTCCCCAGATAGAAGATTTAGATATAACTCAGCTCGAAACAGAGAAGCCCGTCGTTTGCATCCAAACTTTTAAAGAGAACGGTAATGTGTTTTCCTTGGAACGCACTCTGGAGAGCCTCCGGCCCGAGTACATAATCCTGTACCACAGCGACGTGGCCGCAGTCAGGCAGATAGAACTGTTCGAGAGCCGGAAGACACCCGAAGAGCCCACGAGCACAGTTTATTTCCTGATGCACGATAAAACCGTGGAGGAGCAAGCCTACCTTACCTCTTTGAAGCGCGAGAAGCAAGCTTTTGAAATTCTTATACAAGCAAAAAGTGTGAGGACTTCTACAAAATAATATAAAATAATAGCTACTTTGCATAAACTTTGTCAGATTTATATGGCTCATAAAATTTTGCGCAAATCAGCCTCTAACAATGTCTATATAACATACTGTAACTGTTACTAAGGAATTCTAGTATGTTACATTTAAGTCAAAGTGGTGGCGCTGGTTTCGCTTGTACCACCTACTCGCCTTAAGATTTTAATGGACGCCAATTTGATAAAGATTTTGTGAAATTAAACATGGTACCTATGCAATACCTACAAGGTGATAATGTACTAACTAACCTAAGTAATGTGCTCATGTTTTATGTTCTATAGCATGAAATGCAATTATATAATGCCTAAGACATAAAAGTTCATTAATGTCATAATAATTACGTTCATTTAGCCATGTCATTCAAAAACTAATGGAAAATAATAATAACAGGTAATGGTCGTCCCCTCGTACCAAGACGGAAAGACTGATGAATACTTCAACATGAATAACGAGGAGGAGGAAGAAACTCTTGATACAAGGAAAGCAGGTAAATGAACTGTGCCCAGCCTGAGTACGGTTTCATTTGACTATAGCACGGATAATATAACTCGAGACGTCATCAAGACGACACACTCTTCCAGGCACATGGTAATTAGATTATAAGTACCTACGTACGTTGTACGGCTGTACCTAAAATATATTTGCATTTTTCTTGGAGATGGAATTTAGTACTTGCCTCTAGCGAGCCGACGACGTGGTGTGGTACTATGCAAATTCCGTACAAATATGAGACGACACGGTGACCCCTCGATACCATCATTGTCCGGTCATCATCAAACCGGACTCAGGGCTCTGCTTACTAACCATAACCAGGGTAAATGGACACAGCTACTTTTTATTTATATTAGCCGAGTAAAGAATATCTCAAACATAATAGTGTTCCTTGTTCATGTGTCGTGCGCGTCGCTCGCGCTTCTCCAAGATAACAAGCAGCCCATGTCCGTCTCCGAGATATCGTCCACAACTGACAAATTTACATTAAGATCCGTCCAGCCGTTTATGCGGTGACTTTTAACAGACAGACAACTGTCGCTTTTATAATATTAGTAGGGAGAGTATTTGTTACGTTACCTTGTTATTGCAGAAATATTAATAAAATAAATGATTAACACTTTCAATACCAATGACGCACATGAACGTCTTCAATTTGCTCTACCTAAGGCTGGGCAGTGAATTCGTTAATAGTTGTTCTTCCACGTTCCTTATTGCAGGTGGTCAAGCCAAGCCGAAGGAGAAGCCGATGGTGGTGGTGGACATGCGAGAGTTCCGCTCCGACCTGCCCGCGCTGCTGCACAAGAAGGGGATCCACATTGAACCCGTCACCATTGCTGTTAGTTATACTGTATCAAGTATCCTTGCCGGTGTCCATAGGCTGCGGTAACCGCTCCCCATCAGTTGGACCGCACGCTTCACTGCCAACAACGTGGCATAATGAAAGCGAATTTAAAGACTGTCTGGAAGATTTTAAAATGAAATAAGTTTGTTGTGTTGTGATACAACAGTACACCGTTTACAAGCAGTGGTTAACATAAACTTGGATATACCAACGATGTAACACACCGGTCTGACCCCACCAACTTTAGACCGATATCAGTACAGCCTACATTCAGCAAAGTTTTTGAAAAACTTTTTTTACATCATCATCATCAGCCCGTACACGTCCACTGCTGAACATAGGCCTCCCCCAAACGACGCCACGAATAGCGGTCCTGAGCCGCCTCCATCCAACGACTCCCTGCGACCGCTACGATGTCGTCGGTCCATCGAGTGGTAGGTCTTCCCACACTCCGTTTCGCATTGCATCGCGGTCGCCACTCGAGAACCTTTACTCCCCAGCGGTTATCGGTTCTACGAGCTATATGGCCTGCCCATCACCATTTCAGCCTGCTGATTTGGAGAGCTATGTCGGTAACTTTGGTTCTTCTACGAATTTCCGTATTCCGGACCCTATCGCGTAGAGAAACTCTGAGCATAGCTCTCTCCATAGCTCGCTGGGTGACTTTGAGCCTATGCACAAGGCCTATAGTGACCGACCACGTCTCAGATCCGTAAGTCATCACTGGTAGCACACATTGGTTAAAGACTTTCGTCTTGAGGCTCTGCGGTATCTGTGACGAGAAGATATTGCGAAGTTTCCCGAACGCTGCCCATCCGAGTTGGATTCGTCGGCTGACCTCTTTATCGAAGTTGGATTTACCTAGTTGGCCTAGGTAGACATAATGATCAACAACTTCGATAACATCGTTCCCCACATAGACCGGTAAGGGTGCGACATGGGCATTTGACATGATATTTGTCTTACCCATGTTCAATTTAAGACCCACTTGGCGGGAAACGGTGTTGAGGTCTCTGAGCATCCTGCTAAGGTCTTCCAGTGATTCTGCCATAATGACTATATCGTCGGCAAACCGAAGGTGAGTGATGTAATCGCCGTTGATATTGATGCCATATCCGTCCCAGTCCACAAGCTTAAAAATATCCTCCAATGCAGAGGTGAACAGTTTCGGAGAAGTGACGTCTCCCTGTCTCACCCCTTTTTGCAGTGGGATCGGATTCGTGCTTTGGTCCTGGAGACGAATTGACATAGTGGCCTTGCTGTGAAAGAGTGCAGAGACTGCAGGACTGCCCAGGTTTCGACTGAAACTTTACGAAGAATTTACATCAATTGCTTATGTATTTCAATGGCAATGACCTGCTACATCGTAAGTAATTCGGGTTTACTCGCGGCAGGTCAACTACTGATGCTGGTGTAGAGTTGGTATCGCATATTTTTGATGCTTGGGAGAAGTCGCAAGATGCTTTAGGTGTTTTTTGCGACTTGTCAAAAGCATTCGATTGTTCGACAACTTTAAACAAAACATCAAACTAATAACAATGAAGGACAGAGTTTTATTTTAATAAAAAAATTAGGAATAATTAACAAGTTTAAAAAACGTACTACGAGTCGAAACAGGTTAAGGTTCAGGAGATGCAGTATTTAGTTATACGAATTTGTATTTATAAACAAAACAAATGCAATGCACTTCGGTGCATCCTCGGTGCGTTCATTTAGAAAGACCTACGATGTCATAGAATCACTACCAAATGAGAGCTCTTGTAGCTCCTAGTGCAAAAATTTAAATAAATATAACGTGCCAAGTGCGAGTCGACTCGTTCTGAGAGTTCCGTACCATCGTACATAACTATTTCACAAAAGAAACCCTACAAACAGATTTCTTTTTTAATCTAAAATATCAAATTGACATTGTATACACACCCTGTGAAAATTTCAACTGTTTACTTACTACGCTTCAAGAGAAAAGAAGATCAGAAATAGCCAAAAAAATAAATCAAGCTTTTTGTATGCGAATCCCTTTAAATTTAATTTATTTTTAAAATTCAACTGTCTACTTTTTGCGGTTCATGAGACGCAGTCCGCTGACGGATGGACGGGTAGACCCGTTTTCACCCTGCAGGTACAGAACCCTAAAAACTATACACGCTAGAATAAATAATAATAACCATTTTGAAATGTACACGTATATTAATTCCCACACTTGATTTAATCGATTGATTTTAACACCTTATCTGTACACCTATCAATTAGACGCAACTCAGATCAACGCTTGGAAGGTTATGCTTGAAGCGACTGTTTCCATACAGCCAAGCTGCCACTGAGAAACCCGTTCACTTCGCTCACTCCGAACAATTATTACAGTACAGCTACGTTCTCAGCTCTTACTGGTGAAGCCACTATCCGAACGAACCTTTTCACGATTATCTTTTTAGTGGGATCCTAATTAACTTGAATATTTTGTTACCAGATAGGAGACTACATCCTAACTCCGGAGATCTGTGTGGAACGGAAGTCCATATCGGACCTGATAGGGTCACTGAACTCCGGCCGCCTCTACACGCAATGTACCCAGATGTGCCGCAACTACAGCCGACCCATACTGCTCATAGAGTTCGACCAGAACAAACCTTTCAATCTACAGGTACATAATCTGCCGCAACTACAGCCGGCCCATACTGCTCATAGAGTTCGACCAGAACAAACCTTTCAATCTACAGGTACATAATCTGCCGCAACTACAGCCGGCCCATACTGCTCATAGAGTTCGACCAGAACAAACCTTTCAATCTACAGGTACATAATCTGCCGCAACTACAGCCGGCCCATACTGCTCATAGAGTTCGACCAGAACAAACCTTTCAATCTACAGGTACATAATCTGCCGCAACTACAGCCGGCCCATACTGCTCATAGAGTTCGACCAGAACAAACCTTTCAATCTACAGGTACATAATCTGCCGCAACTACAGCCGGCCCATACTGCTCATAGAGTTCGACCAGAACAAACCTTTCAATCTACAGGTACATAATCTGCCGCAACTACAGCCGACCCATACTGCTCATAGAGTTCGACCAGAACAAACCTTTCAATCTACAAGTTTCCTGTTGTATCAATATCAATTACATATCAACCAAGGTTCTCGAGTGGTGACCGCAATGCAATGCGAAATTCAGTGTGGGAAGACCTCCCACTCGATTGACCGACGACATTGTAGCGGTCGCAGGAAGTCGATGGATGGAGGCGGCTCAGGATCGCTATTTGTGGCGACGCTTGGGGGGAGGCCTATGTTCAGCAGTGGACGTATACGGGCTGATAATGATGATGATCAATCAAGATGAATTGATTATTTAATAATTGACTATCTACGGAACACTTTAATAATTCTACATAGAAATACTCATGTAATATTGTGCTCCCTGACAGGGACACTTCGTAGTGTCTTCGGATCTGTCCGGCGCCGAAATCCAGCAGAAGCTCCAGCTGCTGACCATCCACTTCCCGCGCCTCAAGCTGGTATGGTCGCCGAGCCCTTACGCCACCGCGGAGCTCTTCTACGAACTAAAGGTCAGGCAGTTCTCTTAGGGTCACTTCGTAGTGTCATCGGATCTGTCCGGCGCCGACATCTGGCAGAAGCTCCAGCTGCTGACCATCCACTACAATATTTTTAGGGTTCCATACCTAAAAAGGAAAAACGGAACCCTTATAGGATCACTTTTTTTGTCCGTCGTCTGTCAACCCTCTTTTCTCAGAGACTCGTGGAGCTATCGAGTTGAAATTAACACCGATACTCAGTTCGGTAACCTCTTGGATCCGTGATATAAATCAAACTTCTAAGTCAATGCAATCAAAAGTTACAGCAGTTCCATTTGTATTGGAATCAAATGCTGTGTGTATTGTACGTATGTACATGCAACCTATAGACCTAGAATCATGAAATTTGACAAGAAGCAAGGTCTTATAGTACAACTAAAGGGAAAAATACGAAAACCGTGAAAAAAAATTCTATTTGATTCTCACCATGGACAGAAAACCTATAGGGTACTTACTTCCCGTTGACCTAGAATCATGAAATTAGGCAAGAAGGAAGGCCTTCTTATAGCACTAGTAAAGGGAAACATCCGAAAACGGTACACACGTAGTCCATTCACAAAAAAAAATATTATAGGTTTTTGCAAGCGACCCAAACCTACATATTATAGTCTCGTACCTACATCCCGTTGACCTAGAATCATGAAATTTGGCAAGAAAACAAGGTCTTATAATTACGGAACCCTCGGCGCGCGAGTCTAACTAGCACTTGACGTTTTTATTTTTATTGTTAGTACCCAACATAAAGGAACTTGTGGCGGTCGCGGCGCGCGTAAGAATCAGCTCAGCCCGTGGATATCGCAAGACGACTAAGGGATCCTACCAGAAAGGGCAGCAGCTTCCTTATCTCTGAATCAATAAAGAAACAATCATAATTAAAGATTATTTATCGGGTATTTACAGCGATCGTGGTCACGGGGCGACTGACCGCGAGTCGCCCCGTGACCACGATCGCTGTAACGCGATGGAAACGTAGGGGAAAATATAACAAAAGGTACGCGATAAATAATCTTTAATTATGTCAACAGATCGCGAAAGTTTAAAAAGTTTTAGAAACAATCATCTATTTACAATATAATGCCTTACTAAATAAAAGTTGTCTGTCCCAGCAAGGGCGCACCAACCCGAGCGCCGCCTCGGCCCTAGCGCTCAGCGGAGACAACTCGCCCGACGACATGCACTTCGAGCGATACAACACCCTGGTGCACGACTTCGTACGCAAGCTGCCCGGAGTCACCACCAAGAACCTGCCGCGGCTCATGAACAGAGGGGGCTCTTTGGATCACTTGATCACTATGTCGAGGGTATGTTCCTCCCTCACTCACAATCTTAGTTGGCTACTCAAATTATAAACATTATTGTAGGTGCGCTACCTACACTGAAGAAACATGCCTCACAGGCACCTTCGTCAAGCTTGGCCACGTGGCACGGCGCTCACTTCAGTTTGCCCCAGCCTGGAAGTTGTTTATTGCTAACATGTCAGATATTTTACAAGTACAATTTAAAAATATTATTTAGTTATTCTGTTTTACATAACTGCGTGTTCTTGTTTATTTGTGTGTTCCTCTATTGTTTTAATTTTGATTTAATATAATAATTTGAGTTTTATTATAACCACATTAACCACCTGTTATCTTACAACTCGTTCGATCCAAAATCCCTGAAAGCTTAGGTATCTAATTAAAGACCACAAGCTTACATTATTCTTTAGCTATCCTGGCTTCGGGCACTGTCAGTCATTTGGTAGAAATACTGTGAACTAATGTACCTACCTAAATTAAATTTCAGGAGGAGCTTCAAAAGATAATCGAGAACAAGAATGAAACGGAAATGCTGTATTCAATATTACACGTTAAAGCGAAGCCAGCGGACGCCGCTAAAGCAGAAAAGCCGTATGCTAAGAAAAAATTTGTAAACAAATTCAAAAATAATAAAAAGTAGGTGTTTTGAAGTAAATTTATTTTATTTAATATTTTACAAAGGATTGACACAAATTAAATAATGTAGAATAATGTACGTTTCATATAATCAGACTAGCGGCACTTTCTCGCGCTGTGTTCATTTCCAACTAGAACCTACAACAAACAGACGAGACTGGCAGCTGGTCCATTCAGATTCATTCCTGAGGGTATCCTTCATACTATGTATTCACTGCTCATTCCTTTATTTTCTTATATTATTATAACTAACTTCCGCCCGCGGTTCCGCTCGCGCTCTTCTGCCATAAAAAGTAGCCTATGTCTTGGAATACTGCTTGTCAAACTTTATTAGGATGTTTGATTGATTGTATTACGTAGTATATCAGTCATCTAGTACCCATAACACAAGCTCCGCTTAGCTTGGGGCTAGATGATGCTGTGTGGATTGTCCAGCATTATTTATTTGTATAGTTTATTTTGTTTTTATTCTTAATGTAAATAGTTAAGAATGAGCGGCGTTAATAGTACGAGTGATAGACGCACCAACAAATGTAAATGGACGAGCAGAGCCAGCAGGCCTCATTACGTATTATTATTATGTCGGACTGGTTTTTCGTTGGCAGTGTGCAGGAAGTGCAATAAATAAGCCCATTTAGCCCAATCATTTCCACACTACTGCACACAGCAATACCCTGCAAATTGTACACCAACTTTACTAATAAACTGACTTGAGTACCGTACCGACATATCTTACAAGTCTATAGATAATGGATGGACTTGAAGCAGGTCATTTTCAGTCCTCTTCTTTATCTAGACGACTGCAGTATAGAATCAGAAACAGAGTGGTGGTTCAAATTCCCACCATTCCTATATTTACGTAGCGTACCTAAGTATTGACGACATTAATGAGATTTTTTGTGAAAATATGTACACTTTGGTACAGTACATAAGTTTAAAGTTCATACAACAGACATGCTTCAATAATAAGTTAACATAGATTCGCATGTTTGTGAATTACCACAACTTAAATAATAATGGTTTCATGTAGGTATTACAATACAATGAGTTTCATTCACAAAATTATCAAAAGCACTTATTAAAGAATCCATTTTGGTGTCACTCACGGTTTTGGTGCTCCTTGTCTGTGAGGGGGACGTAGATGACAGCCATTAGTTTTTTCTGCGTTGTTGTACCGTCGTGTGCTTTATCAACCTGCGAACAATTTTATCTCTGTTCAAATAATGTACAAATAACATTTTGGACGGGAGATTACATGTTTTGATTTATCTGCTTTACAAAAATAATAATATACTCCGATTGAATGGTACCTTGGGATCATTAGAGTACCCATTAGAGATTTTTTATAAAAAATCAACAGAGATTTATTTTATTAAATGCTTCAAAAATCTACCATTGAATCAAAGTTTGTAACATCGATCCACCTATGCCTAATTTTTCTTTTTAATTAGATTTTATACAAGACTAACTTGTTTTTGCCTACTTGTTTAGTGTGTTAATAATTATACATATTATACTCTCTGCTTTGGCTCTTTGGCTCTATGCTGTGTTGTGAATATAAGTGTCTGATCTAGGGTCGGTCGGTCGAGCAGACAACTTGCCCCGGGTGCCAGGCTCCAGGGAGCGACAAAATAAATTGCGGAAAAAACATTTAAGTGCCTCAGTTGGTTTATGAACACATACATTGGTTATTATTGTTAGAACATGTGGTCTGGTAGATCACTAGATTGGTTTTTGAACGCGCTTTGCCTCTTTTAATCGAGAAATGTCAATGTTCTATCATTGTCATGCATGAGGCGCTGTTGGTGCCCACGCCCACGCGGTAACTTGCAGGAAATGGTTTGAAAAATGTTCTGAAATTAGCTCGCTCCGCTCGCCACTATTAGACACGACTTCGTGTTTTGAATGCTAGTCGCCAAAGAGCTTAGCAAACCAACATAATGGCGAGTCTCACAAGCCACATCTTACTTAATGAGCAATACTTAGGTACGTACGTTACAAAATACTTAGCTTAGTAGCAAAATATATTAACTTCGAGAAACAAATAGTCTTTAACCACAATCTGATCATTTAAACTTGAAAGCTAAAGGAGCATGCAACACCTGGCCCAGATTAGCACAGGGCCATGTTAAAAAGCATTAATATTGGTTTAAATTTAACTGTTGAGTACATTTTAGACTTGACATAAATAGATGATAAAGTAAGTAGATAGTTACCTGAGTAAGATGCTGCTCTCCCCCTTCTTGTCCGATGGGCACTATCAACCGTCCCCCGGGCTTCAGCTGGTCTATCAACTGGAATTTATACGACATACCATTACCCTTCAACTTACCAGGTACTATTTAATTTTTTATTTGAATATAATGTAATTTGTCACACCTGGCCCAGATGCGCACAGGGTTCTGGCAAATAGCTGCCTATGTCGAGCACCAGGAGGCCAGAGCCGGTTTTTATTTAATTTATTTATTCCTACATGATAATATTATACTTGAATACATTATAATCTAAAATATTGATATTGCTTAATTAATCAAGTTACATACTCAATTAAGATTTTTAATATATTACATGTTTTTTTAAAAGGAAGGAAGCACTGATGCCTGTTGAAGGATGATGTCTTGTTTAAAATATGATAAATGGTATTTTGACAAACTTAGATGTGATACTAACTGCTTGAGGCATTGTGGGTGCTGCAGCGCCAACGTGTATGGCGTTGTATGGTGCATCCGGCGGATAGCCCAGTCTACCATCGCCAACTGAAAAAATATTTTTATGAGATTTCTAACTTATTCTGACTGCTGATGCTAGAGTATGTTTGTACTCCTGTGTGTCAAAGTAAATATTAAAGAAAAAAGAAGTGAATGGATTCAAAACTGCAAGAATTTTCCAGCTTATAATCACTTAACTCTTTCTAGTTCAGTCATTTTAGCCAAAAAATAGAGTCAACCTGGAAATTCCAAGGTGGAAACTCGTATGTAAGTAGGTACCTATACCTAAACCGTTTAGGTTAGACGTTTAGGCTAAACGCCTTCATCTTGGCGTTCTTTAGGTAAGGTACGTTTTCTCAAAAGCCAAATAAAATATCGTGTTTGCTTCGTAAGTTATTGCAAAAGTCACCAAAATCGATGGTGCTTACTACCACCGTGAGGGTGCGTGTGCATACTAAGGCGTGGTGGCTGGCTTTATTTATGAAAATACTCGTACTTCCTACAACAACCTATCTTAGGGATGGGTAAAAAACATCGATATATGAAAATATCGTTATTTTTTCAGAAATTAATCGATATTTATTTCAGGGTAGGTATCAAAATTCATATCAAAATCGATATTATTTAATTGTAGACAATTATCTATTTCCGGTTACCAATTATAGTACGACAGCTTATTCATTGATATCGATAAATGTAAACAAGGGGCAACACATTCCTATTTATTTTGTGTTGGTAGCACTGATTTTCTATGTTTGACTGTAAGTGTTAAAGTTGTGGCCGATATGATATGTAGGTCTTCCTTCCTTCTTCTTGGGGTCAAAGATCCTACTAGCCTACGTTCCGTAGCTTCATTCATCTATGGGCTGGCTACATGCACCCTTTTGCCTGCACAATGATGATTGCCAAAAATATCGAAATATCGATAATTTTTACTATGCATATATCTATACTATTAATAAATATCGATACTTTTTTTTCATTTGCCTATCTATAACCTCAATTATCCGAACGAATTGGGACCGAGACTAGTTCTGATAATGAAAAGTTCGGATACCTAATCAAAATATGGATTTTTTCGGACAAGATCAAAAACTAATTTGATTGTTTTGAAAGAACTAAAACCGACTTCAAATTCCTTTGTATTTACACTGCTTTTTAAGTTTTGCAGGCTAAATACTAATCTCCGGGGATAAAAATTTTATGGGACCACGTCCGGATCATTATCGACATCGTTCCATAATTGGCGGGACTATCGCGTAACAAACATACAAAGAAAACATACACGTCGAATTAAGAAAATTCTCTTTGAAGTCGGTTCTTTTACTAAAGACTTTTTATACTTTTTTTATTTTTTAAATATATTTTTATTACCTATTCATATATAGAAAACATCCAGAACACCGCAACAAATATTTACAGATCGTACAAACATTTGTCCCATGGCGAGAATCGAAGCCGCAACCTGCTATGTCGCAGGCGGACCTTCGCCCGGCCCATCGGTGGCGAGCAGTCGGCTCCACGAGACGAATATATCCCTAACCATACGAAAACGATATGCTTCAGGCGCGTCACGACACGCCTTGGCCCACGACCAGTGGCGGCGAAGCGTGGGTCGCGGTATACGGGGCGGATTTCTAAAATTTGGAGTTTGTTGAGCTGTGGGTAGCAACAAAGACAAATAAACATACAGACAAATAAAATAACAAGCCGAGATAGCACCCCGAGAGGTGGCAAGATGGCACCCCTCGGAGCGCGTTACCCGGGGCGGACCGCCCCCCGACCACTGCGTCACTTTTTTTAGTCTGTCATTATTGTCATAACCAGTTGTCGAGCTTGTTCTTGAAAGCAATTATAGATGTGTGTGACCGATACAATTATCGTCATTTCCATGATCACGGGCCATATAGTGACCCGGTCCTTTGGGAGGCATGCGTGGAGCCGAAGCCAACAGCACAGAGGCCCTTTATGAGAATTAATCTAAAGGCGAGAGCTACACATAGCGGATATCATCCTTGGTTGCACAATATGATACACCCGAAGATGATATCGGCCAGGTGTAGAGACTATTGCAAAGGAAAATGAAAATAACAAAAAAAGCCATGTTATTGTGGTGAATGGATGGACTGGGTAATTGGGCTATGGGAGAGACTATGGACGCCTGCCATAAACATACTCTCAATACTGTTACAAGCGGCAGACGGTGGCTTGCCGAATGCTGGATAGGTTCCTCAAAATGTCGGCGTAAATGCCGGTAAAGGAACAACATCGGTGCAAACGACTAAGGGGTGTCGAGAGGTGCGGCCCCGATTTCACCATCACGAAGACACGTGAGCGGGTTTCCGCTCATCGTTATTACGCCATTAGACACTTCCACCCCCGAGTCTACATCCTAAGATGCATCTCTCGCGACTCAGACCGGCGAATGAAGGCAAGCAAGAGGTGGGGGTGGGGATCGGGTTCTCTTGGGGTACCACTCCGCAAGCGGAGACGAGAACCAGGAACTTCCCCGGGAGCACTCGGTATACCCGTGGTGTCGCTACTCACCAACAGCTCGCCACAAGCTGCCCTGCAGGTTTATTTATCGTCATTATTATTAAGTAGGTAGGTAGGTATATTATTATTCACAAACCAGTCAAAACTACTGATAGGTACTGATAGGTATTACATTGATACCACTGATACATTGACAGTATTGTAGTATTTGACATGTTTTCTGTCAATAAATGATTCTATTCTATTCTACAATGTCCTCCGGTAGCAGGTTCCAATTGTGCACCACTCTATTGCTAATAAAATGGTGTGCGACAAGGGATTTTGTGGAGTCACGGACCAGTCTAACATGGTGCCCACGAGTTGGACGTGCTTTTTTCTGTATGTATGTATATGCCTTGTAAGGATATAAAAACCAGTGAATTTGCGCGCGGCCGGCCATTCCGCGGCTCTTGCCTTCCTTTCTCGTCTTCCCCGCGCGGTGTTCGCTCGTCGTTTTCTCACAAAACTGGGCCCGTACTCTTAAAAACGAAATCGAAGTTTCTGATTCTTTTTCGTGCAAACGCTAATCTTATGCAATGGACATAAGAGTTGGTTTTGCACGAACACGAAAAAGAAACTCCGATTTTCCTTTTCGGAGTAGGCCCCCTGATCCTACAAGCTTTTATTATGTGTGCGCTGCACGGTCTCCACCCTCTATTTGACATATAATAACGTAGGTACAAATAATACATGATATTTGACTTTTAAGGCGAGGTGAGCCCTTGCAAGACGCAAGCAAGAATCAAGACGGTGCGCAGACAGCCGAGCACGATTTTGTAGTTATTTAGGTGCTTTGAAAAATATTTGTATGACATATAAAAATATTTTCTAGTGATGTACTGCGTAATAACGTTTGCAATGTTTTGGTATACAATTTGTGTCATTTTATTCATTTTTCTATTCACAGTGATCATTTAAAGTTTCATTTAGAGGTAACTTTGGCATTTTTTTTGATCGGGTGAAATGTCAATACTCTTGTTTTTGTCTAGTGATGCATTAGAAAATATCCTCAACTATAATATGTTTGAATTTCAAAACTATAGGCCTTCTAGTTATTGAGGTAAAATAAAATAAAATAAATAAAAAAGCCTTTATTCACTGACCAGTTTACAGTAGGTAGGTACATTTACATGGTGTTATTTATATAATCGTAGGTACACATAAAACTAGTACAACATTTTTTTTTCAGCAACCTGTTTGCTGGTCAGGTTGTCATTCGACATAGGCCCCCCTCGTTTCTTCCACTCATCTCTGTCACGAGCTAATCTTCTCCATCCCTTTGGTAGGTCATCTTCCCAATTTTTTGATTTGACGTCCCTTTCGTCTTTTTCCATTTCTAGGAAACCACTCCATAATTTCTTTCGTCCACTTTTCTCTATTCGTTCTCATAATGTGGACAGTCCAGTTCTATTTGATTTTTTTATTTTTAGAATCACATCGCTTACTTTTGTCCTCTTCCTTATTTTTGATGTCGTCCATCTGCCACGTAGCCGTATGTTCAGCATGCTGCGCTCCATGTTGCGTTGACAAACTATGAGTTTTTGATAATTTTTTCTTGTAGCAGGCCAGGTTTGACACCCTTAAGTTAAACATGGGAGAACGCATGTATTAGGTATACATTTGCTTTTCAATGACATTGGTAATGTTTCATTTTTAACAATTTCTTTTAGCGACCAGTAATGTTTCCAATTGTTGCTTATATTTCTATCAATTTCTTTTGAGTGTTGGTCGTTTGTTGATATCACCTGACCCAAATATATATATTCAACAACATATTCGATAACCTGTTGTTCTATTTTCATTTTTTCCTTCATTGCATTTGTCATTAATTTAGTTTTAGATGGATTCATTGATAAACCTGCTTTCAGACTCTCATTATTTAATTGTTGTAACATAGTCTTTAGTATATGTGGTCTCTCTGCAAATAATACTATGTCGTCAGCGAATCTTAGGTGATTTAGTTTCGTTCCATTAACATTTATTCCGAAATCTTCCCAGTCCAGATTTAAATATATTTTCCAGGATTGCCGTGAAAAGTTTTGGTTAAAGTGGATCACCCTGCCTGAATCCCCGTTGGATTCCAAATTCTCACCTTGTTGTTCAAGTTGGACTTTTGCTGTGGAGTTTTTGTATATTTCTCTTATGATTCTAATATATTTGCTTTCTACGCCCTGGTTTTCTAGCGTCTTCCAAATGTAGTTATGTGTCAGAGAATCAAAAGCTTTATTGTAGTCGATGAAAGCCATATTGTATTGTTGACCATATTCGTTGTGTTTTTAGATTATCTGTTTAACCACGTGGATATGGTCGATGGTAGAATAATCGGCGCTTGTTCTATTGGTTGGTTTTCTTCTAGATGCTGCGTTATTCTGCCAAGTATTACTTTTGAAAACACTTTGTATAAATTGGACATAAGACTTATGGATCTGTTGTTATTTATTTCATTTTTATCGCCTTTTTTATATAACAAGACAATAGTAGACTTCGTCCATTGAATTGGTATTTTTTCAGTAGACAATATTTCGTTGAAAAGACTTGTTTTGATATAACGTTAAGAGTGTCTTTGAGTATTTCGTTCGTAATTTTGTCGTCTCCAGGTGCTTTGTCCCTTTTGTGTTTTTATGGCTCTTATAACTTCAGATTCTAGTATGCAAGACATTTCTTCTTCATATGTATCCTTTCCTGTGTCTGTAGATATTGTTTTGTCTGTTTCCGTGTATAGTCTCTTGTAGAATACTGTCGCTACTTTAGCTATTGACGATCTTTTTACTGTCAATTTCTTCTTATTTTGGTTTTTCATGTTAGGTATCTATTGTGTGTATTATTTTAGTTGCTTTAGACCTCTTTTAATTCCACCTGTTTTCTCTATCTGTTCTCTTACAGTAGACTGGACAAAAAATTTAAGTGAAGGGAATATCAATAACACCTTATTTCTTATTTGATATTAATAACTATGTTTATAGTATAAAATTTGACTTGTCTAATTGCTTATTTTGTAAGCCTAAAGAAATAAAGTTATTGATTCTGATTCTTAATACTTTCAATCTTTCTGCTTTCCTGTGTTTTCTTATTGATGCTTGGATGTTTTTGCAAATTTTTGCAATATTTTCACGGTTTTCTTTCGTTTCTCTAACATTGTGTTCCTCTCGTTCATTAATTTTATCGTTTCTTCTCCTAGTTTATTTTTCCTGTCTTTTTTAGTCTGTAAGTATTTGGTGTTTATCAGTGCCTTCTCCAGATAATTATACTTCTCCTGCAGTGTTTTGTGTCTTTCTATTTCTTTTAATACATTTCTTAATTCGTATAGGTCATTTTGTAGTATAGGCGATGGATGTATTCATATTTTTAGTAGACAAAGTTATGTTTTCTTGATTTTTTAGTCTCACAATGTAAAAAAGTTATTGAGGTACGGACAGTTAAAAATCCCTAAATCCGGGTAACCCAGCCTTAAGGCCTAGATATAATATATGAATTGACGTCAATTGGTTTACGTTAAAACCTTTTTTCTCCGTAACGTTTTCGAAATGGCTTCCGAAAAAATTCTATGTTTTGAAAGACTGGCAGGTATCAGAAGTAATTGGGCAAGTACCATCTGTTTTCTTAGTTACTACCGTATTTCTCCTAATCTATCAACCACAAGATTTTGTTATTGTCATCACGCCTGCCGTCCTCGAGCGTGCGGACTTGTGATAGAACACCCACATTGATATTTTCTACTCACACATTAATAGTAGTACTTTATAAACGAATAAATCTACTTTCAGCGGTTCGCACAAGTTACTTATTCATTACGCGTTTCGTCTTCATAGGATGTTTATAAATGTCACAGAAAACACGCAATGTATGTAGCCATTAAGCCGCATAGTGAGACTAGGTGGGTAGCTAGCGGCACAGGGTGGGATCAAAGTGTAAGCGTTCTGTTTATAATTTGTGTGGAGAAATGTTTGATAATACACAGAACATTTTCTGTGTATTATGGGAAATGTGTGTGGGAGTTAAAAAAGGGGTTTTGGGGGGGGGGTGAATTTTTCTTCCTATTCTAGAAGAAACCTTCTATACGATCCCGCAATCGAAACCCCCCTATGACGACGGCATATAGGAGCAATCTCAAAAGGGGTTCTTTTGTGGAGGCAAAAATTTTATTGCATTCAAAACCACTTAATATTCTCTATACGGCCCCACTAAAAATGTTATTCACTATGGCTCCGTTCGGGAGCCCCCCTTGGGTAGAAGGGGGGAGGGGCAAATCTCAAGTAGTCGGATTTTTTCTGAGGTCCCGCATACTTCTCCTATACGTTTCCGCATATATATACATTCATTCGTAAGACTTATCATCACCCCCTTTTTTCTAAATTTATCGGGCAAGTAGTTGCGATTTTAATCAGTACATTATGGTTTGATAATTAATTCGTAAGAAAAAAATACATAATAAAATTCATATTCCTCGTTCGTCTACTTGCTCAAAGAATACAAAGTGTCCGACACTCGCGACCCACCCTAGGCTAGTCCAAATTGCGGAAATACGAACTACGAACGGACGTGCTCTCACCGTCAATACTGAGATGGCACTGAATTTTCACGCGCGCGCACTCTAATATAAATCAAATTGTAGGAAGCTGCTTGCGTCATACTAAAATGTATGGACAGCGGGAACGATTTCCACAAAAAAAAATATGATTTTTAGGTTAGATTATTAGTTTTTGGTTTAAATTAGTAAAAAACTTGAATGGTGAATGTATTATTTGTACTTTCTGCTGATATTTTAACCCAAAAGGTTTTTTAGGGATGCACCTCTTAAATAATGAAACACCGAGGGAACCTTTTGCTTATTTTTGCTTATTAATCCTCATTAATAGATAATAAGCAAAAACTTGATTTTTGCGCTTACGACGCTCTGCTCTGTCCCGCTTCTATGAACGCAAAATCCTATGCCTATCCTTTTCACAAAATGGCGTCATATGGCTCCCTCTTAAGACAATGGTTATTGAATCGTAAATACATAATATTATGTTAAATGCTAGGTACCTAAGTACTTGTTTCATTATCACGATTTTATGACATCTGTATGTAGGTGGTTACAACTAACTCACGCTGAGACAGACCGTTTGGTGACTTAAGGCAAAAATTAACCTGGTTTGTATATTATTATTAAATGATTGATTTATGGTTTTTTGTTGAGTTACAAATAAAATATTCTCATTCATTATGCCAAAATTAAGGTGTACATGGGTTTCAGCTGGTACATAGTCTTGGTATTGATAGGTGAAACACTATTAAGACTGGACTATTCTTGTGCTTTTGGTAAAACCACTTACCTACAAGTTTGACTCTTCCAGATTTTAATAATTCAGGGTGATCATGTTTTATATTCTTGGTAGACAGTGTTACAAGTTCTGGTATGTGTTCAATGCCAACGACGAGTCCCGTCTCTCCCACCATTGTAGCCATGCAGGCTGTCAGGTAGCCGGAACCGGATCCCACATCCAGCGCCTTCTCACCACTCACCAGCTGGTTCTTCAGCCTCTCTAAGGCATGTGCATGCTAAAAAATTATGCTTTCAAGTAAATGCAGAATGTGTGAATAGACAGTTTTATTGTATTATAAGTATTACCATGTGCGGAGCGCTAATGGTGGCTGAATATCCAATAGATTGAGGAGAGTCGTGGTAAGGAGCGTATGGGCAGTAATTCCCTCTGTCAATGGCAGTCATTGCATTAGCAACTCTATCGGATTTTATAATTCCATTTGCTGAAAAGTCAAAGGTTTATCAACTCTTGTATAGTACCTACCATATTGCTTGTCCCTGCCTCCCATATTGTAATCAACCACAACCACCAGCCAGACCAACCACAGGATCTGTACCACATTCTGTGCTATTGACCTACCTCTTAGATTTCTCACCAAATCAGCATTGTTGACTCCATGGCTTCTCCAAGCCATAGTTCTTGCTAAAGACGTCAATAGTAAAGTCTTCAAAACTAAAAAGGAATTAATCATGTGATTATATGTTTGCTCCGGTCTAAATAATTGCTAATCTATATCTGTCTGTATTCTAACAAGAATTTTGCCTTTCGATTTCTTCTACTCTTTGTTAGTCCAAACTGTCTCAAACAAAATAAACATTATTTTGTATTCTCTTTGAAAATAAATTTAAGTATATCCAGTTTCCAGCTCTGTTTTAGATAATAATGTCCATAGTCCATAGTCCATACATGAAAAAAAAACCACGGTGATTTTTGACATTATAATTTTTTTTTAATAAATAAATAAAAAATGATTTCAAACATCACCTTGGTTTTTTTAGTTGTCTGTCCGGTTCGAGTTCCCCATTGAGAAGTGCCTAGTGAGTGCCCTAATGACAACTTCGTGCTCGGTTTGCGGGTAGGGAGAAACGTTTGCCGTCACCAATTTTTTTTTATATATTTTAATAGAAGAAATCAATTATCCAAATATTTGTCGTTAGTTAAGAATAACAGACAATAAAAAAATAAAAAAGTTTATGAAGCTTATACAACTTTATAAATGCGCGCTATACAAAGTGCTCATACCAACTACTTTTTGTGAGTTCCGCTAAATAATTTGTTTAATTTATTAGTTAGTGATTTAATAAGTGTTAAAAAAACTTTTAAAGGCGTCCGTAGCCTAGAGTTATTTATTAATTGATCTCGTACAGTCGTAGGTACTTAATTAGGTTCTAAACAGTATTTAGTTAATCTAAGTTTACATACGTATTTAGTTAATCTACGTATGTAAAACTTTTATGATAAAAGAATGCTCATTGCGCGCCATTTTGTAAAAAGGATAGCAATAGGATATTGCGTTCATAGGAGCGGGACAGAACATACCTTTTTGGAAAGGCGGAATCAAGGAGGTCAATTTCGCACGTGACCGATGACCTTAACCCGACGATGATCTAGTCTGTCGACTCCTTTCCCTCGCACGCATACATGAACCGAAACTCGTGTGCGAGCGAGATGAAGCGAGGAGTGCGTGGCCTGATTTGGTCTAACGAGATTCTAGGAGTTGAGTGGTAGAAAACGGTTGCCAAACGAAGAACGTTATGTTTTTAATTTTCAACGTAAATAAATAAACTTTTGAAAATTGGAATAGCATAAAAAAATGACTCAAAAACTATCAAACTATATCAAATATAAAATTTTCATAATGTTTATTATAAGTAAATGTTCATGCGGCCAGCGGCCGCGCTTTGGACAGCCCTGATCTAGACCAACCAGTGGTTCTTAACCAGTGGTCCACGGACCACTAGTGGTCCCTAGAAGCATTTGAAGTGGTATCCTATGCGCCTGAAGTGGTCCACGGCGTGGCGCCATCGTTAACACCACAGATTTTATAATACTATACCTTAACACCCCCGAAATGAATCATCTAACACAGCTCATATTCAACCTTTTTCGCCTGGGCCACATAGTCGCTGCTGCTATACCTTGTGGACCGCAATAATCTGGCCTACACTTTATAACTTAACTGTTGTGCTGTAGTTTAATATATCGCACCCCTAGACCACGCCGGATTATGTTGAAAAATCTTAAAATCCACATAAATCATCTCATTAATTTGAATCGGCAAAAGATTTCCACGTGTACCAAGAAGACAGTTATATCGTAATTCGCAAATATGCCCAACGGGCCACATTCTACGTCTTTATGAATGAATGAGTGCAAGTTCATACCACAAATACCCAAAACGAATTTATTTCGATCTGTGCCATCTCTTGAATTTATCGGAATTTATTAGTTACTTTTTTGTAAAACGCCTAATTGTAAAAGTTGCTAAATTTTCGGGAGTTGTAGCAATAAATGTTTGGAGTTGGCTACGTTCTTGACTTCTTTGTTAGTGGCAATTTGTCTTGACTCGTTGAATATTACTCCGAAACAGAAAAGTCAATGTCAATTTATGATTGTCAAACTCACTAGCCAATGTCAATTAGGTCAATTTCATCTTGATAAATGATATCCATGAACTGGACACTGGCAGAAAAGTGGCAACCCAGACACATATTGCCAATAACAAAGAAGTCAAGTCAAGTCAAGTTGATAAATGATAGGTATATCGAGTTGCCAAGGGAACGAAAATTTGGAATGTCAGGTTTTTGAGTTCCAAATTTTATTTTCGGTGTTTTCTTCTCAGTTTAGTTTATTTTCTTTATTGCTGTGTATATATTTTTAACTGTAAGTAGTGTAATTTTTATATATATATATATAGATTTCATATAAATAATCTGGTCATTGTCTATCATGGACATTGACCCATCAATTTTCTTGCCGGCGGCGGCATCAAGCCCGCCGCCAGATCCACCCGACCCTTCGGATAAGACAATTATTCTTCCCTGCCCCGAAACACGTTCCTGCACTAAGCGACGCAGTACTACCGCCATAGCCGATGACTACTCGGTCTCAGTATCAAAAAAAATATTTCCTCTCCAGACGCAGCTACTCCCTCTCTTCAAACAATTTATCAACATCCCGTACTTTTTTAGGGGTGAAGGAATGTAACGACCTAGACAATGGACCGTTCATTGTCCACGTTTCCAGAACTGTGCCTGACCCTGCAGCGGGTACATCAATTCGACCAATTAAATTCGGTCAATTTTTGATTTTACGGAAAATTCAAAACATATGCAGCGATGGAGTCAAAGCTGTAGGGCGCAACCGGATATCCGTTGAATTTAAATCTGCGTTAAAAATGTCTACTCATCACCTCGTCCTCAGATTCCGATGGGCAAGTCATTTGACAAGTCCGCTCACCAGTCCATCATTTCTACCCCTCAGTCATCATTCTCCAACGGAGTTGCTTTCTCTCAATCTCAGAAAGATGGGACTGATCATCGTCAGAGTTTCCTAATTGAATCTCTTCTTTCTCTAATTATTGAGCTGTTCTCTTCTTCTAATTCCCCCCTACCGTCCAACGTTGCCCAAAAACTGTCCCAGATCATCTGTTAATCATAAATCAAGTTTCCATTCTCCAATGGAACGCGAAAAGTCTCCGTCCGCGAAAAACTGAGCTTCTTCATTTAATAAATAAAATTCACCCGTCTGTCATTGCCATCTTGGAGACTTGGCTTGCTCCCATTTTAGGGTTCCAGGTTTTGTCTGTCACTGTGATGACAGGGCTGACGGGTATGCTGGAAGTGCCCTTCTTATCAGGCACTCCCTTCCGTTCTCCGTGATCTCCCTTCCCTCCCATTCATTCATCATCATCAGCCCATACACGTCCACAGCTGGACATAGGTCTCCCCCGTACGACGCCACAAATAGCGGTCCTGAGCCGCCTCCATCCATCAACTCCCTGCGACCGCTACGATGTCGTCGGTCTATCGAGTGGATGGTCTCCCATGTAGGGGGGGATTTGCCATAATCACCACGCTTGGCAGGCGGATTGGTGATCGCAGTGTTGGTGTTTAAAAAATACTCAGAAGGAAGCTGCTGCCCTTCCTCTGGTAGGTTCCCTTAGTTGGCTTTTACGACATCCACGGGTTGAGTTGGAGGGGTCGTTATTCGTACGCCGCGGGTGGGGCCACGGCTTCCCTTCATTCTCTTGAAATTAATCTTGTAGCTATTAGAGCCTTTGATATGAGTTTTATCTCTATATATATTCCCCACCCTAATTCAGCGTTAATCCCCGATATTCTTTGTGTTATCTCTTCTGTCCCTGCCCCTATTATCTTGTTAGGGGACTTCAATGGTCACCACATATCATGGGGCTCTGGCCATTGTGATGTGTTTGGTCGCATTCTCATTGAAATGTTTGATGTAGCCAACTTGTGTGTTGTCAATGATGGCTCCATTACTCGCAGAGTACTTCCTTCCCAGGACCCTAGAAGTGCTGTCGATCTGACTGTTTGTTCTCCTTCTCTTTCTTCCTCCGTCTCTTGGGAATCTCTACCAACTTCTTATGGTAACGATCACTTCCCAATTGTTATTAAAATTTCTAACCGTGCTACACCTTTTCGCAATTTTAATCCTAATTTAAAATTCAGACTTTCTGCAGCTAAATGGGATTCTTTTACTAATCACATTGAAGTCTCTGCTAGAGACCTTCTAGAGTTACAACCTGGCGCTACGTCAGACCTCTACCTTTCGGCTTACTCTAAATTTGTTGATTGCATAATTTCAAGTGCTAACCATAACATCCCTCTTAAAAAACAATCATCTACTTGGTCTAAAATTTCCCTCCCTGGTGGGACTCTGACTGTACATCAGCTGTTAAGGATAGAAAAAGGGCAGAACTCTCATATAATGCCTCAATGTCTGATGAAAATTTTATTGCTTATAAACACTCTGCTGCTAAAGTTAGAAGGGTTCTTTCTAAAAAGAAGAAGGTTGGAAATCTTTTTGTGAGAATCTATCTCCTAGGGCCCCTCCGTCATAAGTCTGGCGACAAATTTAACGATAGAGGTTCTTGCAACTCCCCCGCTGTTTCTTCTTATGATCCGTCATCTTGGGTTGACGATTTTATTGACAAATTATCCCCCCCATTTGTTCCTTCTTTAGATTCTCTCCCATGATCTCATTCTTTTATTCCTTCTCTTTCCAAATTAGATAGTTGTTTCAGTTTATATGAGCTGAATCAGGTTTTGAATGGGTTAAAAGACTCATCTCCTGGTTTGGATGGGATTCCTTACTCTTTTATTATTAAGTCCCATGATATCATAAAAAAATATTTTCTGCCCTCGTGAATTTTTTTTTGAAAATGGTGTTGTTCCCAATGTGTGGAAGACGCAAATCATTATTCCTATTGCTAAGCCTGGGAAAAATCTGTCCGATTTTAATAGCTATAGACCCATTGCCCTATCCTCTGTCCTGGCTAAGATCATGGAGCATTTGTTAAAATTTCGTCTAGAGTGGATTGTGGAAAATGATAACATGATTTCTAGTACTCAATTTGGTTTCCGTAAAGGCACGAGTACCCTTGATAGTTTAAGTATCATTACCACAGATATTCGTTCAGCTTTCATCAATAAAGAAACACTGTTTGCAGTTTTTCTTGACATCACTGCTGCTTATGATGTTTTGCTACCGGTTCTCAAGAGAAAACTTCAGCAACTGGGAATTCCAGAGAGAATAGTTCGCTTTATATGTAATATGCTTATGGATAGGAAAATTTAAGTGAAAAACCAGGGCTTCCTTTCATCTCCCCGTAGTATTTATAAGGGATTGCCTCAAGGTTCTGTATAGAGTCCTTTATTATATAGTATTTATACTTCTGACTTAGATCACTCTTTACCGTGTATATGCCTTCAATACGCTGATGATTTGGCTTTATATATTAAAACAAGTTCCCAAGAGTTCGCTCAGGATGAACTGAGTGCATCTCTTAATATCCTGGATGATTGGCTTAAAGTTCATGGTATGTCCCTTTCACCATCTAAAAGTAATTGTATTGTCTTCTCCAAAAAAAGATTAATTCCATCCATTGCCATATATGTTGGCGGTGAATTGATTGATCAAATAAATAATGTAAAATTCTTAGGTTTAAAATTAGATTCAAGAATGACAGATGTTCCTCATTTTAGCTACATTGCAGAAAAATGAGAAAATAATATTAACATCCTACGTTCACAGTCTGGTGTCTGGTGGGGTTCCCATCCCTATTGTCAAAAACTTTTATATAATGCCATAGTTCGTAGTCATATGGATTATGGTTCGTTCCATCTGGATCCTAGTACGCGGATGGCTTTAGATAAGTTAGATAAGGTCCAGTCAAAATGTATTCGAATTATTCTTGGTGCAATGAAATCTTCTCCTATAAACGCAATGCAAGTAGAATGTGGTGATCCTCCTCTTTCTCTTAGAAGGCAATATCTCTCAGATCGTTTTCTTTTCAAATAAGTTCAAAATTTACAACATCCTCTTCTAAATAAATTAAACGATTTGTATTCTTTCTTTGAGCCTATTATTAATATTCATCAGGATAAAATACCGTGTTTGATTCGGAGTTTTATGAAATATTCCCACCTTCCATATCCTGTCATCCAATTTAGTTCTAATCCTTTGTTTACTACCTCTTATGAAGCTATTATGTTCGAACCAGATATTATCTTAGCTTTTGGGATCGTAAAAGGTTGCTCATATGCTCGTGAAAAATTTAATATGCAACTTGATTCTTATTATAATGGCTGGCTCTCCAGCTTTACAGATGGTTCAAAATTAAATGAATCTAGTCCTGTAGGCGCTGCAGTTTGGATTCCTTCGTCCAAGATAATTTTAAATTATAAATATCCATCGATTTCCTCGGTTTTTACTGCGGAATTTATAGCATTGCTGGAAGCTATTAAATTAGTAGACTCGCACAACCTCAATAATTCCATAATATTCTCTGATTCTAAAAGCTCTCTTCAGTCTATCCTATCTTGCCCCTTTCGCTCTAAATCTACATTTCCAATCATTCTTAAAATTCGTGAATATTTGTTCAGGTGTAAAAGTCGTGGCATTAATGTTATCTTGGCTTGGATCCCGGGTCACTCTGGGATTCCAGGAAACAAAACCGCTGACTCTTGTGCGAAACAAGCAACTCAGTTTGGTTCAGAGTTACACCTTAAAATTTTTGCTCATGATCTTTGTTCAGCCCCTAGTTTCCATCTAACTACTTCTTGGTCTCAAATGTGGAACTCATCTAGACTTTTAAAAAGCAAGCACTATGGTAATTTGCAACCAGAAATTCCTCTCAAACCTTGGTTTTTCAAATTTAAAAAGGCCAGCAAAACCAGCACATCCATCTTATGCCGTCTCCGGTTGGGCCATGTATGTACCCCTGTGTTTCTTACGAAGATAAGGGTCAGGAATCAATCTCTGTGTGAATGTGGTTTGGATGAAGGAGATGTTGAACATCTTCTTTTCGTCTGTCCTAGGCTTAAAATTTATCTTCATGATATTATTCCTCCTGAAATCCCCCGTCCCTTCTCTTCCAAGACCCTTCTTCCATTAGTATTCTCCCCTTTTGTATCAAAACTTTGTAGATTTATTTCTGTAAATAGTATACAATTGTAGCTTTTAGATTACGTAGGTATATATTTTATGTTACTTCGCATATTGCTCACTTCTGTTAACGCTTTTTATTTAACTTTTAATTTGCTTGTTTCTGTTTGTTTTTGTTCCTATACGAACTTGATTGAGATTATATAAATTATTTATTTTCTGAAAAATCCAAACTCAACCTCCTTAAAGTTTTATCTATTGTTCCTGAATGCGGAATTCATACTTAACTGACACTGGCAGAATTGCATTAATCCAGATGCAGATCCAAAGCTAAAAGAAGAAGAAGAAGATAATATGATAAGATGTTTACAAGGAATTTATATACTAACGTAACTTAGTATATAAATTCCTTGGATGTTTACGATTGTAATCCATTGCTGTAATCCCACCTCCATTCCATGACTAAGAATTTCCATGAACTGGATACTGGCACACAAGTGGCTAATTAGACACTTATTGCCAATATAAAAGATGTCAAGTCAAGTGAGTCAAGTCCAAGGAATTTGTATACTAACGTATAAGGATGGGAGTTACATATTGGATATTTTGGCTACCGGTTATTAGTTTGGTATTTTGTTTCAATACCGCTAGTACCAACTGGTACCCAATAACGTTACAATACATACTCTATACCTGTCCTGATTTCTACCCAATATATTTCTAACCGATTTGGTTAGAAATACCAAATAACAAGTATTTGGTATTTCAGCCAAAGATTTATATAGTTAGATATGCCCTGACACCAAATACTGTGGCATTGTCTTTGAATGTGTGCGTTAACAAAATGCCGACGCACGCACACTAATGAGTACTAGTTAAAAATATTGTTTTTGCCCGTAAACCTAACCACGGACCTAACTGTTATTATAACCATTTGTGTGCAATCACATTGCAAACACTTTCGTGAAAAAATAAATTTCATCTAAGCCCTGAAATCGAAAATGTCTCAATATGAGCGTCAAAATGCGACGCACTGATGGTGGCAGAGCGTGGTCATTATCTACGGACCTCTGGGTTATGTAGAAATAAACTAATAAAATACTTTTTGACAAAACAAAAATTGTATTTTCTCGACAACAAAACTTAAAGTTGTTTCACAATAATATCTGACACCCTGTCTAATATTCACCAATTCAAAAATATGATTCCCATTGAAGTTTAAGTTGCACAAGAAGTATTTATCTATGGCTAAAGATTCCGTGCTCTAATACTCCTCCTCAACTTTGACTTCATACAAACTTTCATACAAGTCCCATACTCAAAGTACACCACACAAACTTTCCTTTCAACAAAGGTTTGGTCAATGAGTCAGCAACCATATATTCTGTCTGAACATACTCCATCTCAATGTTCCCATGTTCAACTGCCACTCTCACAAAATGGTGGCGTACAGCTATATGTTTTGTGCGCTGATGATGCACAGGGTTGTGCGCAATTGCAATAGCAGATTGGCTGTCACTATAAATCTGGATCGGCAACTCGATTTTGCCAGTTATTTCAGCCACAAATTTTTTCAGAAATATTGCCTCTCTCGCAGCTTCTGACATTGCAACGTACTCTGCCTCGGCTGTGGATAGTGCAATGGTCTTCTGTTTTTTGCTTTCCCAGCTGACAGCAGCTCCCATATGCTAAAATACTGCTCCTGAATATGACCTCTTATCGTAACAGGAAGCGTGACTTGCATCTGCATAGCAATGAATGTCACCTGATGTTCCTCTCTTAAACATCAATCCAAAATCTTTGGTTCCTTTCAAGTATCGCAGTACACGTTTTACAGCAATCTAATGCTCATCACCGTAGTTGCTGTTAAACTGACTTAGATAATTTACTGCATATGATTTATCTGGTCTTGTGCACACAGATAGGTACATCAAGGAACCTATCACACTTTGATAAGGTATGTCAGGATTAGGTACATGTTTCAATCCAGGTTTATTTAGATTTAGACCCGTAACCGCAAGCGTAGCAGCTGGCTTGCAGTCTTCCATTACAAAAGTCTTCAACAACTTGTTGACATACTTCGTCTGATCAACTTTGATCCCTAACTCACTCTGAGTTATTTGCATTCCTAGGATGAGTTCGGCTTTTCCTAGGTCCTTCATTTCGAACTTAGACATGAGATCCTGCTTGACCTTCCGTAGTTCATCGGCATTGTTCCAAAAAATCAACATATCGTCAACATACACAGCTAGTATGATCACATTGTTGCCTTTCGACCTTGTGTACACGCAGGGTTCATTCTTCGATCTCTTAAATCCTAGCTGTAGTAACTCGCTGTAGAGTTTAGTGTGCCATGCCCTTGGGGCTTGCTTCAGCCCATACAATAAACGTTTCAATAAACAAACATGGTCTTCTTTCCCTTTTTCTTGGAAGCCTTCCGGTTGTTTCATATAGACAGTTTCATTGAGTTCTCCATTAAGAAATGCTGTCTTAACGTCCATCTGGTCGATCTTGAGTCCTTGTTTCACAGCTTGAACAATAAGTGCTCGTAGAGAGCTATGTCTCACGACTGGCGCGAAGGTATCTTCATAGTCTATTCCGTACCTTTGACGAAATTCTCTTGCAACAAGGCGTGCTTTATAGCGTCTTCTATTCCCCGCCTCTTCTTTGACTCTGAAGAGCCACTTCGAGTCAACCATGTTACACGCCTTTTGCGGTTTCACGAGAACCCATGTCCCATTTTTCTTCAGCGCATCAAGCTCCTCCTGAATAGCTTGTTTCCAATTCTCGCTGTCTGATCTTGATAGTGCCTCGCGCACTGTCACTGGATCTCGTTCCATCTCTGCGTGGTAAAGGACGTAGTCAGGGAACTCCTTCTTCTTTCTATGCCTGAGTGGATATCTCCTTTCGTTTTCTTGTTGTACATTTTCAGGTTCGTCAACTGACTCACATTCTTCAAATATTTCAGTTTCTGGTTCTGTGACTTCAGTTTCAGGTTCCATTACTTCAATTTCTGTTTCCGTAACTTCAGCATCTGGTCCACGTTCCTCGTTCTCAGATCTGGGACTCTCAGATCCAAACTGTATAACTTCCACATTTACGTTTGCATTTGGATCCCCAAGAACTTCTTCTGGAGGCGTGTGTACAGCCCCTTCAGTGTTTCGAGCTTCCTCACTTTCGGGTTCAGGAAATATCATGAACTCCACTAGATTTTCCTCTGATTTTTCTGTGTCTGTGTATTTGCTGTTTTCCAGGAATACCACATTTCTAGACTTGTACTCCCTTCCTGTTACAAAATCTATTAGGCGGTAGGCTTTCGCGTTGTCACAAAAACCAGTATGAACCAACTCCATGCTCTCTGCATCCCATTTGGTTCGCTTCTGTTTCGGAATGTGCATGAAAACCTTACACCCAAAATCCCTCAGCATGCTCAGATCACATTTATTTCCATTCCACTTCTCTTCCGGTGTCATGCTTCTCACCGCAATGGTTGGTGACCTATTCTTCAAATATACTGCATGATGGACAGCCTATGCCCAGAATCTTTGAGGTAGTCCAGAATCTTGCAGCATACTCCTCGCTTTCTCACAGATCGTACGGTTTGCCCTTTCTGCTACTCCATTTTGCTCCGGCGTGTAGTCACAAGTCAATTGATGACGAATCCCGTTCGCTGCTAGGAAGTCATCCATCCGTTTGTTGACATACTCGGTGCCATTATCTGATCGCAAAGTTTTTATCTTCTTGCTCGTTTGATTTTGAGCATAAGCTTTGAACTCCATAAACTTTTCAAAAACTTCATTCTTTTGTTTCAAAAAATATACGAAAGTCTTACGCGATAAATCGTCAATAAACGTAACAAAATAAAGATTTCTACCAATTGAGGGAATACTCATAGGTCCACACACGTCCGAATGTACCAAACCTAGGACTTCAGTAGCCCTCATACTATTTCTAGTAAAAGGTTCCTCGTTTGTTTTCCCATGATACAAGAAATGCATTCAAATTTGCAAGAACAATTTGGAAAACTTACCCCAGTTGCCATCTTGTCCCTCAGTAACTTCAGATTTCTCAAGTCCAGATGACCCATACGTCTGTGCCATAAAACCAGGTCGTTTGGCTCACCTTCTGTAGTTGCCAGTGCAGAACCGTATAAACAATCCTTGATTTTGTAAATACCTCGTTCTTCCACACCCGAGCCAACATATTCGCCATAGACCTCACATCCGTTACTCTTAAAAAAGTCGCAACCGTTCTCTGTAAACACTAACACATGACCTTTCTTAGCTATAGCGTTCACACTCAATAAATTAGATGCTAAATTTGGTACAAAAGTTACATCGCTTACCGTCATCTTGTCAGACACAACCATACCAATACTTTCGCCCAAAACCTCGTTTCCATCCGCACACATAACTTTTAATGGCCTAGGAGTCTTCTTCAAATCCTTCAGCCAGGCTTTTGTCTTCGTCATATGCGTTGAGGCCCCAGAGTCGATCACCCAATCTTCTCTAGTTGCAGGTTCAGACGTAGTTCCGAAGGCAAATGCTTGATGAGCTTTCTTCTTTCAATTTCCTTCTTCTCTCTTTGAATTTTGTTTGTTTGGACATTGGAAGCATTTATGAGGGCCATCGCAGATGTAGCACTTCAATACTTTCTTTGTAGCTTTCTTAGTATTGCCCTTGCTATTGGTATTTCCTTTATTCTTTGTCAGTAGTGCTGATGTTGACGTCTGGCTTCCACTACTTGAAGCACTGTATGTATCTTCCATTTGAAACAATTTATTCTTCACATAGTCTGACGTGAGTGCAGTTTGATTATTCTCAATCGTGATTCTCAATGGTTGGAACTCCGGCGTTAGACCTTGTAGGAGGAGGGCAGCCAAAAGTTCATCATCGATTTCCTTTTCAATATCTCTTGTCATTGTCATTACAGCTGTCACATACCCCCGTAGCGTTGAAAACTGTTCCAATTTCAAACTGACCATTTTAGATAGAAGGCGGCGATTATTTACTCCTTTATCCTCAAACGTCTGACTCAGATTATCCCAAGCTTCCTTTGCTGTCTTCCCAGACCGTATATGCACAAGACATTCAGGTAGCACCATCATACCATCTTGGCTTTTGCCTTTTGGTCTCTTTTCTTGGCAGCTGCATCAGTCTGGTTTGGCTTTGCACAATACCAAATGAAAAGTTTAAAATAGTGTTTTTGTCAATAAACCTAGCAAAACCATTATTATTAATCCCATTTATTGTGCAATCATATTGCACACATTTTTATTTATTATTTATTTATTTATTAAAGAAGATAGAAGTTTACAGTATTTAAAACAAAGCACTCACTATCTTATGCTATTAACTATAAATCTATGTTATAACTTAAATATATTATAAGAGCTACTAGAATATATTATAAGAACTATAACACTTAGCTTGTCGTGGAATATGTCGACATGCTGGAACTCGTGCACGAAATTGTTTAGCAGTTGGAGTGCCCTAACCGTTGGTGCGTTTTTTCCATGCTTGGTACGGAGGGTAGCGCCACAGAACAAGCGGTGCCGCCGACACGCACGTAGTTATTTGGTACAAAGAAATTGATTCTGCCTAATACATCTGGATTATTTACTTGATTGTGTAATATAAGATAGTAATGGATGCCGAGCTGTAGTTTTCGTCTTAGCTCCAATGTGTCCACACCAACCATTCCAGATACAAATAGAGATGGATAAAGATATAGATAGTATCCATGTTGCCTTTTATGGAAAAATAAAGGTCATATCATGCCCTGAAATCGAAAAGTGAAAAAAGTGTGCAGTCTTTAGACGTGTAATTGTGTAGACATGCGCGCCGCGCCGCTGTTTTCTCACGCCGCCGCCACCGCCGTCTCTATCAGTCACGTCGGTGTGACGACCAGCAACCAGACCGGAGAATCTGTTCAAAACTCTCCAATAAACATATCATTTATCCCTCCAGTACTTAAGAATGTAGTTTCCTTCAAGGTTTTCTGTGAATTCGGTTGCTAGAAGAAGTAGAAATCTTCAGCGCACCACTGCTATGTTTCTTAGAGAGTTTTGATAAAACAGATTATCTATACAGTCTGGTCGCTGGTCAGCGCGCTGACTGATCGACACATGGGGCAGCGACGGCGCGGCAGCTGCAGTGGTTGGCGCGGCAGTGGATAGTCTCGAAAAAACGCTCGCTCCTTTCGCTGTTATTACTATGTACCTTACACTTAATACCGACCTATCAAATGAAAGCTCTTGTAGCCTATATCGAGCTGTAACTTTTTGTTTTTGTTTTGAAATATGAATTCGTACATCGCTTTCTACAACAAACTTAGCGAACCTCTTTGACCGTTCATGCAGGAGAAAGCAAAAACAATAAGAATCCCATTTTTAAATGGTTTATTGATTTTTTATTATTTTTGCGCCTTACGTCTTGCAATGGCAATTTCAAACCGTCATAATATGTAGCTCCGGAACAGTAAATTTATTGTAAACTATGAGGGTGACATGATCACTCTGATCAAACATTCTTTATTAAATAAAGATATTAAAAAAAAACTCGAGACAGACGATTGAAACTAAAACAGTCACGACGTTACGGTTAGGGGCTAACTAGTTAATTTTAAATACCTATGTACATAAGAGACAAAAATCAAACCACGCCGGCGCGGCGGCGCCCCACGCTGACCGTGGAGGTCGGCGCGCCGCTGCCGCCGGAAAATTTAAGGTCGGCTCGCACGTCTAAGTCTATATACCACAGATTAGCTGGTAGTTTTACTTTGTTTATAGTCCGGTCGCAACGCTACAGCAGCGGAAGGAAAAATAATAGTTATTTAATTGTATCGCAATCCTAAGAGTGAAATGTACCGCCTTTGAATGTGTTTGTATTTTAAGAATTTATTGTTGCATTTGCGAAATGCACGCGATGGCATTTTGAGACACTTTTCAACAAAAAATGCCCAAGTTAAATAGGTCCAGCTAGCACCGTGTTTAGATGTACACTGATTCCAAATGAGCGAGCTATCTCATTTCGCGTGGCACACAAAACGGCGCGGTCTCACTACGGTAAGGGCCTATCTAACGATATAAATCTTTGGTTGCAGCTACATAACTTTACGGGTGAACGATCCGCTAGTACCTATGCGTAGATGATAGTTAGGTAAGTATAGGTATTGAAGCGTTGGGTAGTTATGGCTCACGGTCGGTAAGGCGCGATGCTCGCTTTGCATAGTTATTCCCTAGCGGATTTTACAATAGCGTTAGATATTTTAGGACTATGCTAACAGGTACTGAGTTAGTTATTGAATACCGGACTCATCTCTACTAACTTATATAAAAGTATATAAATTCCTTGGTCAAGTCCATGCTAAGAAATTTTCTATGAACTGGACACTGGCAGCAAAGAGAATACAATACTTACGAGACTGCTGGCAGAAAAGTTGCAAACCAAACTAGACACATATTGTCAATAACAAAGAAGCAAGGTATTTATATACTAACGTAACTTAGTATATAAATTCCTTGACTAACGGTTTATAAATTCCTTGCAAAGAAGTCAAGTCGATCTTGGTCCTTGGAAGACACTGGCAGAATCCATCAAACCCCGAGATCAAACGATGCAGATTGCAGAACCAAAGCTAAAAAAAGAAGTAGAACTCGCTTTTGGGTATTTGTTGATTTTCCTGTGAAGTTTCAACCTCCTTAAATTTTAATCTATTGTTCCTAAATGCGCAATAATATACCTGTGAAGTTTCAACCTCCTTAAATTTTAATCTATTGTTCCTAAATGCGCAATTCATACCTAACTGACACTGGCAGAATTGTATCAATCCAGATTCAGAGCCAAAGCTAAAAGTAGAAGAAGAAAAAGAAGTTTGTGGATGTGGATCGACTCGATCTCGATTTTTTGAACAAAGCTCAGAGTAAAGTACAAAAAAACCTAACAATGTACAATTCGTACTGATAAAACCCTGACGAATTGTACATTGTTAGGTTTTTTTTTCCTTTTAAAATGTGTTCCGTGAACTAGTACGTGAAGTTGGCAAAAGTTTCCTCAAAACCCCAAAGAGGAATAAAATTGCCATTAAAAAAAAAAGTATGTACGTACGTACCAGTACGTACCTGCGTAATAAATAGGGCAGACAGTAGACAGGATTAAAATTTAGTTGTATGAGTATTGTAATCTCTTTGAATTGTATTTCCTAATCAAGTATGGTGTGCGAAGGACCAGATCCTCCTGAGTATAGTCCACAGGAGTTGAGTCCGCCCCCCAGGCATGAACTGATGACTGGCAACGGCGAGGATAGTGATGATGAGAATGAACACATTGGATACGAGCCGCTGCCGCAAGGGCCGGACGCCGCGCACTCAGATCATGACAGTGACGAAGACGAGGTAATGCAATCTACAACCACACTATCTACCCCATTGGTTTGGGGGAGGCATGTTAAACAGTGGATGCATGTGCGGTGTTGGGACAACCCACTGCCGCCCTCTGTATATAATAATAAACCTATAATGTTTGTATTTCAGATGTCCACGGATGGACCACCCAGTGATAATGTCCCATCGATAGAGAGTATGGAATCAGTGATCTCAAGAACTGTGTGGAATGCCCCAAGACATGCTGCAGACCCTATTCAAATGGACAATGAAAGGGCACAACAGGTTGGTATAGAAAATTATACAAGTTATGTTTACTATGAAGCATTAATACTCCTTGTCACTTGAGGTTCAGGAGACTATACAGGTTTTCTATACAAAATGATTAATTTGTTTCAGGTTATGAGTGCTATGGCAAACTTTGCTTTGCCCCAAGCTTCGATACCGGAATGGGCTCAAAGTATCACAGAAGACCAATGGAAACAGACCCTCAATGATCGAATAGAAAAAATCAAAGGCAAAAGTTAATTAATAAAAGTACTTACATAAAATTTCCATACTTTTGTTATAAGCTTTTACAAGCAACCACCAGTACTAGAAAAACCAGAGATTATTACTTGGAGACATTTGAGTTCAGCATTCCAATAATGTCATGCTTATGGCAATGTATAATTGAAATTACTGCTAGGTTAACTACATAATGACATGTGTATGTACTTGAGGCCTATACTATATCCAGCATTGATGATGTTTATAAAACATCTATCTGAGGATGTTTAACACATAATAAAAGTACCAGAGATGACAACCAAAACCATGTATATAACCAAAATCATCAGATGATATGATTATGCACCCAACTATACTGTATCCATCCAGAATGAAGAATGTATACAAAAGAAATCAGCTGAATTTTAGGGTTATCACCATGAAATGATTCAAGCCTAATAGAATTCCAATGATTTCACCTACATATAAATTCTATAAGATTTATTACTCTCTTAATCCTGATGTCAATTCTCTGCAGAATCTAATTACATATTTCAATTTTTTATCCTCAACATGACCCTAAAAACGAATTTCTTACAAGTCACTTCGCTTGGGAGTTCCAAAATGGGGTTCAAAGGGGGGTAATTTTTTTTAGCAGAGGAGTGTCATTCAACAATTTGACAATTTGTGTAGCCAAAAACCGATCTATGTATGTTTTGACAGCACGTAAATACCGTGCTTTCACTCAACATTCGTATGATTGAATGTTGCAAGTGAATGGCATTTTCCCTAAAAAGTTGGGTTATTTTCTTATTTAAACTAACAGGTGTGTGATAATTCTAATGTAAATAATGTTATTTAACAAAATTAAAAAAGAATAAATTAGATGAAAAGCGCTCTTGCGGCCACAAATTATGTCATAGTATTTATTGATGCCAATTTTCAATTTGAGTTTATATTTGAATATTCTCAGAATATCGTTGTGATTTTTAAACGACGATTTTCCTTTGTAGATGTAAGTAAAGCAATATGTATCATTCGGACGAAAGTTCGCCCCAACACGTATGTTCATATCCAGTGTGGATTTGTTTCTCTATAAATTTCATAAACTAAGTAAAAATCGGGTTATTTTTTTCGAGTATAGCAACATTTTCACGAAAATTGTGGACAAAAATTTACAATTTATTTATGAGTTTTGATGACTGTTTAATGCAAAATTACAAATTTAATATTTGTACTTACCAGTGAAATTAGTGTTATTTTTCTTATCAGTAGCATTTGAACACCCTTTTACCGCACAATACACCATTGTAATATTTTTATGTGAAAGCTGTTTTCCGCGCCATTTGATGTATTGTACTAACGGTTCGAGTTTCAAAATTCGCCGGTACGTCGAATTTTCTTGGATGTCCCTCGTTTGTGTCAACTGCTATTCTGAGCCATATAATTCTATGTAGGTATGTACCTATCTATTATTCGTTATTTTCACCCCTACATCAGCTGAGTTGCTTTCTTAGTAAACATTCTTCATTCTGGATGGATACAGTATAATATGTGTGTTGTAACGGTCAAAAGTGTAGCAACTGCAAGGGAGGCTTTAATTTCTGCTGTGTCAAAAAAGGCAGTTGGTATTATAGCAATACGTCTGATATTGAAAACGTACCTACATAGATTTTATAATTTTATGACGAAAAAGTTTATTTTCTGACATTTTGCGCGTAGCATACCCAAGCGCATTATAGAACATGTCAAAAAAATATTGCCGATCTGTATTATAGCAACCCGGATAAAAATAATTAAACCTTTCTGGCTGCCGCGATAACTAAAAAACTGTTTTCAGAAATTTTAGAAGTCGCCTACACTCCCAAAAACTAAAAGAACGATTCGAAGTCGCCTCAGCGCGTCTAACGCTCCTGCCTCTCTTTTATCTATATTTATAAAAGAATAAACTGACTCGTCAAGAGATCTCTGAAACTACAAGAGCTAGGAAGCTGAAATTTTGCATGAAGGTTTCTATTAAGGCGTAGACACCCGCTAAGAACGGATTTTTGTAAATTCGTATTCTAAGGTCATTTTTAACAAAACCGTAACGGTTGGCCCCGAGGCCGACAATTTCTAGCGTAGAAAGGTTACATAAAATAAATAGACTCGTGTTTCAGCGTTTTTTGAAATTCACACCTTAAAGGTCAATGGTGTGTCAAAGTTAGGCGACTCACTGACATATCACGAAATCTCAGGAACTACAAAAGCTACGAGGCTGATGTTTTGTACGGACGGAGATTTCGTTTAAGACGGAGGCACTAGTGCATGTAAACCGATTAATCGATTAACCGACTGATTTTACGGCGGTTTTTCACCGGTTTTTTTGGACAAATTAACCGGGTTTTCGGTTTTTTTAATGAGTAATAAATGCCAAATTTATTTAAAAAAACAACGCCTTGCAGACTTAAAACGACCATAACAATATCTTATCCACCTAATTATTTTACAACATTTTATGCGTTAAAATTACAAAAATTCAAATAAACACCTCGGAAAACTTTGGACCGCATAAAAAGTCGTTACTGAATGTCGTCGTCGTGCAAATTAGCTATTATTATTAACTGAGTAAAGCAAGATAGCGACGGCGGCGTTGCATAAGCACTAAGGATGGGAGTTATTGGATATTTTGGCTACCGGTTATTAGTTGGGTATTTTATTTCAATACCGCTAGTACCAACTGGTACTCAATAACGTTACACTAAGTTATACCTGTCCTGATTTCTACCCAATATATTTCTAACCGATTTGGTTAGAAATACCAAATACTTGTTGCAGCTACATAACTTTACGGGTGAACGGTCCGCTAGTATCTATGCGTAGATGATAGTTAGGTAAGTATAGGTATTGAAGCGTTGGGTAGTTATGGCTCACGGTCGGTAAGGCGCGATGCTCGCTTTGCACAGTTATTCCCTAGCGATATGCGGATTTTACAATAGCGTTAGATATTTTAGGACCATGCTAACAGGTACTGAGTTAGTTATTGAATACCGGACTCATCTCTAATAAGCACATTGGGCGCAACCGTTGTTCGCTGTGGTTTACTACGGTCAGCGGTTGAACTGTTCGTTTGAGGCTACTCACGACTAGAATCAGCGATGAAAAAATCTGAAAGGCGACTGATCACTTTTTAGGCTACTTCAGGGACAAGCCATTTAAAATAGCCGAATGGCAAATGAAAAGCTTATAATATAAATCATAGTCACCCTTAAGTCTGTGTTATTATGAAACCAAATTTAAGATGCAATGAAGTGATATGTATTTATTTTGCAGTTAGTGACAACCACATTTATTTATCAACTGAGGGTTTGAAGTATTTTTTGGTGTTTTTTAACTCTATAACCAGTGGCCCGATTTGCTTGAAACTTACAGAGAATACTACAGATATAAAACTATTGACCACATGTTTTAGGATTTTTCAAAATATGCCACAGAATGGGGTAACCATTTTACCCATTATTAAAGTTTTAAAGAATTTGGTTTTTCTCAACTTCTAAACGGGTATTGAACAAAGTCAAAAAGTTGTAAGAATTCCCATAGGTATACCTTTTCCCATCTTCAAAATCTTTCGATTCGCTTCCAATGTATCTTTGGCCCTTAGGATACAAAATGAGTTGGCACATACTTATTTCAAGATTTTTCTAAATGTTTCATAAATTAGGGTGATTAGAAATTATAAAAATTTTGGTTCAGTTCTGAGCTGTACTTTGATTTGTTTGATACTAGGTGTGAGTGATAACTGTTATAGGAGAGTTTCAGGAATTTTCATTACCCATACACAGAAGTTACTAACTTCTGTGTATGGGCTACGCTAAAGGTAAACTTTTCGTTTTCTTAAAATTTGAAGAAAATTTAAAGAAAATTGTAAAATATGAAACATTAAAATGTACCAGAAAATTGTAAAACAGCACAAAATGGTTTTTAGTGGGGAGTAAAATTTTTTTTGGCTTTTTTTATTATATTTGTAATACGTGTAACGTGATTTGCTTGAAATTGAGCAACAACAAGTACTTAAAAATAATAATTTGATTGAAAACGTGTTGCACATATTTCAGTCTCTTTAATAGGGTTTCAGTTGGTCTCGAGAAGCTTTTCACCCTAAAATCCATGCGAACGAAATTGCGAGCGGGTCAGCTAGTATTTCTTTATACAGCCCACTCAGCAGTTGTTCTGTAAGGACTACGCCAAAGACAGTTCCAATGGACGCGACACTCGGCCAATCACGCCCTATACCTAGGTAGGGTACCCTGCTGCACTCACTCGGCCCTTAAGCCGAACATACCGAAATGAATAGTTTATGATTATAAAAAAGTGTTCTGATAAAGAAGGTGCTACACAAAAAAAACTGATATTATTTATTTCTTGGTATCAATGTAACTGGCCTATAATTTGTCATATCAGTCCTACTCCCCTTTTTAAATATACACGGAAAAAAAGGAATTGTTAAATTAACGCACATTGCTTTAATTCAACGCAAATCCTGTCTTCCTATAGAGGAAGACAATATTTACTTAAATATACAATATGATATTGATAACAATATTGTATTCACGCAATAAAACCGTATTATTAGTTCAACAATATTTAGTTTTGTTATTGTAACAATTATAGTTTACTTGTGCTAAGCAACCTCATTGATTTCATGTGATACTTTAGTTTTTTTAGATAAACAAATGAAAATTTTTGTTCCAACACACTTTATTCCCTTGTTTCAGCAATATGTATATTGTCTTTACAAGAATTTACATGGGACTGTCTGGACAATATGGTTTTTTGTACCAACACAAAATATTGTTTCAATTTGATACTAATAGTTCACTTAATGTAACAATATTGCTATTGTCTTTATAAGAAACCGAATTGCATCAGCTTGAAAATTATGGTTTAGTTAGTTTAAGAGTAAACAGATTCTTCGTTTAATAGTAGACCTTTGCTTGCTTTAACAATATACATATTGTAGTTGTGAGAATACTGATTATTGTTTCAAGACTAATATTTACTTGGTTCTACAAAACAAATTTTTGTTATAATACGCATGGTTTACTAGTTTCAAGAATATTAAGTAACTTTATGAGAAAACACACTAGCTTGTTTTAAAACTATGGTGTATTTGAACCTACAAAACAGATATTTCCATTCTACTTTTGTTTTACTTGTTTCAGCATTTTATATTGTCTGTATAAGTATATACGACATGTTGTTTGAACAATATAGTTCAGTTAGACCTACAATAATATAAATCGTTTAGAAACTACTGGTAGTGTTAATCTAACAATATATTTACTTCTATTAAAACTCGTGTTATTTCATTAAAGACATTTATTCTTTTCGACAGTATTTATTATTATCCAGTAAATTAACGATAGCTTGAAATAAAAATAATCAATATTGAATTGTCACTTATCAAGAATAGTTTTAATTGAACCGACAATATGTATTATGTTAGACCTAGAAAACAAAAATGCTCAATGAGCAAAAAAATATGCCCACAACGAGATAAGGGCATTGTCGGTTAAATAAAACTTGATGGATTATAATTAAAACTTAAGAATAATGGCACTATAAGGTTTACGAGGTGTATTTCTAGACGACGGACATACTTTAGGTCATTGTACTAATCATTACGAACAACTTTTACTATGGGACCAACCCTGAAATCGCGAAAAAAATCAGCTGTTTCATACAAAAACTTCATTGACTCGCGACATAAAGTATGGAACAGCTGATTTTTCTAGCCATTTCAGGTTTGGTCCCATAGTAAGTTGTTCGTAACGATGAGTACAATGAACCCCAAAAGTATATCGGTCGTCTAGAAAAACACCCAGTATAAATTGACCTGATTAATTAAACAAAAAAATTACTTACAGTCATGTATACAATTAAATCAATTACAATAAAATTATAATATTTAGTTACATAGGTACCTAAGATGATGGTTCAGAATATCTACCAAAACTGTACTTATTATATTATTAATTATTGTTTTCATCTGAAAATGACCACTAAATTAAAATATTTTATAAAAATCTAAATATAATAAATACAAATTTGCAAAACTAGTTCACGTTTTCTAAAAATAAAATTGTGCACATTTTGATCTGTGGACAATTTGGGAATACACTTTCTGAACCTAGACCGTGGTGATTGAGACAGCCAAATTCACAAAGAAATAAAGTTACCCATACCAGACACTTCACGAATCATCAAAGGCGTAGGAGAGACACAATCATTTTTTTCAATAAAAGCAAAGTCAGTAATATTTACTACTTTAAAAGACTGCAAATGAGAACAGTAACCTAAAGTTCTTAAGACACAACAGAAAAAATAGACATTTGCCGATTGAAGTACTGGTATAATTATTTTGTCAATTTTATAAAATAAAGGATCATCGTTTTCGTATTTGTAAACTAATGAATTTTGACTATTGTACTTAACGCCATTAATTTCATACCAAGTATAGCAATAGCATTTGCAGTTTTTTAAATGCTCAGGCAAAATGTTAGAATCGTATGCCTCAGTCTTGCCATATTTTACTCTATCTTCAAGACCAGTTCGAGACAAAACTCTGTAGGAATGCTGATATTGACATCGAACACCTAAGGAATAGGGCAAATTCTTTCGGCTACTAATAGACTGTGCCACTCTTTTTAGATCTCTATGTTTCGCTTCAAATTTAAAGGCACTTATTAGTACAGGCGGACCAATTTTCTCTATAACTGTGCAATAATGAGTCAAAAAATGATATTTCGGTTTCAAAGATTTTCCATACAAAGTTAGATATGATGAATGATGTTCTTCAATCAGTGTTCGCAAGTACGCTAACATGTCTTGGCTAATAACTTGTGCCATAAGAATGTTTGTTATTTCACGTAATTGCAAATAATTTTCCCAAATCAAGTTATGGATGGGTATAAGATCCCCGACCATGTATACCAAATTTCTCACCAAACACAACATTTCGCTCGCAGATATAATTATGCAACCATTGTTCAAATGATTTCGTGTTATCCCTGCCGGAACGTTTTTCTCGAAGCTTTGATATGTAAAATATTTAATACGGGAATTGAGAGTTTCTAAAGAAAAATATTGGTCTTTAATTAGTTTATCGATAATAAATGCCATGCTATATCTATGTACTCCTTCACACAAATCATGCATGACGTCAATAGTTAGATTTTTATATACATGAAAATCATGCAAATCATGCCACACGCATTCTTCTTTTAAGCCGAGTTGAGATTCCAAGTGATTATGATAATCAGTTTCTTTACGTAATGATGATTGTATTTCTTCACAAATGTTTACGCATTCAGTTTTAGGTATTGTGCAAAATCTGCAATAATTTTGAGCAGAGAAACTTCCACTAAGTCCAAAAACAGAATGAATACCAAGATTATCTCCCGAAAAGGCAATAACCTGAAATTTTACAATTTCGGTGGTGTTTTCAACATGGATTTGAAGGCCATTTTGATTCAAAGAATTCAGATCAAAAATGAATTTTGAAAAAATTGCTCTGTTGCCAAATTCTTCTCTGTCATTGCTATTAAAAATTAATGCGACAAATACATTTTCTAGTCTACTAGAAATATCTGGAGGTAATGTGGCAATTGAAATGTAAATTACACCAATTTTATGGACTCCAGCGTGGCTCCCCAAGGGATTCCCACTTTCAAAATCATCAAAGTAAATGATCAGGGGAAATAATCTATCGGTAACAGTTATTAATTTGGATTTCCACAGAGACCCATTTACAACATTTCTTAAAACGTTACTATTGGAATCATTATCTCGCAATAGTAATAGCTGATGATCAGTGATTGTTTTCAATACATTAGGAAGTTCCAAAAAAGTTTTTAAGTTATTTTGCCAAGGCATACTACAAATTGTTCTATTTCTTAAGACCATTTCGACATTGCCTTTTTGGTTAGATATCTCTTGAGATACGCCTACTTGCACCTGCGTGGGTTCTACGAAAGTATTAGACTTCGTGAATATTTTTTGCCTTTTGTACTCCGTATCATAGTTTTTAAATGCATTCATAAACAAAGACAACATACCAAGAACCTTAATAAAAAGTTCATTTGAACGCGTTTCACTCGTATTACTAAACGATTGCGTAATTGTATCTACTGTTGTAGTTAAAAACGAATCTAAACTCACGATTATGTTTTGTATGGAATCACGGCTTAAATTTAAAATATTATATAATTTTGCTATAAAAAGTTGAACAGATTGATTAAGCATGTTTTTAAAGTCGTTTATAAAGGCTTCGACCATTTTTTGTTGTTTTTCTTTGTTATCATCAACATCGACAGCTGCTGTAGTATTAGCTGTATCTGAATTTGTATTAGAAAAAACTGTATTAATAAAAGGAAATGTACTGTTAGGTTTTTGTTCCTCTAAAGTATGCTGTGAGTGTATATGATATTTTAAGGAATGAGCAGTATGATACATCCTACTGCACCCTTGAATAGGACATGAAAACAAATTAGAGATATTATGAAGAACTTCGATATGAAATACATATTTTTTGAATTCAGAAAATGTTTTACCACATTCTGTACAATTTAATTCCATCTTATCAATTTTATATTTAATTGTAGTGATAGATTTAGGTAAAATTCATCACATCGACAATGTATGGAATCACTTTATCGTGCGGTGTTTCGATGCCATAAACTGAATGTTGAATCAACAAATACAAGTGTTCAGAAGGCGCTGGGTACCTACAATTGAACGTGTGATACAATTTAAACAAAGTATCAAAAGCTTTGCACGTAGATGTGAAAGTATATCTAAGTTTATCCACAACTATGAAAATGCACTGTATATTGTCCAATGTTGCACCCTGTACCAGAACATATGGCTGTACTGTTTGTTTTTTCGCAAGTGCCTTTTTTTGCTGTGAGGTAATCGCGTCTTCTATTTCGCTTGCTTTCTGTGAACAAATAATAATAATAATGGATATATGATAGCACACTAGTTGAATAGCTAATCAAGCTTACCAACATTGTAACTTTAACAATCTATTACTGATATATTTTTCAGAAATACATGTCCCAAAATTTGACAGAAAACACATAAGCAAGAAAAAAAAAAAATTAAAATGACCCATGTTTCGATTTCTTCTAGGCAAGCGTGCTCCATCTTGGACCGCGTCGTCGCTTAACAACATGCGAGGTGGCGGTCAAACGCAAGCCTATTACTGAATAAAAAAAAATAACTTTATAATGTACCTTGACATGTATCAGCAAGCCTTCAATGGCTTCAGCTGTTGAAAACTTCCATTTTTTTCCAATACGTCCTTTGGGCGGGATTAAGTGCCCCAAGAGGGTCATTTGCATGGGCACCTTGCAGTCTGAAAAAAATATGTTAACTGATACAAAAATTTTACAATATAATAAACAAGATATTTTTTGAGACGACGGACATACTTTAGGGGGTCATTTCACTCATCACTACGAAACCCTTTTACTATGGGACCAACCATGAAATCGCGAAAAAAAAAACAACTGTTTCTTCCAAAAAGTTCATTGACTCGTGACAAAATGTATGGAACAGGTGATTTATTTTTTCGCGATTTCAGTGTTGGTCCCATAGTAAAAGTTGTTCGTAGTGATGAGTACAATGACCCCCTAAAGTAAGTTCGACGTCTCAAAAAACACCCTGTATATAATATATACCAATATTTTTAAATAGGTATGCCTAATTTTAACACTGTGCTCTATTTCAGATACTGAACACATTTCTGAAGAAAGACTGAACAGCTAACTCAGCTATAATATGTTTTCTCTTGTTTTACTAACGGATTATGACACGCGGTAAAACAAGACAAAACACATTTTAGCTGAGCAACGCTTGAACAGCGTTTCTTTTTTTAAGTAAGAGGGTAAAAGCACACAAAAGTGCATGCAGTAAAAACAATGTGCGTCAGCCGAATAGTCATCCATAAAGCAGTGCGTCCCTCTTCCCTTAAAGTTGCTACCAACTTTAGTATTAGAAAACATCCACTTCCCAAAATCTAAAGAATATAATAATAAAATAGTATTTGTAAATAACATTACTACATAGTAATTTGTAAAAAAAAATGAGCCCATTTTGGGAAGTGCACATTGTGTACCAAGCAAGAACCATGCCAAGATCTATTGTTAATCAATTATTAAGACATGTAGTAACATAGAACCCCACCAATTTCAGTTGTGAAGTGCACATTGTGAACCAAGCAAGAACCATGCCAAGATCTATTGTTGATCAATTATTAAGACATGTAGTAACATAGAACCCCACCAATTTCAGTTGTGAAGTGCACATTGTGAACCAAGCAAGAACCATGCCAAGATCTATTGTTAATCAATTATTAAGACATGTAGTAACATAGAACCCCACCAATTTCAGTTGTACCTTTAAGAGCTCACACCATCTTACTTACTCAGTAACATTTACTTGTTTGAACCACCAAAACAGACGACTTCTGACATTCTGCTCTGTAAACCAATTGTAATTCGAAACTAAGACTACACCATCATACTACATTTATGTTGTTTTATTCTGTTTATAATTTTATTTTATTTGTGTTCTTAGTAAGAATCTGATTGGTGTTTTTCAAATTTACCACTCATATTATTGTTGTAATTCCGCCTCCATTCCATAACTAAGAAATTTTCATGAACTTGACACTGGCAGAAAAGTGGCAATCCAGACACATATTGCCAATAACAAAGAAGTCAAATATGTTTCTATAAATCTATATTAATGGCTGGCTAATCTCAAAATTATATAGTTAAACATAATATACACATACCTAACTCTGAGTCATTTGCATCTGTTCCCAAAGCCTCGTCAAGCAATTTGCCAACTCCATCTGATAATGAGTCTTTTTTGTATGCACGTATCTTGTCAAAAAATTTAAACCACTTTGTGTAGAATGCTGTGCTTCTCTCGGGATACATACGGTCAAAATCTAGATTAATCTGTAACAAAAATAATAGTTCTTCAAAATGGTAAGTTTAAGTACAATGATCTCTTTTAGTACACCCCAAGCTTATAGCCCTGTAAAAAGATTAAGGGGGCTATTCGTAGTAATGCTTGAAGTTTTCATATCTCAATAAAGAATGATTATTGTCTCCTACGGAACCCTCGGTGCACGAGTCCATATCGCACTTGGCTGGTTTTTTTGATAAAATTATATAGTAGATATACCTAATCAACACATAATCAAGAGAAACTTACCAATGCTTCACTCCTTAAGTCATTAAGTATTGGCCATTTTGTTAGAAACTCTCTCACATTGTCTTGGACGCAAAGTATTCTTTCATCGTATGTGTTCACCCATTTCTTGATTACAAGATCCCATGGTTCATGATTGTTTTTCAGCCAAACAATGTCATCATTCATACCTGAAATTTACATAATTATTATACATAATACACACATAGATACATACTAACTAGGTGCCTGTGGCTTTGCCAGCATCAAGCGTGTCATGTTTCTAACTCAGTTATTTCAAAGAACAAAGAAATTCATAAAAAGTCAATCCCTCCTACAAAGCTGAAATTTCCGATCCTTTCTAAGCTTCTGGGTTTGCATTGATGGATTTTGTAAGTACCTATAAGATATTTAGGTAGATTTACTTACTCTTATCATCAACATGATTGATTTTAGATATTTTAGAGCTATGTCCAGACTCAGTCGTTGTAGAGACTCTCTTTCTTTCACCAGATTTGTAAAGCAGATTCCGAATCTTGTCTAACAGCTTTCCTTTAGCAAATACTGGCTTGCCAGTTTTTGATTTTGATTTAGGTATTGGCCGCACAAAATATGTCCCAGTATTTTCCGTTGGAAAGAGGGTAATAATTTTTCCAGCTAAAGAATTATACTCATCGTAGGTTATCTTTCTAAAATAAGAAATTTACATATTAAAATTAGAAAAACTTTTTCATAAATTATTGATATAACTCAGCAATAGTTGAAATAATTAATAATTTACTTACTGATTCACAGCATGTGTGTACATATGACGTGCAATTACATCAGTGAGTCTATTCCTTCGGGTTGAATCTAATTTGCCATATGTACTGTAGTAGTTGAGAACTGACTTGCCTAGAGGTGAAGTCAAAAGGAGAGTCTTTAGGTCAAAATCAGTCACCCTTCCTGAGTCTAGGATTTGAAAGTCTGATGAATCCAGAATATAATTGATACTGTCCAGTGAAACGTTTCCATTGTGATCATCGGCAGCCGCTAATGTTACAGTGGATTGTTCAGTACTACTTGCATTTGTTAAAGTGTCTGCAACACTTTCTAGAAATATGTCAATATGTTCTTTTAATTCCAGTCTAACACCTAATATTGGGCAAAGTTCTTTTAATTCTGATTGTGTTAGTTTAGGAAAGTGTTCCGAACTTATTTTGTTCCCTGAAAAAAGAAAATAATCACATCAACAATGCTAGGTACCTATTCTCAAATCAATTGGAAAGGTCTCAGTTTCGATCCACTAACACAAACACACACTGCAGATCACATTATAATTAGTATACATTTTTATGTTGTGTGTCTTTACACGAGATAGCTTAGAACCCTGGAGCTTATACCTACTGTATGTAGGTATAAGCACAAGGGTTCTAAGCTATCTCGTGTAAAGACACACAAACAAAAATGTACTGAAAAGTAACTAAATATAGGCAGGTGCCTATATTTAGTTACTTTGCCTATATTTAGTTACTTTTCAGTAAATACAAAGAGAATACAATACTAGTAAATACCGTGACTTGACTTCTTTGTTACTGGCAATATGTGTCTGGTTTGCCATTTTTCTGCCAGTGTCCATGTTCAAACAAAAATGTTCTGAAAAGTAACTAAATATAGGCAGGTGCCTATATTTAGTTACTTTGCCTATATTTAGTTACTTTTCAGTAAATACAAAGAGAATACAATACTAGTAAATACCGTGACTTGACTTCTTTGTTACTGGCAATATGTGTCTGGTTTGCCATTTTTCTGCCAGTGTCCATGTTCATGGAAATTTCTTAGTCATGGAATGGAGGCGGGATTCAGTGATGCAGATAACGTACTTGTATTTTACGCAATGAGGGAAACAAGAAGGTTCTGATCTTTAGCAATTATGTATTCTGTGTCTTTAGGTAGAATACAAAAGCTCAGCGGGTACACATTTAACCTCAAACTTTTTGGGTGCATAGGAGATAGATTTAGTAACTACTTACTTCTAAAACTTTCTACAACGTCTAACGGCATTTGCCATTTAGAAAGTAAGTCCAGAGTGGGTTTTTGACCAACATACTCTTCAACTTGATCGACGCCGCCAGCAGCGCCGTCGATGGCGTCGATCATATTTAAATGCGTTTGTTCAGCCTATATCAGAAAAAAAGAAGTACTTATAGAAAACAAACATCCCTAGCTAACGTTTATCTAGACCTAGCTTATTAAAAATCAATAACTCACCAATTAAATTTTTGCAAACACAAAACAAGTTATTTCCAGAGCACACAAAAGCGGAAAGAAAGTATCGGCGGCGGTGACCCAGTGTCTCCAGGTTAAGTATGTGCAATTTCCCCAGATCAGGTTTAAATTTTCCCCAAAAAGATACTATTTCTTACAATTTTCTCCAAATAATTTTGTATCAATTATAACATAAATCTATTGTGAAAATTAATTTGTCCTTGATAAAAATAATTCATTTTACATCCACTATAAATAAAACACAGTTTTCCTTATTTTATTTACTTCATTCAAAATTACATACATCCATACTTACAGTGTTTCTACATTTCATACCATTCCTAACCTGCTTAACTGTGATTCGCGCACGAGATAAGATGTTTGGTTCGCCATTGGTAGGAGGCAGCAGGAGTGTGGTGGCGCGCCGCCGCACTCCGTTGTCGCGCCCTGCCGCGCCGCCCCGCCGCGACGGCGGGGCGGCGCGGCAGTTATCGTAAGATTAATATTGGCAGCATTGTATTGTTTACGTGCGAGATTAAAATGACTACACAGAGACGCTTCTTAGTTTTTTAGACGAACAATTCTTAGTTTTTTTTAAATTTGTTTAGTCAAAGAAATATTAGAAATGAGTAAACATTTAATTTCGATTTAAAATGCGTTCCCCAAAATTTTCCCCACAGTTTTCATTTCCCCAAAAACTTCTCCAAAAAATTTTTTTTTCCCAATCAGGTAATAACTACTATCTGGAGACACTGCGGCGACTCGCGTTCAGTGCTGCCAGATGCGATAGAGCTACTCAAAAGACGACGTTTTTACTATTAACGTAGGAACATAATATTATTTATGGACGCTCAGTCTAGCTAGTGAAATTTTGCAACATTTGTTTGCAAAATTTCAGCTCTGTCAGATAGTGTTAATTGATTTAAAATTCAGTTGCAAGAATTGACCCGAATATAGAAACATCACAAGTTATATAAAAGCTTTTAAAAAATAAAAAGCCTCCGCCGTGAACACTAACGAAATAGACCGCAAAGTTGCTAAATAAGACGTTTACTCATTCGCTCACCAAAATGGAGATTGGCGCGCGATTAGTGCTCTGTGAGAGTTTCATTGCAATTGAATCTCGGATATTTTTGAGGGCTGACTCGATTTCGAGTATTATATCGTTGAGAAATAATTATCGACACTAAGTATTTGCGGTTTAACATGGTGCCTGTGACATTAGATAGTTTTTTTTCAATCTTTTGGCTCCACACTTTGTATTGTAGCCAGTGTCAACTTTGGACATCTCCCAGTATCACATGATTTTGAGATTTTTTCAGTGAGGATCGTAACTCTTATCACTAGGTATTTATTTTATATTTCTTTGCATATTGATTACTTCTGTTAACGCTTTTTAATTTGGTTGTTTTTGTACCTATATGAACTTGATTGAGATTATATAATTAATTTTTTTCTGAAAAATCCAAACTCAACCTCCTTTAATTTTAATCTATTATTCCTAAATGCGCAATTCATACCTAACTGACACTGGCAGAATTGCATCAATCCAGATGCAGAGCCAAAGCTAAAAGAAGAAGAAGAAGAAAATTTTATTCCATAATGTCACTTTCCTAGTTGAGACTGGCTAAATCACAAAGTGTGGAGCCAAAATTGTAAAGGCAAAAAAAAAAACATCCAATGTCACTCACAAGCACCATGTTACACCGCAAATAGTGTAAATAATATGACATCATTTTTACATAATGAAAAATTACCCTAGAACTATGGGAGACTACCCGAATATGCGAACACAGGCGGGAGATTCGTGTGAAGTGTCAGTAAAATCAACAATAATATTTATTGAATCTACAAAAATCGTGTTTTCTTATGAATCGACTCTCACGCTCGCTTCGTTCAAAATAAAATATTGTTAAATGGAATACACGATATCTTATCGGAAGAACTAACAGCTTTGATATAAAATTTCAAAATTGTTGGTCTGTTGTTGGTATACTTTACATAGATACAGGCGCTCATGACATGTCTTAACTTGTTCCGGCGTGGCGGTGGCGGCGGCCGTAGAACATTTTTGGGGTTCCGTAGTACCTGAATGATACTAACAGGACCCTATTTAATTTACTGAGACTTAGCCTGTATGTTCAATTCAAATCTATACCTATAAGAATCAAAGTCCTGACACACTCACTGACTCACTGACAGACGCTCAGCCTAAACCGCTGCTGGTTGTAGGTTTGAAATTTAGAGGATGTATTTGTCTTGATGCGTAGGGGTGTACCTACTATGAAAGGCTTTTTTTGAATTCCACTCAAGAGGGTGAAATGGCGTATGAAAGTCTGTCAGTTTATAAGTCAGGATCGTCAAATTTTGTGTTTATGCTGACGCGTGATGATTGGAAATTACTCGACGTGTCTTTGATATTTTCACCTTATGGTGAACAAGGGGATGAAAATTTATTTCGGCTTATGGTTGGAAACAAACGCAACGTAGGTATGTATATGTATAGCAGCCTAGCAGGGTTGTTGCTGATGCCGTTTTGTGACACATGAGCGGATGCTGATGCTGATTTTGGCCAAGTGCGTGTCGGACTCTCAAACGGAGTATTCTGTACTAATTGAATATAGATGATTCTACCAATCGAAATCGAGTCTTGAAAAACTATGCACTTTTAACCCGACTTCTAACCGAAGAAGGCTTTGACCTGTAGGTATTCAAGTATTTGTAATCCCAATATATACAGTGTGAGAGCTGAGGTATTTCACCCACCACGCAATGTGTTATACTATAAGTGTGATGAAAACAGGTTTGCGTTTGTTTAGGTTCCAAATTTTTACATAAATGCGCTTTATGCCTCACTCCCTCGGGTCATGTCCCGACTCGAACATCAGCATCAAAAATCAGCATCCATCAATGCTGATGCTGATCTTCAAAATGATGCTGATGATCAGCGGATGCTGATGCTGATATTCGCAACAACCCTGATGTATAGTTGGAATTTCAACCCCTAAGGGGATGAAAATGAATGAAGTTTCGTATTCAAGTTGTTTATTTTGAAAGTAAAAATTATCACACAAATTTATTAAATGCGAATGTTTTTAATGTTTGTATGCATGAATGTGTATGTGTGCGTGTGCGTGTGAGTGTGTGTTAGGGTGTATGTGCATGTGTTTGTTTCTTCAGGGATAGTCCACGCGGGCGAAGCCGCCGGCAGAAGCTAGTCAGAAAATATTTATTGTAAACATTTTGGCTGAACAACTGATATTATTGTTCAAAGAAATAATCAATCTTCTATCAAGATCTCTTGTTATTCCAAGAACCCATTTAACATATTCTCGCCATGAAAATGTTTATATTTAGTCTAATAATTTGGGATGTTAATAATATAATATACTAGTTTTGAAACAAGTTTATGTGACAACTAATTTGAAAAATAAAAGCATTTTGCTTAAACAATTGATAATGTGGTTTTAAGAAATAATCAATCTTATACCAAGCCCACTTGTTATTCTAAGTAACCATTTAACATAACATTGCCTTGAAAATGTTTAATCTTCGTTTGAGAAATTGTCAGGCTTCTTAGAAAAAAGTCGTTATTTTAAAATGAATTATTGTGAAATCTTGATCGAATAATTAAAGAGTTTCAGAAGAACAACGAAACTGTTAGCCTAACAATTAATTTATCTTAAAGTATCTAAGGTTCACGATATCCTTGATATAACAATTTAAATCGTCGATTAAACAAATAATAGTGTCCAGTTAATAAATCAAGCATTATTATTACAAGATTAATCATTGTCTTAGACTAAAACGTTCCAAATGTTTACCTGACAATATTTACTTGATTTGAGACAATAAACCAACAATTTTTTTTTGTACTTTGAAGGAAATAGAAATTGTCAAATTGACAATATATTGGTAAGTTAAGTAAATATTGTCTTGAAATCGTTAACAATATTTTTTTTATTGAATTGACAATTCCTTTTTTACCGTGTAGGCTTAACTATAGAGTTCTTAAGCAATTGTGGAAACGTTCCTTCTTCTAAAGAAATATTTATAATGTGGCTCAATGGATGACTTATAAAAGGAGCTGTCAGTTTAATTATCTTTGTTGTAATTTAATCTATTCCTACAGCATTAGTGTTATTAAGCGTTTTAATAATTTTAGTAACTTCTTTACAGTCTGTTGGTTTTAAAAATATTGTTTTGTTGTTATTTGTATCTAAGAATTTATTTATATTGTCACTGTTGTATTTGAAATCATTGTTGTTAGTTAATTGTATATAAAAATCATTAAATATCTCACATATATCTTCAGATTTACTTAACGTTCTGTTACCTGCTATAATTTTGTCTATTTCATTACATTTCTTTGTATCACCTATACTGTTATTAATTACTTGCCAGACTGATTTACATTTATTTTTCCCACTATCTATGACTTTTTTACATTGTATTTTATGAGATTTATTTATGCAATTTTTTAGTATAGAGCTATATTTTTTATATATTGAGTAAATTCTAGAGTTATTAGATTTATTATAAATCATTTTTAAATATAAGTATCTTTTGTGCACAGATGACTTTTTCAATCCTCTGGTTAGCCAGGAATGATTAGCTTTTCTTGTAGTCATCTTTAACTTTCTAACTAGAAAACACAGTCTAAAAAAGAGTACAAAGAGTTCATGAAATCTCCAGATTATTAGATTCATATATCTCGGAAAACTCAAGTGAAGCTATGCACTGGCAGAACTTGTTTATGTTATCCGGAGAGAAGTCTCTTTTGAACTCAAACCAGGTTTTACTAACTTGTCCGACTGATTTAATTGTCAAGGTTTGCCCTGTTTCATGGTCGGAGAGTGCCAGGTGATGTACTTGGCCATGAGCATGCTTGATGTTACTTGCAAAAAGGTCTAGGCATGATAATTTTCTGGTTGGTGTTTTTATATGTAAGTTAATGTTGTAATTTTTTAACAATGTAATAAGCTCCAGACAACCTTTATTCGGCTTCACAGTATCCAAATTCCAATCCCCGCACAGTATTATTTTCTTCTTCTTTTTTGTGATTTGTTTAATGTGTGTCAATCGGTTTCGCCCTTCAGACCAAATTAGGTTCGCCTGGTAAAATACCCTTTCTGTTGATTCAATACTCTTTCTGTTGAATGTGTTCTTGAAGAAAAGAACACATTCTTCTTTGTTTCTTCTTTTTCGGCGTCATATCATGGTATAAGAAAACAGGTATGCTCTTCCGAGACACGATGGTCACGTGGGTGTCGCCAGGCTACGTCATCATCGCCATCGGCGAATGAGAAGACGACTCTGTGTCCGGTGATACCAGTAGCGTACAATCGTAACTCCCCGAGCTCCTGTATGAATCTGATAAAAGTAAATGGTTTTGTATTTGCCCATTATTTAACACATTGACTTGTATTTAACTAACGCTGTTTTGACTGATCTAACAAACATAAGTGACGATTATAATTTTTTATTGAATTTCAATTGATCCTTATCACATGTTTCCCAACTTCTACATTTTGATGAAATACAGTGGCAATTGGATAGTGAGTGACGTCACCTGGCGACATTCCCGGAAGAGCATACCTTGTTTTCTTATGCCATGGATTTTATTAGAGTGACAAGGAAATGCGCGGGAGGGGGCTTCGCCCGCTTGCCCCGCGCGCGCTACACACCCGATCGCGCCCTTGCAAACAACGGCGCGGCGCGAGTTTTAAGCGCGTCGTGTTTCTGGGTCCGATGTCTTGGTCAGTTTGCATGGTGTAGAAAGAGATGCCCTCTACTGCAACGCAGAAAGACAGCCCTTAGCACTAGTAATGTGATGCGTGCTAATTTTTAGTCCATTGTCGCACTTGACATAGTGTTGTGAGACGTAATGAATTTTATTTTTCATTATATTGATTTATCGGGACATATGGTGTCCCGATCAGGAGCAAATCGGGACGCGGCCCCAGACCCCTAAAAATCGGGACGTCCCGCGTAAATCGGGACACCTGGCAACGCTACATAATAGGTACCTTAGGTATAGGTACTTGTTGTATTATTCTTAAGTATATGTAGGTACATAATCTGTATATAATAATCAATCCTACTAATATTATAAATGTGAAAGTTTGTATGGATGGATGTATAGATGTATGGATATTTGTTACTCTTTCACGCAAAAACTACTGAACCGATTAGGCTGAAATTATTTCAAATTATTTATTAGAATAGCTATGGGTATAGTTTGGGACCAGGAATAACATAGCCTGCTATCTTTTATCCCGATAAAACGCGTGCGAAGGCGCGGGCAGCGGCTAGTATCGACATATGTAAGTTAAATTCATATGTACTACTTTAATTTTGATAAGTAGGTGAATTAATGCTCACCAATTAAATAAAACCTCACAAATAGCTTTCCCAAATTTTATTGAAATAAACCTTAGGTAAACAAGTATACTAGAGGTCACGGTCATGGCCAGATCAAATCAGACCGACGACGCGGTATTAAACATGCAGTTACCATACTGTCATGACGTAGAAAAAAAATCTAGGTCTATGGTCATGACAATACCTACCAGTAGATCGTAGATTGAGGATTTTAGTGGGTATGCAGTTACCATACTGTCATGTCATTACATTACAAAACTCGACTGAATACCGCGGACCGGTCGATACCGAGCTCGCAATCTACCGCTCTGGGTGTGACTACCGCGTAAATACGGGCCTAATTGGGTATTTATCACGTACATACCTTGAGTTTTTAATAGTTTTTTATTTCTCCCTACGACGACGTTTCCATATCGTTGCACAGATCATGCGTAGTAGGTACGGTCGCGATATATACCCATTTAATCCTACTTAATATTATTCATTTGAAAACCTCTGTTTAACGGTCTGTCTGTTAGATACCTTTTCACGCCTAAACGGCTGAACGTATAATGAAATTTGGCAAGAAGGTAGATGGTATCCCGGGGACGGACATAGGGTGCATGAAAATCGCGTGCGAAGGCGCGGACATCAGCTAGTACCTAATCTATGTATAATGTCAACAAATCGCCAATGTTATTACTGTTCTTAGGTAAGTAGGTAAGTGAATATAAGGTATTAGACATCGTATCCAGCTTATGCGGTAGGATCAAAGATAACGGCACTGAAGGTGACCAGCTTGGTCCGTTCGTTCCTGATGAACATGTAGAACGGAGAGTTAAGGTAGAAGAGCGTGGCGGAGCGCGCCAGGACTCCCGCCGTGGCCGCCACCGCCTCCGTGCCGAACTCTGAAATAGAAACAATATCTACCTTCAACTCTATTCGGAATTATGGACGATTACAGAATTATTTTTTAAATACGTTGAGGCCTGAGTTAGATCTCAACGTAGATATCTAGGTAAGTAAATAATAGAACTGTGAGCAATTTTCTATATATCTTTAAAACGCTAACTGGGTAGTAGGTACAAACCTAATATGAGTTTTAGTTACCTAAGTAAACCTTTTCACCATTGTTTTAATATATAATAAAATCCTAGTAATAATATAAATATCAAAGTTTGTAAGGATTGATGTATGATCCTCTTTCACGCAAAAACTACTGAACTGATTAGACTGGTATGGGACCTGGAATAACATTATACGCTATTTTTTATCCCGATAGAACACGGGCGTTTTCCATCATGTCTGTCTGTCTGTCTGTATCTTGGCCGCGCATAGCTCCGAAACTACTGAATGTAGTCAAATGAAACTTGGCAGGATTTAAGTTCATACTAAGAGGAAGGATATAGGATACTTTTTATCCCGGATTTCAATAGGGTTCCCATGGGAGAGGGGATGGAAGTGAAATTTCTCGGCCTCGCATAGCGCCGAAACTACTGAATGTATTGAAATGAATCTTGGCACAATTTGAGTTTCACATTGCCTCTCAGTGGGATTCGCAGTGCCCCCCCCCCCGCAGTGGGGCCCCCACTTTGCCCCGCAGTCGGACCCACTCAGTAGCCCCCAGTGGGGGCACCGGCAGCGGGACCCCGGCAGTGAGGCCCCCGCAGTGGGACCCCCAGTAGCCCCCCACAGTGGGGGGCAGTGGGGCCCCAGCACTGGGACCTCAGTAGCCTCCACAGTGGGACCCCGGAAGTGAGGGCCCCCCACATTGGCCCGCAGTGGGACCCCCAGTAGCCCCCCCGTAGTGGCCCGCCCGCAGTAGAGTAAAATTTCTTGGCTGCGCATAGCGCTGAAACTACTGAATATATTCTAATGAAACTGATTTAAGTTCATACTACGAAGGACATGGAATACTTTTTATCCTGGAATTCGTTAGGGTTCCTCTTGGGAGTGGGGATGGAAGTGAAATTTCTCGGCCATAGCGCTTAAACTACTGAATGAATTCGAATGAAACTTAGCATGAATTGAGTTCATACTACGAGGAAGGACATAAAATACGAGTCCATACCCCAAAGCCAACAAAATCATTACAAAATTGTTATTAGCGCCGATAAACGACCTACTGGACAGCATCCGGTCAGTACAAAGCTCTCGCTGCCAATGATGCTGCCGTCGTCCTGGTAAATCAGCACTGTGACAGGCGGGACATTGTGATGCGTACCCGGGATGACCGCTTGCAACGCATTAGCGAAATGCACCAGGCATTTGATGCTCTTCAGTACTCGCTTATATACCTACTGCCATGTCGTGGCGAAAACTGATACAACCAGAAGGTACTATCAAAAGCTTTTGAAACGCATAATATACCTAGGTTAATGTGGAGCTGTGTGACGTCCAGTCAATAAAATCTGGGTATATGTAAATCTATACTATACTTTAATAAAATTAAGTAAGGTTTGTGAGGTTGTACGGGGTAATCTATGAATCTACTTAGGCGATTTTGAAAATTCTTTTACCTATTATTAATATAAATAACCACGTTATTTGTAAGTATTATAGGTTATATATATTTAAATAACAACTAAAAATGTTTACCGCCCAACGAAGTGGGCACGGGTCAGCTAGTTTATAATAATAATAGGATATTAGGATAGGATAAGGTATAATTTCGAGCAAAGATTCTTTATGGGTCATAGATATCAACTCGGAAAGGGATCGACACCGTATCGCCGCCGTCGACCGGGCAGGCGTGACCCGACGTCAACCTAACGTAAGTCCGTGTAGCGACCTCTAACCAAAATCGCATGAACTACAAAGGCGTAAACATCGATAGAGGCACATCTACCTAAGTAGTTAAGAGAAAGTCCGCTAGATGGCAGAGGGCGCTAGACAAATTCACAAACTTGGGAGAAGCTTGCAGAACCAGGAAGTCAGGGCGGCTGAGGGATGATATGGTGCGGTGCGAAGTTGCTGTGTGGGAGGTAGCTTGAGGGAGAGAGCGAAGAGCCGAAGGTAGATTGTCGTTGGTAGAGGTGGTGGTGCTGCGTTGGTTTGTTGAAGGAATCGTGTTCAGGAACCCAGTCGTTGGATTTCGGCAGGAGTCGTCCGAGGTATCCAACGGCTGGCACGACGGAGGTCACCAGTTTGGGGGGAGATCTCCCTGTGTACCTGTTTGGGGGGAATTCCATCTTCACCTTACGGCTCGCTGCGCTGGTTGACGGCTAGGTGGCACCAGTTCAATCAGTTTGAATCCTAACGTGAAGTGCGAAAGGCAAGCGTAGGCGAAACCGAGAGCCATAAGCGCGGGGACGACGAGCCGTAAGCGCGCGGACGCCCGGACGGTGAGCTTGTCTTAGATTCGATTAGTGTGCGTTGCATTATGGAGCTTCATTCAAAAGAATACTGAATGGCTTGATTTCAGATTCTTTGTATGAAACTCCCTAACGCAACGATCCCTTTCTGAGTTGATAGGTATGTGTGCTATGACTTAAGACTAGGGTTCCCAACCCTCCCGGAATACGCGGGAGACTCCGGTAATAATTGTTCTCCCGAGCTCCTGTAAAGCAATAATATCTCCGGTTTTTTCTAGAATTAAGCTTAGGTTTTAAATTTGCCGCCTTGCACTCCCGCGTTTCGAAGCTCGCGCTGCACGGCCGCGTTTATCGTTAAAAGAACCAATCACATGGCCTAGCATTTTTAAACTGCAGGAAATTTTAAATATTGAGTTGGATGAAGACAAACTGTACGATGAGGTTGGCATATTGCTTGAAATGCAACCACATCTCATTGAAGAGAATCAAGTGGATTTACGCTGGGTTGATTTTTTTACGAAATCGATAGTTACCTGTCCTGAATTGAAAAAGCTTGTCCTGTCTCTATTGCATCCTGCGAACGCGTATTCAGCGTCATGGAACAGGTTTTAGTAAAATCAGAGTTACAAATACTTACAAACTTTGATGTTTCATCTAAAACCTTTTACGATTTTGTGGTAAAAAAAACAGTCAAATATTAGATGCAGCTCGAAAGCAAAGTAAATATAAGTTTAAAAATAAAAATTAATAGTTATTTGATATTTTCATTCAAAACTCCACCCCTTCCCTTCGATTTCCTAAAATCCTCCCGGATTAGTTAATTCGAGAGTTGGCAACCCTACTTAAGACCCTAAGATTTCGAGTATCGTAAAACTCCGATAATAAACGAGTGTTCATGTTTGACAACCACAGTGACGCAGCGGGCAGTCTGCGATTTAGAAGGTTTCGGTTTCGATTCCTGCCTCGGGAGAAGTCTTTGTACGTACAATCTGTAGAAATCTTGTAGGTACCGGGTGTTTTTGATACAAGGTGGTCCAGAGGGGGATAAAATCAATTTCTCATATGAAAGACATCGGTACTTGAGTAGGTACCTACTTTTCAAAATAGTTCTTATAAGATACAATAGTTCCTATAGGTAAGACACAATAGTTGTAATATTTCATATAGGTAAACACTCGAGACAGGAGCCCGTACTTGGGCTCGAAATCAGAAGATTGAAATTAAAACGGTCACGCACGACGAACTATCAATACTAGTTTATTTATGTTCGAGATACATCCTATCTATAGGTAACCTACTATAATAAAAGGTGTCTCAATAAGAGTGCACTTTTTAAATTTGCTGTAATTTTTTTTTCGTGCCTATGGCAACTCTCATATTTCACAGCTTTCACCTATGATTATTCCGATTTATAAAGATGGAGCGTTACACAAAAGAAGAATGTGTTTATCATTGTGAAATCAAATTACGAAAATGGAGAAATGTATGCTGAGACCGCCCGCAAACTCGCAAATTAAGGAGTTCGTGTAACCAACTGGATGGCATGGATCTGGACGACATGTGGTTTCATCAGAACGGCGCCACCTACCACATCGCCGATGAAACAATCCATTTATTGCAACAACAATTTTTAGACCAATCATCTAACGATATTCTGATGTCAGCTGGCCGCCAAGATCGTCGGATTTACCGCCGTGCGATTTCTTTCTTTGGGGTTTGTGCAGTCTCGGGTAGGTAATTATGCAAATAAACCAGAAACAATTCCTGAGCTCTAGGCTGCGATCCAACGCGTTCACAATTTCTTTTAATGTTTTCACAATGATAACACATTCTTCTTTTGTGTAACGCTCCATCTTTATAAATCGGAATAATCATAGGTGAAAGCTGTGAAATATGAGAGTTGCCATAGGCACGAAAAAAAAATTACAGCAAATTTAAAAAGTGCACTCTTATTGAGACACCCGTTATATAGCACCAATAATATGGCGTGTTTTAAAAAACGATGAACCGACTTCCCTTACTTTAACACTATTTTGAAATGTTGAAAAAAAAATATGGGACCCCTTCGGGATCATTTTCTGTACAATGGACAAAGGATTTTCAAAATCGGTCTATAATTGTCGGAGATATCGCGTAACATAGTACATACAAAAAAAGGAACGTACAGACGAATTGATCCTCTTTTTGAAGTCGGTTAAAAAAGGCCTCATTCGCATTGCGTTGGTATCATTACAAACTACCTATCCGATTTGGTCAATGAACAAATTGTAAAAACCCTACGTGCTCGTCAGCTGCAGCGTCACACACTGGCGTAGGTAAGCCGGATATGACAAAAGGTCAACAGGTAAAGTCCTCAATACGGACAATAGATGATTTTGTTAAGTGTGTTAAGGAAGTAGAGCTCACCGTTAATGGTAAGTTTCACGTCGTGAAGCACAGAGTCCACGTGCAGGCCAGGGTTCGGGAGCCCGTCCAGTAATACCTTTAGCCCTTTGCTGTCCTTATCCCCATCGTCCCCTAGCCTAGAAATTATATCAACTTCAGTCTTGTTTGCCACCTTATTACTATCCACCATGAGAGCGAAGTTCGCCTCTCGCTGCGAAAACAATGATTGGATCCCGAGAGCTTTCAAGGCCTTCTCTAGTTTAACTTTGTTCTGTAGTTCCATTTTCGGGAATCTAATGATTGATTTGCGCTTTTCCATTTGACTAATGAGTTGATCTATCTTCGCGTAGTCGAGCTGGGTCATGAGATCCAGTAAGCTGGACCGGTTCTTGAAGGCGCCCGCGCCGGGCGCAGGCTTCAATGCATACAGTACTGTGCTGCTGTCGTTATACGGCAGTGCGATCATTTCCACTCCTGAAATTATGAGTTATATTAAACCAAAAAATATCCTTTAATAAAGATTCTGAGATAAAATAGATTGTATAGGTACTGTACTGACCATATTCATTGGATGATACGTAATCAAATACGCCCATGTTTAACATCTGATCACAAATAGTCTCGTTTCCCGGCTTTTCAAATTTCAGTCTGAAAAAGAAGAGAATTTCGATGTGAACCTCTCATCTCGAACCAACTGTCGTCATCCCACCATTGGATATCTTCCTCCAGAATGCCATGCCATCAACATCCAGCTCACTTGACGGTGTATTCCGGCAGGAATGGCCGCAGCCACTGCCCGCTGAAGTAGAGTGCGCTCAGCAACACCACTTGTGTGTCTTCAGGAAGAGGCGCCACTATGAAATTTTCGAGTTTTCCCTGAGTATGCGAAAGGACCCACCTGAAACAAACATGCCGACATTTTTATTTAGGACCCACTAAATGTAACATCTAAAAGTGAAAAGAAAAGTGTTCAACATGTGCATCCTGCCTTGCCTAACATACGCTTCTCAAACATGGCCACTGACACAGAAACACTACCGGAGAAAACGAGCAGAAGATATTACATCGAGCACTAAAGTCGTAGACGTTATTAACAAAGTCAAACAGCTAAAATGGAGATGGACAGGTCACATGTCAAGAGAAAGCAAAGATAAATGGACAAGATTCATAACAGAGTATCTATTCCGTTTGCCGTATTCCGTTTGCCGTGGTACCCACGCGACGGCAAACGGAAAAGAGGTAGACAACTCAAAAGATGGGAGGACGAGATAAGAAAAGTAGGAGGTTCCATGTGGTCTCGAACGGCACGCAGCAGAGAACGATGGAAGGGGCTGGAAGAGGCTTATGTGTCACAGGACACGCTAAAAATATAAAGAAATTTAATATGCAACTGTAAATTGTAAATTTTTAGCAATAAAAAGTTTAAATAAAAAAAAAAATGTAACATCTAATCCAAAGCACCCGTCACAGATTGTATAATACTATCACCCGCGATTCCCACATCTGGGCAAAGCTTCCCTTCCCTTCTTCCATTGATCACGTTCGAAAACATCATAACCTTCAGCCTAACTCCTGGGCATGCCCCGTATGCCATACAAGTGTTCGCCATCCGAAGGTAGGTAAAAAATACCTACGAAAAACACAACCCAGCTAAAATTACAAAATATGAACCTACCTAGGTATTGATAAAATAATTATGGTATATGTATATTCCTGGTCGCCATGCAGACGAAAAGATGCCGTGGGGGTGGCGAGCACGAGCCGGATAACTGAGACTCAAATATTATACTTACTCATTGATCAAGTCCTTGGTGACAGCAGCCTGCCTGAAGTCCACTACGACGGCGTCTCCGCCGTAGACGCGCGCCAGGTAGCTCCGGAACATGGCGCGGATGGCGGCGCCATCGGCCAGGAACATGGCGTCGGCGAACAGAGTCTTGGAGCCATTACCGACAGAATTCAACTGCAGGAGCAGGTCGCCGAACTGCTCGTGGTTTTTGCGATTTTCTAATACATCTGCAATGGTAAATATAATAAAAGCTAAGTTTGTGTAACTTTTTCCGATGTTTGAATTTGTCTTCAGGTTCGGAGTGTACCTAAATCTAGCTACATACCTACATGCTAAGTAAGATTATAAACGCGAAAGTAACTTTGCCTGTATGTCTGCCTCTCTGTCTGGTTGTTAAGTAAAATTAACTGACTTCGAAAAAAGGAAGAGGTTCTTTGTTCGGTTGTATGCATGTTCGTCGATATCTTCGTCATTAATGGACCGATTTGGATAATTCTTTTGCAGTTGTAGAGAATAACCCTGAGATGGTCCGATAAATAATTTATTCCCGAGGGATTAGTACTTATCTCGCAACACTTTAAAAAACTAAGGGATTCGAAGTCGGTTATTTAGTTTCAAAACAATCAACAACGGTTGTACCTACATCTTCTGAAACAATGGTAACACGACGTGCGTGACTCAAGCACATCAGTACCTACATAGGTAGTAGGTACCTAAGAACAAGCGAGTCAAATTTACATAAAATCAATACTCGTATCTACCAGTGTAGGGAGGTACTGAATTATATCGCTTCCCTATTTCCTCGTTGTTCATTTCCTAATACCTACGTGGTTATTTTGCCTCGTACAGGGAGTTAGTATCTCTTCATGGAGATGAGATTAATGACGTACCTACCTATCGGATAAAGTTCCGAAAAGCTCCTATGCCGATCTACTTGTGGTACACGTACGTTTTTTGACCTCCTGATAGAAATACTAACTCCTGACTGCATCCTGAGTACAAATATGAAAACGAAAATTGAAGCGATTTTTTTTTTTTTGCGTATTTATAAAGAAAATTACAATCAAATAATAGAAACAAATTAGAACTAGTATATACAACGACGTTTTTACGGGTCTGGGCTTTCAGAGCTTCGCGCCCGAAGCCGAAAAAAGCAAACCCAACTGATTTGAGAAAAAAAATTATAGAATAGGAATAATCAATTTTTATATAATCTACAACTTTTCTTTAAAATATTTTTGGCTCAGATTTGTAGTTGTTGAAATAACCTAGAACGCCCAAAAATTACTTTTTTTTAGTTTTGACCTCGAAGATCAAATTTGAGTACATAATTGTAAATACTAGTTTTAATTTGTTTCTATTATATTATTGTACTTTTATGTATTACAAAAAAAAACATAAAACAGTTTTCATAAAAACGTACGTGTACTTATCAAATTTCAAGTCGATCCGGCAATATGGGCTTTTCGAAACAGCAACCTCATTTTATTTTCATCATTTACTGTTAAATCAAAATTATAAATCAAAAAGTGAAAATTGAGCCACTGTGTAGGTACCTACCACTATTAGTGGCTCGAATTGAAGTGTTTGTTCAGCAAGGCCACTATGTCTATACGGATCTAGAACTAGAGCACAAATCAGAACCTATTGCAAAAAGGGGTGAAACAGGGAGACGTTATCTCGCTGGGACGGATATGGCATCAATATCATCGGCATCATATTACTCACCTTCGGTTTGCCGACGATATAGTCATTGTGGCAGAATCGCTGGCACACCTGAACAAGATACTCAGAGACCTGAATACCGTTTCCGGATAGGCGAGACTTAATATAAACATAGGTTAGGGTTGACAGACGGACAACAAACTGATCTTTTAATAGTTCCGTTTTGATTTATTTAGTCTAGAATATTATTTGAGTTTTGACGCCGATTACGCCGATGAAAACTGCGGCGGCGGCATGGCCTAAATGATCGGCGGCGTGCGCCACGCCGATCGGCGCACATGTCTAGTAGGTAGTTCAGTTATTTTCACGAACTATAAGAACAAACAGTCTTTAGCTTCTTAAGCTCTAGTATAATCTATCTATCTATAGGTAGGTGTACATATATAAAAATGAATCCCTATTTCTCTTGGTCCGGCTATAAGTACCTAGTAACTTGAGAACGGCTTTACGACAATTTCTTTAAAAACATTTTGAGCTGTGATACCACCTACCGCTGTTGTAGCTTTTCGTTTGTTTGTTGTGCGTTCCAAGTGTAGGTGAGTAAGTAGGCAGGTAGTAAAGTTTTATTGATATTGAACAGGTCCGCTGTTCAAATCAATGATGTTACTATCTTACCTACGTACACTTCATATAAAATCTTAAGTAGTTTTATAAGTATTTTTTTGTTTTAGTACGGCTCTCAGAAAACCTCGTACAAGTCCATAAAAAAATAAGGATATCTTTCGGACGTTTCACGAATAATGGGAAAAAAACCGCCTCATTTACTTAGCAACAGTATTTGTTGCTAAAAAATATAATTTAGAGCGGCATTTCAAAGAAAACCATACGAAAATTGAAAAAGAGTATCCAGTGGGGTCAGCTATAACTTTATGGACAGATTTTATAAAGAAAAATAAGAAATAACTTTTGAAATAACTAGGTGTTTTCTACAGTCTATAAATTTCTGTATGAATATATCTACAAGTAGTGGTGGCCCGGCGCCACTACTGCTCGTCTAAGAAATTTTGCTCACCTGGAAAATCTATTAGCCAGCTTTGGTCTAGTCTAGAATATACACTATGCTCTAAGGCACTCTACTCTTGTCTTGAAGAGACCCAGATTGTATCATTGGTTGCGTTGTTGCATGATTGGTAGTATCTCCACCTAATCTGTGGCTTCGCCTAGGAGCACAGAACTATATCGAGACAATAATTTTATCGCCATCACCCACCTGGAGCAAATCCGAGTGCACCGGCTAGCTCGTTGTAGGTGTTCCCAACAGTTCCCAACAGAGTCATGGCTAGGAGACCTGATGGACAAAATATACAATTAGGTAGTTACTGTCCTGACTGACTGTAACCGTATATTATTGTAAAACGTAGATATTCAATATTTTCTAATCTGATACGAAGGTGTCATGTGGCTGTGTGCGTGTTTTTGGTGTTCGCACCATGTTCTGGTATTTTTCTTACTTTCCGATTAATTTTGAGTAAACGATTAATTTCCTAAATATTTTTGATTATATAAAATGTTGAATATATTTAGGATGTTTGCAGCGCGACAGATTTTCGAAAAAAGGTGTCTATTATGCAAAAACATCGCTCGAAGATGACCCGATTTGGTGGTAAAAAAAAAAATATAGTTAAAAACTAAAACCCGACTACATAAAAGTCTTAAACAAGCGTTCACCTATTGAGAGAGAGAGAGAGAGAGAGAATTTATTTACCCAGAAAACATAGATAACTTATTAACTAAACAATACTTAAATCTCAATAGTTGGTAACACAGAAAAAAAAATATGAAATAATAAGGGTAAAATGGGTCCCTGCCTCAGCGTGTTGCAGTATTGGAGCATTTGCCCAATACTGCGCTGGTTTTCAGGCAGGCCCGTGAGAGTGAAGGCTGCTTATTTACTAGCACTATTACGGTAGGTCATGAAGTCTTAAGACTGCCTCACTATCACCCAGACTTGAACCCCATCGGATTGGTCTGGGGCGATATCAAAGGGCAGCTCGCAAAAATTGAAATTGATGCAAAATTAGACAAAAAGAAAAATACACTGGAACAGTTGTTCGCCGAATTTTCTGTAGAAAAATAGGTTAACTACGATAAGCATGTTCAAAGTATTAAAAATGAATACTGTCAGCACGATCGCATCGTTGATGAAGAGATGGACCGATTTATAATTAATTTGCAAGTTTCTGACTCAAGCTGCACAGACAGTGAAGACGATTCCAGCGATATGGATATTAGTGACGATTAGTCCTACATAAATTTAATAATTTTTATCTGTGGTTAAATCTATACTAATATTATGAAGAGGAAAGATTTCATTGTTTGTTTGTCTGTTTGCATTGAATAGGCCGAAACTACTGAACCGATTTGAAAAAATATTTCACCATTAGAATATTTCATAAAAGGAGTTAATTGTTGTTTTATTATTTCGTACCTAAGAAGCTGTTATTAAAGTAATTGTAAAATTTGCCAACTTTGCCAACAATGCCTATCTCGAGGTATGTCTTGGGATTACCTATTGACTCCGTGTGTCGCTACCCGCCCCAGCTCCCTTCTTACCGCGGTGAAGATACGCCAGTTAAACGGTCGGCCTAGAGTAAACGGGTAAAAAAGGGTCCTAGCATGCAGCATTAACAAAATAAAAATATCTTTATCAGTTTGCAAAAAATTCGTAACGTACTTTCCACTTTCCACAAAGTGTTTAGAACAAATTGTGCAGTATGTTGTTGGGATCCATTCATCTTCTCCTCTTTGAGTTCTAACTACGTGCATAGTTTGCCCCCATGTCATTCGCTATACCAACATATAATTTGCTTAATATCCTGTCCGTAAACAATGTGGACATTTTTTACCAAAACCTGCCGAAAGTCTTAGAAATGGCACAGGTGGTTATTGAAACTAATTGTTTATAATGTTTAAATGTGTAGTTCCTATAGTATCCGTACATTACAATTAGATCAATAACAATGTAACCTAGACATACATAGCATCGCCATAAGGATCAAAAAAACCTGTAATTCAAGATGGCGGATTTTTTTTTTTTATTTTAAATTTATATTATTTGCGACGTTTTCGACTAACGTCAATTATTAAATTTGACATTAAAATTAAAAATTATTCGTGATCTTGGATCGGAAGACCGCAAAGTCGTAATCAACACCCTAGAGTTAGTCAAAAACGGCACCTATAATTGAAATTTGAATAAAAAAAACATCCGTTATCTTTAAGTCCATTAAAAAAAAACGACATACCGATTCGTAATCTGCGCACTCAAATTCGTCAAGAACAATACCCATGAGTTAACCATCTTGAATTTGAAAAAAAAAACAACGCATATTCATAGTCTACACCCTCGAATTACTCAAAAACGATACCCATGAGTAAAAGGAACAATAAAATATCGCCATCTTGGATTTGTCAAAACACCACATTTTCGTAATAGTTATACGCCCTTGAAATTGTCAAAAACGATACCCATGAGTAAAATTTGTACTATATATCCGCCATATTAGAAAAAACACCGCATAAGTATTGTATTTTCTTAATTTCCACCCTTGAGTTAGTCAAAAATCATACGAATAAAAATATTAGCCATCTTGCACACCTACAATTTATTTGTACCTGATTCTCCAAGTTAGTTGTAAAAATAGTTAACCATAATACTTTCTTCACCGTGTGGAAATTGATAAAAACGCAAATCTTGGTTAAAAAAGATGATGAACTAGGTAGATACTTTCTTTCAAGGCGCAGCAGGTCAAATTCACCATTTTGCAAAGTAAATAACAAAATCAATGCCCAAGATGGTTAGCCCTAAAAAATATTGTAGCTCCCGAACTTCAAAGGCCCATGATATTCGGGAGCGTCCCTCCCCCGTCTCGTCCCTTGCCCCCCGCACGATTACCCTGTCAAAACGCCTTCGTCGAACGACTTTAAGCATGCAGTGCATGCACATAGGTAGGCTGGTAGGCTGTGGTAAAAGCTTGTTCTTACCAGCAATAGATGTCGGTGATATAAGGACATTTTGGTCCTTGTCTTGCCGCATCATGGAGAGAGACAAATTATATCCGAATTCATTAACAGCGCCTCCTAGGCTTGCTCGTGCCGTTTTATTCACATGTCTGAAACAATAAGGTTCGTAAATCAATAGGTACGTACAGGTCGCGTCATGGTTTATTAGCGCTGATCTTGATGCGCAGAAATCGTTTTTTTTATTTTTACACCATATTACAACTGCGCAGAATTTCGCCGAGCGCTATTAAATCGTGACGAGACGTGTACCTAGGTTCCTATTTTGGAGTAGGTAGGTACGGTCTACTACCAATTAGATACCAATTAGATTTTTAGATGCACTGGCAAGTACCAAATGTATTAAAAACCTACACAGACAAGCAACACAACTTACTCCGGGTTTTCCGTTATCTGGCTTTGGGTTGGTTTTTTAGTGTCTTGACATAAAACAGTTGCGAGGCTAGCCGCGAGTAAAACTGTGCAAATCTCTAGTCTAAATTCCATCATCTGTAAAACGTGTACCTAGTGCCTAAAATATAACAAACATTTTAATAAATTGTATTATAAAATGCTGAGTTTCTCCTAGGGCCTTATAAGGATCCATATAACTTATAACATTTATAACTCACAAGCAGGGACGAGGCTCACAAGCAAATAAAACTTTAAATAATTATGAGATAGCGCTCATGTATCAGCCGACCTCTCCTTTCAGCGTTATCAATATTTTTTATTCATAAATTCACATCACAAAACAAATAGGTTTCTTAGTTTGCAAGCGGTGCGTTGCGTAGACGTGCGTCCATAACTGAATACCTACTGGCGCTAGTCTAGTCTCGGACTGGTTGTTTGAGTGATTATGACCCGCCGCGGCGGCGGGGCAGGTTTCGACTGGGTGCGATGCACATTGAGTCAGACAATACTGCCTGGTATGTAGCATGATCCAAGAAAATATAAATTCATTCGCCAATGGCGATGATGACGACACAAGAGTCACCCACGTGACCATCGTGGCGCCGCCGTCGTCGTCGGAAGAGCATACCTTATTTTCTTTCTTATACCATGGTATGTAGCAACTGTTGACTGGCTACCAATAGGTAGGTCAACCACATGCTTTTATTTTATGTGCTTGTTTTGCTGCTGCACGTGAATTCTACGAGAACATTTTATGTTGTTGTGGTATGTCATTGGTCCTGCCTGCTTATTTTATATAAACCGCTTTATGGTTTATTTGCCTAGTTTGTGATGTCTCTCACTAGGCAGTACCTATATAATTATAAAGGAAGGTATAGGTGAAAGTAAAAGACCAGGATATTATCAATCTTTTATAAATATTGGTAAATATAGGTCAAATGTCAATTAAAATCAGAGGAAATAATTATTAATTTCATATCAAAATGGAAACATCCACACATTATTTTCTACACTTTATCATTCTAGCTCATTCATTAGGTAGCATCTGCTAATAAATATTTACCGTAACTACTTTTATAGGAACTTAGTTTATGAGTATAGCCAGTGGACGAGTGACGTTCAAGTAACTAAAATGACTTGACGCCGCGTCCTCGTCCTACCAGCTAACTGTAAACTCGTTGAATCTATTATTAAATGCAAATAAAACTTGTAAGGTTCTCGGAATTAGAAAGCACTACGCTTACGTAATAAACATGAGTAAAAACTTATTCACCACTTAAATGCGATAGAGTGTAGAAAATGAATAAAACCAATAAAACTACATAATAATATTAGTTTTCCATGATTTAATGAAATAAATAGCGCAGATAGCGATGCGCTGAGCATTGCATCATGCTGTCCGTACCTGAGCTTTTATTGGTTTTATTATTGCATTACGACAAAACTAAAGTATTGAGACATGTTGATTGTGCACCATTCACTTTGCAATCTCAACTATCTCGGGCCGATCTTAAGTTTACCTCAAATGCTGCACAATATCTACGCAAAGTGTCATTTACAAACTAATTAATAAGAAATAACCATTTTAATACTATACGACATAAATAATAACACATTTTAAACAATTTAACTGCTTCTTTGACTTAAAATCTCTTACGTCTATTTTGACTACACTAATAGTATATATAACCAAGTCCGTTATATAGATATTATCCTATACTGACATTATGTAAAGGCGGTAGGCAGACAACTTCTTAAAACTACGGACTCAGTAACAGAGCGAGTGTTATTCTCTAAAGTAAACAACGCATTCGTACGCATCGGCATAGTCTGGGGAAACCTAACTGAAATCCAACACTTAATTATGTCCATTTTGATGTTTGTAAAGATGAATATCAGATCGCAAGTTTATGATAAATGGAGTCAGGTTAGGAACCAATGCGGTAAAATGATTCAAAATGACAACAAACTTTTGGGGAACTACCATTGTGCCATATACATATATACAAAGTTACCAGATGCAGTAGGTATGCTCAATAGAATGGAGCTTTACTTTTGGCCATTCACATAACTAAAAACAAAATATCAATACTTCTTACATAAAATAGCATAAACATGCAAATAATAAAATACATTCAGGCCACCCAACTATGGTAGAGAGATCTCAAAAAATAGACAACACCATCACTAACTATTATTGCTGTTCTGTGTTTATGATAATGTTTATTTATCTCTGTAACATAGCCAGGTTGATACAGTATAGCATGGGTACATAGTATTATATCGAACGTACATACATTTTTTAATAAATACTTGTAACAAACAAACAAACAAACCTACATGCGCATGTACACACTACAGTTACTATTGGTGACTTCAACTTATAATGAATAAATGAATCAGTCTTTTAAAATGACCACATGTTAATGGTCACATGATACTATTTAAAATGACCACATGTTAATGGTCACATGATACTATTTAAAATGACCACATGTTAATGGTCATATGATACTATTTAAAATAACCACATGTTAATGGTCACATGATACTATTTAAAATGACCACATGTTAATGGTCACATGATACTATTTGAAATTACCACATGTTAATGGTCACATAATACTATTTAAAATGACCACATGTTAATTTGTAATTTTGTAATTTGTAATTTCGTTTATTGATAAAAATATTACATGATTTTGGTACATAGTGTCTTAAATCCTAAGAATATTGGTCACATGATACTATTTAAAATGACCACATGTTAATGGTCACATGATACTATTTAAAATGACCACATGTTAATGGTCACATGATACAATTTTTCCAAGGCATTGTATTTCTCTTTAAAATCACTCTGTTCCTGAGTCAAACTTAAAATACATACAATAAATTTTATTGCTTACAGGAAAAAAGCACTGCACATTTTGAATGATACTTCAACACATGAATGCCATTATGAAGTAAATGCTTTCCCATAACTGTACATATAATCTAAACACCAGGTTTTAGATAAAACTGTCCATTCATTAACAAACGAATGAAACATGATTAACATCATTATACTAAGTTCTGAGATGTTACCGATCATCAGCTCAGTGGAATTAATTTATCTAAGTATGAAATGTTATTTGACTATGGGCTAAAGTACATTTCCTATAAGAATTCACTACAACTTTAGGAAGACATCTCTAGCTTAGAGCGTTATGCGACAGCCCCCACCGCGCCGCCGGGCCGGGGCCGGGCGCCTAGCGCTGGCGGCGCGACGCTCTACCAGCAAGCTGAACAAAGCGCGCTCCACGACTAACCAACTAAGAAATGACTTTATGATGCAGTGGAATCTCCATTCATTTAACAGCATTCAAATATACAAATCATATTCCAAATATCTATTCTGATTATTTAAAAAAATTTCATGTTGTTCATTATTTTAGTAATAATTTTGTAGTTGTACATAATTATATGAATATTATTATAAAAAACATTGAAATAATTTTATTTATCAATTTACTCTGTATATTTTGTAGACAGGTTTTTTATGTTCCAATTATGTTTAATATTTTATTTGTATGGACTGTCTGAATTTAATCATTATTAATTTTGTATACAGTATACAAAACATTTTATACCTATTATGACCTTAAATAGTTTTATTTAACAAAGCAACATTATTGTAATCAGTTAAATTGTAAACAAGATGTTTAGTCCTGAGTCATGTCTCATGTTGCAGAATTAAATCTACAAGGAATTATGTCAATTTTACAAGTCACAACAACATATTATTTAACATTTGGTGATAATTATGTGCAAAATTACCAATGCACTGGGATAATATGAACCAAACAAACACTGGATTAAATATTAGTCAAAAGTTAATTACAGCTAAAATCTTACTTTAATCTAATCTAATCAGCTACACAAGTAACTGGGACTGTTGAAATTACACTTTTATGGAAGTTGTATAAAAATTATAATATTATAACATTTTGTCTTCGTAAGTCCATCAAAAGAAGGTCAGATTAGCAAAAGCCTATCACTCCATTGAATCATGTTATTTATGATGAAATAACTGGAATACAACTAATGGTAGCTAAAAAGTGATAGAGTGTCGCCAAGTGCCACTATGTTAGGTGGTTTGTATGAACTGACCAAACAAATTATTTGATAGCAGAAATTGTTAATGCTGCTCTATAAAAATGGAATCCAATGTACATTATTGCCTTCATTAGTGCAGTATTAGTTGTATGACACATAAAAAATTTAAAACGAAATATCACAAAGCCTAAAATTATAAGACCACTTCTGCATCAATTTCCTGAAACAATTGGCACTTTGCATGCTCCATTATAGTCATTTTTGCCTAATCTTACACAAATCAGTCAATCCTCTTTCCTCTAATGTAAAACTAAACAAGGCAACTAACTTAATACTTACATTGAGACTGTACATAGACATTGTCACAAGCACAACCAACGCGGACGCGGCCGCGACCGACGCCGGCATGGGCGACTTGAAATGCAATGCAATTAGAGAATACAACTCACAAACATCAACTCTACAAGATAGTTACATAAACTAAAGAATAATAATATTCGAGGAGGGTCGGGGTACTTCTAAAGCAGAAGCAAATCTACAAACAAACCGAAAGTGGCATACTTGTTGAATGCGATCACGAGTGCTTGACTACGATAACACCGGACCGCGGCACTTTCTTCGTGAGCGCGAGTGGCGCGTCGGCGCCTTCCTCGCGGAACAGGTGGTCGCCCTCCAGGTGCCGGATCGCCTCCACGATGGTCTCAAGGTTCTGTCGGCTCGTACTGGCTAGGTAAAGCCGCGATGGCCCCTCGGCCGCCGCCTCAGGTAACACCTCCACCTCCACGCGTGGCTCCGCCTTTATAGCTGCTTCCAGCAGCGGCGCGGCGACCGCCGGAGCAGCTTCCACCGTACTCGGGACTTCCACAACTTCCTCGCCCTCCAGCTTGCACACTGCCTCCTCTGACTGGTCCAAGTGAACCACAGGACGTGTCAGATCGCACCCCGTGATGGGGTACACCTGACTTTCCAATGTTTGTATGCGTTCTTCCAGGTGGCGTCTCAGTCGTCTTTCTTTATCCAATTGGTCGCGGAGCTCCACACCTTCTATATCTTTCTTTGAGGGTAAAGTTATCAATGCTACTGGAGTTGGTTCGGGAGATTGTGTTAAAGAAATTCTATCTTCTGTAGAATCAGGAATAGATGGCACATGTGTGACTATTTCATTTTTCCTTTTTTTGAGAGGTATTTCTCCACCTTCATGTTGATTCAGTAATCTTTTTAGTTGACAGTTTTGTGACAGAAGCCTTGTTTTTTCTTGTTCCAAATTGTAGATATATTCAGCAGTTTGTTGTAATATAGCAGCCTGGAATAACAAATTATGGTATAGAAGGCAGAAAGTTTGTATTGAATATTTTATACATGTTTAGATTTTAATAGTTTGCTGGGGTTTTATATCTATACATATATATACTATAAATAAAAATGAACCCCTATTTCTCCTGTTCCGGCTATAACTTGTGAACCGCTGTACCTATTTCAATCATTTTTTTAAATGTTTTCTAATATTTCGTAGAAGGATCATACTTAAAAAAATATAGAAAATTGCGTAGAAACTCTAATTTAAAAATTTAAGAAAACTTAACCACTACCTTTATTATGAACTTTTTAATGTAACCTTAGCCCTAGCGTTATAAACTCTTTGCTAAGCACGTTTGTAATAACTGTATTAGTCTAGTCTATAATAAGGCATTAGTCCACCATTAACAATCTTAAAAGCCCATTGCTTTTCCCATTCATCACACTCAAAGTCCACCATCATGGGCAGTCTAGTTTTTCTCATCAAAGGATTTATAACAACTACTTCTGACTTGACTTCTTTGTTATTGGCAATATATGTATGTCTGATATACCACTTATCTACCAGTGTCCAGTTCATGAAAATGTCATAGTCATGGCATGGTGGTGTGGTTACAATAAAATTCAAACAACAATATAAATATCTTTTACCATAACATCTGTGTAAAAAAAGCTTTCAGCAGTCATTGTCATTTCAACTTACTTTACTCAATTTTTCGCCTTCATGACGAGGTAGTAATGTTCTCAGGGCTTGAAAACCAGCGTTGATGCTCTGCATGCGTCGTCTTTCATTGCTATTAGCAATTTCTCTGCGAATCCTCTTCTCTGCTTCCATTGTTTTGCCAGGAGGTAGATGTTTGTCTCTGAAATTTGTAAATCAAATTGAGTATAATATCTAGTTACCTACATCAAGTAGGTACATTTTCAAGTTAATGTATAAATACCTACTAGCAAAATTTTATTATTCAATTTACTTCCGGGAAAAATTCATATGGTCACATTTTTTATCTTGTTCTACTAGGCAAAAGGCAAATAGTGTTAAACAATAAGCACTTCCATTGAACAAAATTATTAGGTAGGTAGCACCTCTTTATTAAATAAATAAATAGTTACTATTGTTTGTTTTGATAGTTCAAAGGACCTGGCATTACAGAGCTGATGCGCGGTAGGATATGTCACTGTATTTACGATTTTTTCGATTCATGATGATAAAGCCTACATACTACGCCTATTTCATAATTTTATTTGACCAAACATGGCGGCTCAACAGCTGACTACTGACCGGTACGGGGCGTGATCGTGGTCTGATCAATGGCTCAAATGAGTAATCTATCATAAATAATCATCAACACACAATGTTTACACACAAATAAAACTCAGGTGCTATGTATCGTTCCCGCAAAATGAAAATAGTGCAAAGTAAAGGCGACCACGCCGCCGGTTAAACATACCTGGAAAAAGCGTGATCAGATGCTTCTTCCTCGTACAAGTTGTAGTCTTCTACCTCGAGCAAACATACATCATTAGCGTGTAATGACATTACTCCAGAGCTATTATTTATTTTCACCGCATCTAAATTCGTGAGAAGAATACAGCGATGAGAGCTGTAAAAGTTTATTCGCGGTAGAATCCACAATGGCGGGAAATGACAATGAGCTTAGTCAGGTGACGCTTCACAGTTTTAGGAGAACTATAGATCCCACCGCATCAAAATCAAACAGTAACACAATTTTATCACACACAGATACACAGTTCTAACAAAATTTTCACAAAACACATCGATATTCTTCGAAAAAACGTAAATTTTACGAGGCTAGGGCAAGGCAACACAGCTTCGTCTTACTTACACCATTATACCACAGACAATTGTTTTTTTTTTTCATTCTCACTCGTTGGCATGGCAAGCAATGCTTGCATATTCAATGGTCGCGCGATTGTCTCACGGATTGGCGCGAGATTCAATTTTTTTTTTTGATTTGTAAGATTTTCTTTGTTAAAAGAGAATAAAACTAACGAAAAAATTATTTAGTGCAAATCTTGAACTATATTCTATGAACTCATCATAAAACCAACTTCAATTTAATTGTATTATAAAAAGGTTTGGAAAAATATTGATTTGTAGTTCAAACAAATCGCTTATTGTCCCAATACTCCAAAACTACCAATGATCCGAAGTAAGATTTTTCATAACTAACATAATAGAAAATGGTTTAAGAATTGCACCAAATTACTTTCCGTTGGTTTATTCCGTGAAGAAAGCAGAATACATTAAAAACTACAAAACAAATTGATTCTTGCGTCAACCCGCGACGATCAACCTTCGAAGACAAGTTAGTGTGTTACACAGATGTACTAGGAATACCCTTCACTATTATAATTTGAAGGTCCTAGATAGCCACCAAAAGCAAACACGGACGGAAATCCAGGGGCTGCTTAATAGCCCGGCTAGATGCTCAAACATTTGTGCATGCATGATTGCACAAACAACGTTAAATAAAATAAATAAATAAATAATGTTGAACAATTCACACAGCATTATCTAGCCCCAAGCTTGCAAGCAGAGCTTGTGTTATGGGTACTAGATAACTGATATACATAATACAATATATACATAGATAGATATTTTTATTATACATAGAAAAACGACCAGACCACCCTGAACAAATATTTGCAGATCGTACAAATATTTGTCCCGAGGCGGGAATCGAACCCGCAACCTTCTGCGTCGCAGGCGGACCTTCGCCCACCGCGCCACATCGGACGTCGTAGTTTGCGCAATTTTAAAGTTAAAAAAATAACGAGCGAACGAATATAACGTCAAAAAGACGCGCGATGGACGATAAAATATTTCGCTTCGTATTGTATTTTATATTTTCTTTTTTAATCAAACATAATCTAATCTTAAAATTATTCAGACACTCTAAACCAGAGAACGTTTTTTTAGTGTCTGCGGTTACAACGAGTTGCCTTGCCACACATTTGACATGAAGTTATCGAACAATATTACTATAGATAATAAACATTCTAAGTCTAAGTACTTATATGAAAGGTTGAAACAAATGATACCAATATCTACCACTAAAGGATACGGTTACACAGTTTTCTAAACAATGTTATTTTGTCGTTAATTGCCGAGCGGCAAACAGGTTTTAGAGTACAGGGTGACTAGCGGTTGCTATCTGGAAAAAATATAAATTCGTTAAGTCGTAGTAGTGCGTAGATATTTAACATTATAATTAGGTTTTACAATGTAACTAGGTAGGTAAAAATGTCGGTCATATTCTATTATAAATTATCTAAGAAGTTTTTTGTATTTATGAGCATCTCATAAATACAATAGTTTTTTGTGTTGACTTGTTCTAATAGTTTGCGTGGTAGTTCATTTAGTAGGTATCAAATAATCTGTGGTTCGCCTCCCATAATGATTATTCATTTTAGGAATACTGTGTTTTCTCTGTGTAATTTTCCTAGTTATAATTGTGATACGGGCTGTATTATGAAATTGCTCTGTTAGGTTTAGTTTAATTCTTTCTTGCCCGGAAGTACGCCAGAAAATTTGAATAAGCCCATGACGTTGTCTTGGAAATCATTTTAAATTTATTGAGGTGTTATAGATTTTAAAATCCTGTACATACTGCAAGTTAAATATTTTATTAGTTTCTGTTTTGAACGTACGGCCATAGCAGGCACGTATCATGCCTGAGCGTGTTGAAAGCCTTGCTAAAATCGATGAATAACAGTATGACATGTTGTTTGTCATTGAGTAGCTTATTAACTTCATCGTTGAATTTAGATAATAGCAATGTAGTCGACTTACCAGGCTGAAACCCGTATCGTGCATTATTGATTACATTATTCTTGGTATAATAATCTTGAAATTGCTTGCAAATGAATTTTTCAGCTATTTTATCTATGACTGGTAGAATAGTTATGGGTCTATAATTTTCATATTCGTTATGTTTTCCTTTTTTAAATATAGGTCTCACTATACCTGTTTTTAATTCTTGAGGATATTTACCTTCCGTTATGGTTTTATTTATTAATGTTGTTATTAATTTTATTATTTGATCACGTATGTATTTTAAGTTAATACACCGGATACCATCAACACCAGGTGATTTTTGTGTTTTTAAATGTTTTTGTTATTATAGTGCTATGCCCGCACTTTGGGTAATCTTAAAGAATTTAATAATATCCCAAAACAAAGCTAACGGCGCTATAGTCCGTAAGTCGCAAAGATTTTCGACAGGTCGGGTACTTGCCTCCGTGGCGCAGTTGGTTAGCGCCAACTGCGCCACGGTCCCGCCGGAGTCGTAAATATTTGGGATATTATTAAATTCTTTTTAATTGTTGCAATATTTTTGTTATATCTTTTTGAGTAGCTCTTTTTATGTATATTGACTTGTTTTCTTGAAATGCGTATGTTGATTCATTAATAAGGCGTTTATTAAAAGTTGGCAAGATCTTTTTTACGTTTTCGTCAAATTCTTTACCAAAATTATCAGCTATATTTTTTGTTGATATATTACATTTCGTAAACGCTTTAACAATGACATCATCAACTGATTTTTTTAACCTTCCTGTTAAATTATTCAAAATTTCCCATAATTTCTTAGGGTCCTTTTTATTTTCTTTTATTTGATCATGGCGTACACAGGCACAGGCGTACACAGGCGGTTATCCGGATTTACCTGAAATCCGAAATAATCCTCGTCTAGATACCATCGGAGTTCCAGTATTTTCTGTGTCAGATCTTTGCTTAAGCCTAAACTATGCGAGAGTCGCAATGACTCTGGGATAGCCGGAAGTACCTGAGCAGAGAAGAGCACCAAACACAACAAGATAGTCTTCGTTCGGTGGAAGACCATCCAAAAAACAGCGTGTGCGACCATTAATTACAATATTTAAAAACGAGCGTATCCAGCTGGCTTATAGTTCAGGGCGATCCCCCTATTCCCCCGACATTAATTCCTGGCCACGGCCTTGGCTGCTTGGCTTTATCCTGTACTAGACTAATGGTGCGAATTAATTAATCGCGGGCGAATAAATAATATTTTAAATAAATAAATCATTTAAATAAATATTATAAATAAATGATTTATTTATCTATAATATTGTTTATTCATTCAACATTTGCTGAGCATCTTGCTGGCGCAAACTGTGTTTGTGCAATCATGCATGCACAAATGTTGGAGCGTGTAGCCGTGCTATAAAACTTCACTCACCAGCAGGCTTACCATGGATACCATATAACGTAACGTGTTATCAGCGTTATTTGCGCTAATTTTAATGCGCTACGTTAATTATAACGCCAATAACGCGCTATAGGCGCTAATTACATTTGTATTTTTTTTTATAACGCGTTAAAATTAACAGACCGCGATATTTACTTCAAAATTAGCACACGCGTTACGTTATGTGTTACGTTATATGTTATTATCCATGGTAAGCCTGCTGGTGAGTGAAGTTTTATAGCACGGCTACACGCTCCAACATTTGTGCATGCATGATTGCACAAACACAGTTTGCGCCAGCAAGATGCTCAGCAAATGTTTGAGCGTGTCGCCATGCTATTAAGTCTTGCTCTATGCTCGGTAAATTTTTATAAGGTTGGTATAAAGGTGAAAGTTCAATGCATTTCAATGCCATAGTGTCATTGACTCGAGTTTATGTTTAAAGGTTGGCCAAAATGAAGCGTCTTGAAAGCGAAGACCAATCACAGCTTCGTTTCAATTTTGAATAATTTGAGGAGGGGATTTCATCCCACCGCCATATTGTGTTGAGCTGTGAGTGCTTGAAGTGATTTTTTTGTCAAGTTCTGTGTAAATTCTTTGTCTTATTATTTTGGATTGGAAAGAATAAAGGTAAGGAAAATTTAAGCTCTACTTTTTGTCATCATATGCTCTGATATTCAATATTTTTAACTCACGAGCATGCAGAAATACCGGCTGCAGGAATCACTAGTTACAATACCTACCGTATGTATCTATTGCATTGCATCGATACAGTTTACCTACTCGCACTGCAATATACACCAGAAAATACATTTCGTGGACGATACGATTATCTTGATAAAATAAACCTACAAGGCGATCGTCATGCCACCCTTCCATTATCATTCTGTTGAATAAATCGCGAGTCTATCAAATGGGTGCTGTTCGAATTCTTCACCCATTTCCGAGCATCACCTTGCGACACTTACGAATTATTATTGCAGTTCCATCAATACACAGTATAGAAATTTAAGAGAAAGTTTATAAAGTTATAGGATGCTTACCGGAAAAGAGTCCTTTGTTAGGAACGAAAGGATGATTCATAGTCATGAGTAATTGGGGGACAATACAACTTGAGCAAGGGAGTGCTAACAGTTGGTCTACTTACGGTACAACATTTTTATGGTTAAATTGTTAGGGATAGACAATGGGTAAAGAACCACTAAGACATTTGAAAGCACTTTTTTTCAATAGATGCAGGTTGTCAAAAACTACTACAATAAATAAAAAATTACGGGATATATTATAATAAATCCCAAACAAATTATGCTAACTAAATTCATTTTAATTATTCGGATATATTTGCTCTGCCCTTTCCTCTGCCCTATCCCCAAAATGAACTTTATGATGTACCTTTGAAGGAAAAGAATGCCATAAGTATTACAATGCAAAATATTTAGTAACAATTCTGCGCGATACATTCTCATATAAGAGCCAACAAAATGCATTTGCATGCACCGCCCACTCTCCCTCCAACTTTATGCACACACACAACTTAAACTGTAAAAGAAATGACCACACCAAGAAAAAAAGTCGTCAGCTAGGTAGTTTTGTCTCTCTATGAGACATCATCAGGACACTACAATACTCACCTTTCACACTGAATTGCCGAGCAACAATGACAGTCCTGCCATTGATGCCGCCTCCCTAACCTCCCCTCATGAGTAGAGTATTTATGTTCTAATAAAGTTTTCATTCCTATAGTTTGCAATGGATATTTGCAAAGTAACGCCTGAATCTATTATTTATTTAAAGTATGCCATTTTATGAAGAGATAACTTGGAGACAGGTAAAGATGTCTTGTGGACATGAGTGATCAACCTCTCATAGCATTTAGATTTTTGTTTCGGGAGTATGTCATTGAGGTAGTACCCCATAGAGTTGGACCAAATGCGGACATATTGACACCTCCGTAGAATAAAGTCAGACCTATGAAGTTGATATTCCTTGAGTCAATATGAGTACCTACTTCAACCTAAACCCCTTATACTTCTTCCATGCAGTTATTTTCTTGTGTACATCCTTATTGTTGACAGGTGAGGGAATGAAGACTGACAGAAAGCAATATTTCATAGACACAATTACTTTTTTAAATAGCGATGTGAATCTGTCGACTCGTAAAATATCGGGATTTTAATCGAGTTGTTAAAATATCTTTAGTAAATTTGTTCTTGAAAAAGTATTGAAGTTAATATTGGAATGAAAAAATATTTAGTAACAATTCCATGTTTAACTTTCTCTGATTCTCTACACGAGACATCTTCAGTGCCGCGGACAGAAGCAAGTAGCAAATAAAAGGATAAAAATAATATGATTTATTGTGTTTAATACCTGTGGATTCTTAAGTCATAAAGACACCTGATTATGTCTGGAAAAAAATACAAAATGTTGAGCAAAAACAACAAAATCAATTATAACTTCTTCATAAACAAAATCGATTGTCAGAAAAAATCTAATTTGCAATTAGGATAAGCATTAGGACATGGCTATTTGATTGTCAGTTGAACCAAAAAGAAAATAAGAGTGTGGTTGGTTTAGGTACTATTACTATTACGGTTACTATTTATTCTGATTCAAAAATCTGGATATTTTTTTATGAATATTGGTGGAAAATATTTAACGACATTATTGGTATCATCGAAGCAAAGCACAGAAGCTCAAAACAATTTTAATTCAACATTTAATTGATCACTCGTTCGTTTTCGAATTCAAATTCAAACTTTTTTGCTACACATGTGAGATTATGCGCTGTTGAAGTATGTGTTTTAGTTTTTAGTAATAACTTTGCTGTTACCTTGTTGTTTTCAGTTATTGTTAACTTTCATTCATAAATGTTTTAGTTAACATAAAATATCTGTTGGAACTTGGAACCGTGTGTGGTGAAGTGTGATCTATGACACAGAGATCTTTTTCGGGTTCCGTACCCAAAGGGTGAAAACGGAACCCTATTACTAAGCCTCTGCTGTCTGTCTGTCTGTCCGTCCACCGTTCAGCGCGCTGTATCTCATGAACCTTGAAAGGTAAACAGTTGAAATTTCCATAGAACGTGTATTTCTATTGCGGATTTATCAACAAATACTTAATATAAATTAAAGGGTGTAGGCATACAAAAAACTCGATGTTATTTGGTATTATTGCACTACTTTTGTCAAGGCTATTAATCTCTTGAATCGTAATAGGTAGACAGTTCGAGATTTAGTCAGGGTGTGTACAATTATTGTCGCTATAACAATAAGTAACAAATATTTAATAAAAGGGTCCAACGTCCATACCAAGTTGAGTAGCGATCAGCGAAGTTAGCAAGGTCGGCCGCGGTCAGTACTTGGATGGGTGAACGCAAAAGTTGGTTTTTCGAATTTTTCAAATTAAAATATCAGTTTCCTAGATTTTCTTTTGCAAAATAGTTATACCTATGTATAAGATGGTACGGAACATGCCTCCCCAAATAACTTTTTGCCACAACGAACATGGTTGGCAGGCGGATTGGTGATCACATCACAGTTGAGGTGTCAAAATGTACAGAAATAAGCTGCTGCACTTCCTTTAGCATGTTCATTTATTTGACTCGTATGTTAACACATCCACGGCTGAAGTTTGGAGAACTCGATTCTAACGCCCCGCGCGACCGTCGCGCCGCGCCACGCCATGCGGGTCGGCACGGCGCCAGTTTATCAGTCCTCCCTACGTTAAAGCCTCTTTTAAGTGTTCATTCCACTTTTGTGTGCATGTGTGGTGTGGATCTCCTCAAAATAAAAAGGCTGAGACGGGTGTTGCTCCAACTTGAAAATAAAACCTAACAGGCTAGAGGTTTCTTCGTCAGTTGTTTACTTCAGTCTACATACCGAAGCGACGGAAATAAAATATATTTTATGTCCATGTCAGTATTAAGTTAATTATTAATTTATTAAAAATTTTACTTTGAAATTATTAAGAATTTGCCTTTTAAGTATACATTTATTGTATATTTTGAAGAAAAAAAATGTAAATGATTTGTTTAGGATGGCAAAGGGTGAAAGAATCCCAAAAGTGAATTTATCCAGTTAGATTCCAATGTTACCTATATTAGTCCAGTACTGCACTCATATGGTTGGTGCAGAGTTACCTGTGGTTGCAGTTATCTGTGGTTGCAGCCCACAACTGATCCCACTACTGGATGCAGCATGCTGTAATGCATAATTATGTTTGTATTGCTTTTCTTCAATAGTACGTACTTAGTTATTGTCTCGACTGTTCTTTCCCTCAAAACATTAATACAGACAGACTAAATATTTTCTTTTTAGTTATTGGCGCAAATACGATTTTTCATACATTTCGCTAAGGCTGCATTTTAAACGCGGTCTTTATTATTTCTAAAACACGCGCGGGAAGACAAGCAGAACCTAATAATATTATAAATGCGAAAGTGTGTTTGTCAACCAATGGACTTGATTTTTGGCATAGAGATAGTTGAATGAAAGGATGGAGGGTAATAAAGGGAACTTCTTGTCCTGGTAAAACTTTCATATTCCCGGGATATTATTGAGAAAAACTATCTTTTTATCCTCCTAGAATGAATGTGAAAATCGAATTTAACGCGGGTGAACCGCGGGGAACAGCTAGTCCTACTTCCTACTAATATTATAAATGTCAAAGTTTGTATGGATATTTGTTACTCTTTCATGCAAAAACTACTGAACCGATAAGGCTGAAATTTGGATGGGTATAGTTTGGGACCTGGAATAACATATAAGCTATTTTTTATCCCGATAAAACGCGAGCGAAGGCGCGGGCAGCAGCTAGTATTATATAAATAGGTTCTAATATCGTTTTATACGCGGATCTCACACAGATTACCTTCTAAGAATAATTTAGTGGTTTTAAAAAATGATAAGGGACTAAATATTAAGATATTTTTATTTAATAATATGCCAAAAAGGTAATCGCATCCCGTGCTGGGGACGCTTCCGCACCCATATAATTATAACAAACACTTTCAATTCATTCATTTTACACTGTTTTTACCCGACTACGACGAGGGTTATGATTTTGACACCCTATGTATGTAGCCGATTTTCATGTTCCCACGTAGCGCTGAAACTACTGGTCCGATTTCAACAAATGAGGTGTCGTATGATTCGTCTTAATAGCCCGATGGTTATAGGCTATGTGACGTCAGATAAAAATGGGGGTCTAACGAGATAGCGGGGGTCTAAGAAAGGGTCGAAAATCTCAATGTTAGTAAATATGCTCGTCTGTGGTATCGTTGCAAAGGTCTTTGTTTGTACTTTCGAAACCGTTTCTCAAACTTTTGTGAGGTTAACGATTCTTAAACTATTAGCAAAAAGGTGTAAAAAAATACAGTTAAAAACTAAACCCGACTACATAAAAGTCATAAACAAGCGTTCACCTATTGTCCATAGCATTTTCTTTTGATACTTAGGTAGTCGGAGGCACCCACCCCATATACCTAGGGTACAATTAGTATCAAAGGCCTCCGACTACCTAAGTATCAAAAGAAAATGCTATGGACAATAGGTGAACGCTTGTTTATGACTTTTATGTAGTGGGGTTTTAGTTTTTAAGTATATTTTTAAGTTTTGCGAACAAACACTAATCCCATGCATGGAAATAAAATGTTTATGGGACCAACTCTGGATCATCCTTTATACAAAAGCAAAGGAATCATCAATATCGATCCACAATTGAACGAGAATTCGGCGAACATATACATAATAAAATACATAACTGCAGCCGAACATATTTTCGAAGTCGGTTATAAATAATTAAGTCACATACAAACGCTGAAGTCCAGGTCCAGTGTATCTTATTCCTGAATTGGAATCAGATTCAAAATTTTTAATCAACAGTAGATAATTGTTCACTTTTAGGTCCAATCGGCGCGGGGCGGAAAGCCTACTTATTAAGGTGCGTGTCAATATGCACTCTCATTGCTTGCACCTTTGACTCCCAAATTTATAACACAAATTCCTTCCACATTTGTCTGGGATCCATTTTAAAGCCCCCCATAAGACTTGTAGAAATCTCGCGTGTAACGTTTGTTTATAAACACGTGGTGATAAAGCTTTTTGAGTGTAACCGTTTTCGAGTCGTCCAGCTAGACTAGAGCGAGCGTTTAGTGAGTTTACGTTCACGAATTTATACAAGAGAGCACTCGTCTCGGGCCGACAACCTTGAACGCGAGCGAGTCAAGGTCGCGCCCGTACACGGGGTCCTCTCGAATTGAACGCAAGCAAGGGCCGAGCTCAGAGCGCTTCCATGACAATAATAATTTCGGGTTGACTGCTTGTAACTTACGGGCGGGGGGTATGTTATTAACTGCAGGTCAATGAGCTGAGCAAGTGAACCAATAATAACATGTCCCGAATACCGTTTCTTTCGGTGCTACGCTGCTCGAGCTTAGTGCGAATAATATTTTATTTTATACATACCTACCTACCTACGTAGTTGTAACATGGTGTTGCGTGCACGCAGTACCAATTCCAAATTTGTTCTCATCTGTTAACATTTTCGCCATCTGTCGTTAATGTATGTACTTTATTATCAAAGAAAGAAATCGGAAAAGCTAGTGTGGTACGACGTGGATATACCTAGGCCAACGCACCTATAGCCACACACTGCGTGCTTAGCAATAAGGCAAACGCTGGGGCTAAGGTTACATTAAAAAAGTTTCTAGTAAAAGTAGTCATTAGGTTTTCCAAGTTTCTGCGCAATTTTAACACCTTCTATTCTACGAAGTTATAGAAAACATAAATAAAAAAAGATGAATGAAATCTGTTAAACCGTTGTCAAGTTATAGCTGGATCAGGAGAAATAGGGGTTCATTTTTAAATACTTATATTTAGATTAGCATTATATCTACTAGTGTACTGAGCAGTAGCACACGTGTCGCGTCGTGGTGTACTGAGCAGTAAGTAGAACACGTGTCGCTTGGTAGGCTCAGTATAAATAGATAAATGAAGAGAGCACTAAGACAGGGTGTTTTCGCCTTGCCCATGATCCGTCACGATCTTGGCCGCTTCTGTTCTGTTTAGTACTCTACTGGAGCGGAATGTAATGCCTAGTTGTAAACAAAGGCCGCTCGCTGGGATATTTTCGTCCTGCGATGTTTGCGCCGGCCAAGATAACGCAGGAGCCCGCCCTGTGTGACTAATGTCACTGGCTATTATTGTTTGTACTCACAGTACAGTGCCTAGATAACTTCTTGGATATTGTTCGTCAAAGGAGACAATTAAAGAATTCCATAAGTTACTTCGACTTTCTTCAAATCAATAATGATGTCCTCCTAGCCGAATTTCGACCACGGGGTGGCCAATCTCAACGAAGAGTATCCAGATGCGCAGGACATATTATAGTGATCAAGTGTGTGCGTGCGCAAACACAGGTGCACTCTCTATTACCCTCACTCTCATAATCCGATGGGAGGGCAGACCGACACCGGCTTATTTAAATGAAATGAAACATGTTTATTTACCTTACGAACTACTACAACATAATAATTAAAAATAATATTGAATACTAGGTTGCGTGATTTTGTGCGTAGCAGGGCGTAAGGCAAACGTGGCTCCGCTCAGCATTGTGCTGGATACACACTGACGTATGCTAGCACCCAACGCTGGTTTTCAGCGGGAACCAAACGAATTACGTCACGGGCTTAACGTGCTTTCCGAAGCACAGGAGTTGTAAGACCGCCAACTTCCTGACTCCGGGCTGCTACTGTGAATGTTTCTTGCTAAAAAAAACTCAATAACAACTATTGGCCCGACTTGAATTTCTGGACCTGATGAGAAGAAAAAGAGAGTATTTTCATATCGCATAGCCAATAAAATGTTAGGCATTCTTTCCACATGAATGTTTTTTCAATAAAATGGTGTATTTTCTTAGTTATAATAGGAAGGTGTTAATGAGTACAGTCATTCATTAATAATACAATTACATATATACTATAATGTGAAATACCTATCTATTAGTGAGTGGGTATGAATCACCGAACAACGGATCATTTAAAATGGCTTCTAACAAGTAAAGAATCGTCATCTTGGTATGTATGTAGTACCTTACACTACGTTACCCCCGTTTGTTTATTTTGTATTAGTTTACGCACTTTTCGAAAACATAATTGGTGCTTCTTTGTTACGTTTGTTTTACAATAGTATGTGTGTTGTACCCACCCATATATTAATAATAATACAAAAGGTTTGATATCAATGAACGTAGTAGATACCTGCTCTATAAGTAGGTACAAGTGCAGTTTATTTTAGTGGTGCATCGAAATGCACTCGTTTTGTTGTACATATTATAATCGGACACTCCGCAGTTAAGTTTATTTCGGGCGAGTGACTGGCGTGCTTTGACCCACTGGCGTGCATTGTAATTTGAATGCCAACATGCATACGTCTAGCTGGCTAGTTTTATTTTTATCTGTTTTTTAGCTCCGGTACGTTATGTTAATAATATAAACGTCGTACTTAACCTTACATTACTTACACCAACAATAGTGTAGGTAGTGTCGCTACACTAGTATTTACCTTACCTACCAATAAACGTGTGACTCAATTTTTGCGGAACTTCCTCTCGTAGCAGTGAATCATCTATTGATGAATGAAACTACTCCCGTAAAGGAAGCTGACAAGTATCCATCGCTTTATAATGTGCCCTGCTGTCTATGACGAACCCGAGACTTGGTTATCAAAACCTTCAATGGGAATCTACAATTACATGACCATGACCCTCTAGTTTTCGTGATTGTTTGTTGCAAATCATTGCTGCTCAAAATATAAAAAGCTGTTTTGTCATAGGTGTGAATCGAAAATGGGTGCTAAACAGAGCAAGCGCTCGGTCGATATAAGCGGCAAGGAGGCGGAGGGCGGTGGCGAAGTGGCGGCGGCGGGTGCCGGCGGCGAGGGCCGCGTGGAGGCGCTGGCCGACGCCGACGCGCTCAAGCCGCAGCTCAACGGCGACGCGCACATCCAGCCTGAACCGACGGTACGTATACAGCGACAAGGAAGCGGAGGGCATCGGCAAAGTGGCGGCGGCGAGGGCCGCGTGGAAGTGCTGGCCGACGCCGACGCATTCAAGCTGCAGCTGGACGGTACGTAACACTATCAGCACATACCATGCCACAGGTGCTATGTTTGGCACCATCGCGCATAACACAGAACTATGAAATTGTTTTTAATTTAAACACTTGTCACTCGTCACGGATTAAATTCTTGGAATAGGTTCCATTTCTACTTGAACGGTTTTTATTGACATACATTTGTTCGTAGGTCGATGGACTTATAGAAATTTGTGTAAAATTTGTATGCCGTCATCGCAACATCAAAATATAACTAAGTTCACTATGATTAGAGCTCGTTAAAGCAGAGGTCATCGTAAATGGCATTCACAATAGATAGCACAATAGTAGGTATAGTATAGGTACATTATTATATTTATAACCAGCATCAAATTGAGATGTCCGTTATCCACGTCGTCGTCGCCCAGTTTGTCGCGTCGTCTGTCGCGGACTATTACAATTATCTAACAAAAGAGAATGAAAGGCGTAAGTATATTGAAGTACAATTGGTCCTGTATGTAAGCTGTGGGAGCATGCGGGCAGCGGATAGGGCTTCGAGCCTGGGGCCACATTCCACGCCACTGTCCTAATTAACATCACCCACCATTATGAACAACTGCGCCCATTTTGTATTGTATGTATATAATAATGGACTCGTTGTGTCTGTGTTTGTTATCATTATCCTTTATTATTTTTACGTACACATCCGTTTACGTTTACTTATGTATTGTAGTACCTAATAGATGTTCCAAAAGTCATCTCGTCGTGATCGAATGCTATTTATTTGTAGAGGCTAGTTTAGTTATAGGGTCTGGCATTCGTAGCTTGCCCTGTCAGGCGGTGCGGCCGGCCCTCCCCTCCCGCCACTTCCTGTCTAGATAATGTAACAATACAAACGTACATTTATATTATTCTGCAGAACCTATTAAGACATGCTATGGTGATAAAGGAAATAATAATTTTAAATTGTTTGTTAGCTAGGTAAGCAAGACCCCTGCGTCTTGCGAATGTCTATCTCGTTACAATTGAGTAAGGTAAGGTACCTATTCATAAAATTAAACTTTGTATGGTACTTATATATTTAAATTATTTTGTAGCATATAACAACTAGTAGTACATACTACATGCATATGTACATAATTATTGCAAACAGTTCGATAAAATGGTCCAACTATCAGCGACAATTACGTGACGATGTTTGTCTTATGGGTAGATAATTAGAGCCAACTTGAATGAACCTCTGTATTCTTGGAATTAGCACTGAGTAATTGAGATAAGGGATAGTGCCGGTAGGTTGCTGTCGTGTTCTGAATTTTCCCCTGTTCTTACAACGTAGTAATAAGTAATATTATATTACTGCTGTAGTTGGCCAGCCTGAAGGGCTGGCGCGGCGGCGTGTATTGATTTTCGCCCGTGACTTGCATGCACTGCAAGGGTTGCATTGCATTGCACGCGACTATCTATCTGCACAGGCTTACGTATTTACACGTATTACCAATCAATGACATTTTGGGTTCATTATCGAATTGTTTGTGAATGATGTACTCGAGTTGTGCCGGTCGCAGGGTGGCTTAAAAATTGACCCTTCCAACTCGATGCATGGATGACTTAAGAGTCAACCGAAGGAACCTACCCGAGGAAGGGCAGCAGCTTCCTTTTGTGTATGTTTGACACCTTAACTGCGATCACCAATCCGCCTGCCAAGCGTGGTGATTGTGTCAAAGTATGTCCCCTATTTGTAGAAGGCACGCTCTGCAGTGAAGGCATGTTTGCTGAGAAGGAGGAGGTCTTAGTTATGTTCAAATTACTCATGATGGATAAACATTTTAGGATAAAGAGAAGCAGCTAGACAGCGGTACCCCTGAGAACGAAAAGGACGCGACCACCGAAAAGGAAGGCAAAGAAGAGAAGGAAGAAACCGATAAAGAAGCAGAAGCGGCTCCTCTCGCCAACGGAGAGCCCGACGAGAAAGCGGAGGGCGCGGACGCGGCGCCCGCGCCCGAGGATGGCAAGAAGCACAAAAAGGAAAAGGTAGCTTGTTTTGTCTCATCATGGGATTTATGTTTTGTATAGTGCTTACCCACACTTAGGAAAAATCTACGAATTAAATAATATCCCTAGAAATTACGACCTAGGCGGGACTTGAACCCGCAACCTTCCAATGAATACGGGAACGCGCAACCTATTCCGCCACAGGTCAATAACCGACATGTCGAATTTTTTTGGGAAATTATTGAATTTCTCACATCTCAGAAATTTGATAGTACTCATTGTGATCATGTCTTAACAAGAGTGATTGAAGTTTGTTCGCATGCTCTATGTCATAAGTTAACCGCGCATGTCATGGACAGGTCAAGAAGAAATGGTCGCTCAGATCGATCAGCTTCAGCAGAAAAGACAAGCCCAAGCAGGAGAAGAAACAAAAAGACGAGGAGCCCAAAACGAACGGCGACCCAGAGAAAGTTCCCGAGGAGGTGAGTGCCTCGCCTGTTTTGTTTTTGTGCTGCGTGGCGGCGGCGGTGCCCCTCGGTGCAGATTGATTTGAAATGAGATCGCGCCGCCGCGCTGTGCCGAGAACTTTCTAATCATAATAGATAGGAGTTATTGTATGTGCGAGCTTGTCAGCTGCGATTGTGTTCGATTCGATGGTCCGACGTTGCGCGCCAATATCGGACGTTGTACGCACGCTGAAGTGTACTAGACCCTCGCTCACCGAAACCTTCCATCGTGCATTCATTACTCAAGCTGGCCCACTTTCGTTTTGCCATTGTGGCCATGTGGATAAAAATTAAAATGTGCGTGCAATTATTTTCGGTATTCCACGAGATCCAATTAGTATTCCAACGGAAATTGAAAGCTAGCGGAGTGCGGGCGCGGAGGAGTCCGTATTCTGTGTATGACATGGCGCAGCGGTGCGGTGCGGTCGGACGGACCGCGGTCAAAAAATTATAGAATCAAAATTGTAAGAAATGTAATTCGAAACAACTTTTGTAAAATTTTAAATTAAAACCAAGATGGCGGATGAGGCAACGGAACGATTACCACGCAAATCTTTAGACTACCAGTGATTCGATAGGGAATTCCGAAGGAAAATTGCTACTTAAAATGTTTTCCGAGTCAAACCCTAATTCGACTGGGCAACTAATGTAATACAGGAAAGATGTTAATTATTATAAATAACTATGCTGCAAATATGATGAATGATTCAGGCACGTAACGTAATTAATTTTATTATTACCGGATGCAGTTTACCTGTCCCGATGAGTTCGGTCGGTTCTCTAACTGTAGTAATCTTTTTAAAATCTCAATGAGGTCAGTTTATTATTTAATGGTAGTTAGTGCAATGGATGGATTCACCGGTGCGACCTTGCGGCCGGACAGACTAGAAACCCACGATTTCTATGACAAGTATTGCGGCGCAGTGCATTGCACCCTGGCCGGCGCGCGCCGCCGGCTACGCGAGGAACAATGCACATTATAATTGTAAGTGGTGATATATCCGTGCTAGCCAAACGTGGGCCGGCGGCGGCGGCGGCAGTGTGTGACGCTGCGCGGACCCGCATTTAATGTTGTGACATGTGAAGTCGCATCCCCCCCCCCCTGTCCCGCGCCACTATGTACAGTAATTAATTGAAAATCCCCCCGTAAGGCGTAGCTGAGCCCGAAGTGGCTACACCCGAGACTATATGACACCGCGCGCTCATATCGCATACCACGTACGCTGTCTCATCGTCCGTATCGCTGAACCGTCGCAATCATCCTCCAGCGAATTGTTTATTTCAACAAACAATAGCACTGCACTACACAAACGAATCACAGACCATTTTGTGATAATGCTCGTACTCCGTCGGTCTACAGATTATTCACTAACTAGATTATTTATATTATTATATTTCCATATTGATCAGTAATGTTATGATGATTGTTAGCATAAACATTCTACAGCGAGTTGTTATAACTCGCAGTATTCGCGTTCGCCGTCCGCAGCCTTACGCAATTTTTAATATAAGTTCTTGATGGTCAATAAAGCCTTAGCTATGTAGAGTAGAGCAGATGTTCGTCCGCACTCCGCAAACTGACTGATCCGAGCGCGCCGCGCCCCGCGCCGCCGGTCGTTAGCTCTCCGACCGACCCTAGAAACAAGAACCCCCATAACGCTTGACTACTAGGTTAGTTAGGAGATGCTTTGACTCGGCCGCCTCGTCATGCGCCACGTGTGTCACGTTTTGTCACGCTTGTGCCATATCAATACAAAAATGTTACCGATTTAAATGTACCTATCAATGTCTAATTATTTTGTTAGTATATTACTAGCCATTATACGGTGAATCAGTATATATATATATATATATATCCAGAATAAGGTTGTATCAGATGGAATATATAATGCGCGGACGAGGAACGATGGGCGCGGGCGTGTTAGAGTCGGTGACGCAGCGATGGGAGCATTAGGAAACAAGTTTGTAGAGTGGAAAATAAAATTAGTAGTCCTTGGAGTTGGCAGGTTTAGCGAGCGCCGCGCGCCCGTGGGCGGCCGCGCTCGTGCCTGGACCAGTTGCATGCGACTAAACTTACATCGTCGGCTAAACGATCCTACCGGTTCTCATTGTAGAAATGCGCTCATTTTGACTATCTCTCGACCAACGTATAATTTGCTTTGACTCTAAAACTTAGGTTGTCTTTTGTGTCTCTGTTCAAATAGAGTCCTTCTTCATCAATAGACCTTTTGTGTTGTGGTCCAACATCCGAGGTCAGACAACCGGCTCCACCGCCGCCACCCCTCCGGCCGCAGGGCCGCCGGGCTGACCCCTGCGCCTGCGCCAGTATCTCGTGCGCCGCACCTCGTTACCTACTGTTCTGCACAACATCATTGTTCGTTACTTTCTCTATTTGTCTGAGTTTACTTTGGAAACGCCAGCCATCCTTAACACGCTTTATTAAGTTTGTGTGCATTAGAAAACTATTAATGGTCGTTGCTTAGTCATGAATATATCTACATATATATAAGGTCAACGACATCGCTCTGAATGAATGTCATATCAACAACTCTGACAGTTTTTATTGCATTCTAATTGAAGTGAAAGGCAGTTTTCGTTGAGCCTTATGATTTGCGCTATAGGCTCTGGCAGAGCATGGTGGGTCCGGTCCGGTGACATGTTTACTAAATGTATTGCGCCCGAGGCAAGGCGATACAACACACTGCACGTACATATTTTCATAATATCACCACTGAATGGAACATTGACATAACAAGGGACTCGGTTTCCTCTATTGACTATAGTCTATTGTGTTGGCAAATATCGTGTCGAGTTCGCACCGCACGGCACAACATTCTTGTGCACAGAGGCACCCTATGATAGAATACAAACGCATCAACTCGTCTTCGCTAGATAACCATCCATTACGAACCAACAATTATCTACTCCCGAGTAGTTCTCCTTTGTCGTTCAGAATCTATTTTTAACTACCATTCTTTGTTGGTTTCGTCTTATTGGTTACAAAAGAAAGCGCAATAAAATTCAAAGGCTCTCACAATTCCAACACCACTTAAATTGCGCAAATAACGTTCACAAGGGGTGCACGGGAGTTCCCAGTTAAGTATGCGTATAAAAATGATACCAACCTATACGGCCACCTCACCCAGAGGTCTCATACCTATTCAATAAGTACACTTACAAATACACACTGCATCGTCCGTAAGGCTATATTAGTAATCGGTGCCAAGACAGACAGGCCATTCAACTTGTGATAGCGGCTATATTATATAGCTGATGACTCGGAGGCGGGCGGCGGCCGCGGCGACGACGACACTGCGCGGCGCGCTCGATGATATCTTTTTTTTATTGACGGTGCAAATTGTGCTCATCCGTTGCTGTTTCTCTCCGTCATGTGCCTTTCCAAATTTGTTGTGGGTCTGTCGCAGAAAATAGTAGATTGTTTTACAAGGGACTAAACCATCCCATTATATACGAGGTTGTTATACTCCCGAGCGTAGCGAGGGATGATGGCAAGACCGAGTTATAATGGGTGGTTTTGGCCCGAGTAAAACACTCTACTTTTCACTCCGATTGCGAGAAAATAAAACAATTCAAAATTAGACAATTTTCAGAAATTTTATTAAAAATTAAATGTGCAGTTAGAGCAATTTTGAATGTTTAGTGATATGTTTTTCCCGGGAAATTTTATTTCGGTTCTCTGTGATTGGTATGTGATAATATTTTGAGTTGATTGTTGTGGAGTAAAAGTTGGAGAGACTCGACTCATGCTTGAGTTTCCTGCATTATTAAGATCTGAGTGCGGCTTCAGCTGAGTTGACATATTCATCCAATCCTGCGATGTAGATGCTTGGGGTTCTGTAATGTTTGGTAGAATATTGATTCCTTCCGTAATCCGCTGCGTGACGTGATACTTGTTTTGTATAGAGTCCTCTATATAACCTTCAGCCACTTGATCGGACCTCCATCCACCGTGCCGTTTTAATGTCGTTATATTCGCACCAGAGTCCGCCAACAGAGTCGCGGATGTTCTGCGGAAACAATGGCCCGTGTAGAGTTCCGGATTTGGTAAATAAGATAAGTGGCAATATCTTTAGTCATGTTACCAAATTTATTTTTGCCTATGACTTGCCTTGTGCATTTACCATTTTGATAATTTAGAAAAAATCTTCTCGTTGAAACATTAGTGGGACGTAACTCCTGATAGGCTTTAACTATATTAAGGTATTCTCCACTGATGACAAATTTACGCTCTTTGTTTGTTTTCGTGTTCGGCAGACTCACAGCTTGTAGGTTTGTATCCGTTTCTACGTCTTCTAGCGTTATATTGGCAAGCTCTATTCCTCTGCATGCACCGCTGATTCCATAAATTAAAGCAACCTGTTGAACAAAAAACTAAGTGTGTTAATAATCGTAATAACCTAGGTACATAATTTAGGTATGTAGGTAGGTATCTATTTATTTAGTTTGAGTAGAGTACATAAGTAGGTTACCTTTGTTGCCAAGTATTGTTTATTTGGAGCGTTATTTAAAAATGTTTCGATTTCTTGTGTCGTCAAGACTTTAGATTTTTTTGCCTTGTATCCAGTGGACAATTTCTTCAGTAAAGCCGTTAAATTTACATATTTTTTAATATCGACGTCGTGTTTCGTTTGTAAGGTCATTCTTAACATTGAATATGTGTTCCAAAGAGTCGACGATTTGAATTTTTTCGATAATTCATCAAAATAAGCGAGAAAAACCCCTTCTGTAAAAGAATCCACACGTTTCTCAGCTCTCAATTTCATAAAATTTTCGTAACTCTTTAAATATATTCCACGTGATTTTGTCGGCAACAGATTCATAATTATTTCTTTGCCCTTTTCTTCCATTTGCATATTAGCATCTTCACTATCACTTGATGACATTTTTCACGTTCACAATTTGGAAGTAAAAGTCAGGAAGTTAAACGTACAAGTTTTTTATTTGGTGGAAGAAAATTCTAGAGATTTAGGGCCAATACCATCTTTTTTTTTAAATCTCTATTTAACCCGCAACGAAACAGTTCGCTTTCTACCGTGAAGGGAAGAATCAACCTTCATAAAACATCACCAAGACGGTTCTATTTTCAAAAAAAAAGATTGACGGACCTCCAAGAAGACGAGTTTTTATGTAAGAGAACGAATGCTTTGATGATTTTATCAAAAATTAAAAAAAAAAAAAACTTTTTAGCCCGAGGTATTAAACTCGAGTTTTAGGCCCGCTAAGCTACACTATTATGATACACTTTTTGAGCAAGAGAAGTGAAAATATTATTTTTAAGCGATTACCTTGAGCTACGGAATCAGAATCAATAACTTTTAGGCTTTCAAAATAAGCACTTAGACAAGTCAAATTTTATACTATAAACATAGTTATTATTATCAAATAAGAAATAAGGTGTTATTGATATTCTCTTCACTTCAATTTTTTGTCAACTAGTGGAAGAAGTATGTAATGATAAGATTTTATAAAGTAGGTATGGATGGATCCTCAACATTAAACTGTGTGCTCTGATTTGTATGTATGTATGTATGTTCAATAGGAAATAGTTAATGTTAGTAGTTGTCTATCCGAGCGGAGCTGCTTTGTTCATTTATGGGGAGTAGAAACAATAAAGCACAACATATACCTACATATAATTATAATGTCCGTCTGACCTATGATGTGCTGTGCTGTGCTGACACGTTGATAGTCGTGCGCTGAATCCTGTGCCACGGGGCGGACGGGGCGTGCGGGCGGCGCGGCGGCGGCGTAGTCCGTTAGCTTCCCGTGCGGACTGGGGGCCAGTGGAGTGGCGAACGCTATTGTTCGTGTTCCGTTCGTTCCGGACTAGGATTCTGTGATTTCCCCGGTTTGACTAACCGGCATTATGCTATTAAACACACCCATTGCCGTTCGTACATTCACAAACACCACGCACGGGTAATTGACATCACAAAAAACACAAGGTACTCTACTAGATCACCATCACCATTGAAGTTTGGGGAATCACTCTAATAAATATTATAAATGTGACAGTTTGGATGTTTGTTAAACGTGGATCTATGTATCGCGGAAAAACGTGTGCTAAGCCGCGGGCAGAGATTCATCATCATCATCAGCCCATACACGTCCACTGCTGGACATAGGCCTCCCCCGTACGACGCCATCCATCCATCGACTCCCTGCGACCGCTACGATGTCGTCGGTCCATCGTCTGGATGGTCTCCCATGTAGGGGGGCATTTGCTATAATCACCAAAGTTGGCAGGCGGTTTGGTGATCGCAGTGTTGGTGTTTAAAAATACTCAGAAGGAAGCTGCTGCCCGTCCTCTGGCAGGTTCCCTTAGTCGCCTCTTACGACATCCACGGGTTGAGTTGGAGGGGTCGATATTCGTACGCCGCGGCCCCATGGCCCTGAGCAGTCTCTGCCCGGGCAGAGACTACCTAATATTCAATCAAATCAATAATTTCTAAACATACAAATAAAGACAAAAGCGTTACATTTCACTCTTAGGTATTGCGATATAATTAAATAACTATAATTTTTCTTTCCGTTTTATAAATCTGTGTTTCCGCTTTTGCGTTCTGACCGCATTACACAGTAACATTACCAGCTAATCTGTGGTACCCAGATTGCACACTTTTTAGACTTTTCGATTTCAAAGCATGATAGGACCTTTATTTTTTCGCAAAAGTGTGTGCAGATGATTGCACACAATATGGTTATAATAACAGTTAGGTACGTGGTTAAGTTTATTGGCAAAAACACAAACTTTTAACTACTTATTAGTGTGCGTGCGTCGGCATTTCGTAACGCACACATTCAAAGACAACGGGACCACGGTTTTTGATGCCAGGGCATATCTAACGATATAAGTCTTTGGTTCGATATCGTTTTTGTAGTAGATTCGGGGAGAGTAGGTACCCGGTAGACAAAAAAATAACAAATAATCTTGTCAAGCCTGCAGCCCCGAGTCGAGATGTGGTGAGGAGACGTGACGATTAGTTGCCCTGTCCGCTCGTTTGGAAAGGGAGGACTCATAGGACGAGTTCCGCTCGAGGCTCTTTCTGTGCGCAAGTGCTCGATTTGAACGTGAATGAATCCATCCAAATACCTAGGTTAGGTTTGACTTGTGCCCGAATGGGGCACGTGATGTGTCACCAGAGATGGCCTGTAGCAATCCATTGCTCGACATAGGGCTCCTCGTTGTCGTCCGCCATTTGCCCGGGTTTTAGGCAGGGCTTAGTATACCTACTTACTCATGCGCAATGTAAGACGCACGTCCAATATGTACTATGAAAAATAAAATAAATGCCTTATCTGTCTTTATAGCTGTTTGGTTATTTCGAAAAAGTTTTGCTCCATTTAAAGCTATTTAAAACATTTGTGGGTCTCCCGACGACAGCCATAAGTCAAATAATATATGTATGTAGATAGGTAGGTATCGTTATTCGGTGCCCCTGAAGCACCTGCCTGGTCAGTTTATTATGTACCGGACACCCTCGAATAAGGAATCTGATGAAATGTTTACAAGCTTTTGCGTTTTGTGCTAAATCTTATTTGAATTGTCTACATTGAAGTCCTCACCAACAGCGCGATCCACTTTATCTAAAGAGGTAGAGTACCTAGTACATAGTAGACGGTGAAACATAATGGTATTGTTTGTTTATTTTCTCTGTTATAATTTTCATAAACGTGGACGCAGATCAATAAACGAAAACATGTAGGAGCTATATTGTGATGGATGATGTTTCTCTTCACCTCTGGTCAAACGTACCTACTAATCTGGCGGTCTATTGGTGCGACACTCCAGGCGTGTCTTTCTACATCAGTAAACAAAGATGGCCTTGCCTACCGGTGTCGTTTTATTGTTTGCCGCAGCCCTGCGCCTGCGCCTGCGGTTGACTCTACACTACACATCAAATTAAATAATATGTCTTTGATTTGCATATTTTTGTATCACACTTCACATTCATGTTATAAATGCGATAGTTAAAATTTTTGATTATTTTACCTTACCTACCTCTTAACGCCAAAACTATTGAACTGATTCGGTTGAAATTATGCATAGATGTAGTTTAAGAGCTGAAATAACAATATAGGCTACTTTTAATCTGAAAAAGTGCGAACGGAAGCCGATGCAAACAAACACTTGTGATTCAGAATCAATAAGTTTATTTGTTTAGGCTTACAAAACAAGCACTTAGACAATTATTAGGTAAACGAGCAGACACAATACGAACTGTCTGATATGATAATGATACCTCAGAGAGTAGTGCAATGCACTAGCACTAACTAGTGTTGATGTTTTATTTTATTAGTATCCCTATCTTACTATTGCACATAATATCGTTTACCCATCATCAATATTATTACAAAAAGCTTTTGGTTTTTCAACAACCGCTCGGGCTCTCGGATTAGCCTGGCTGCAACTCGTAACATAAACAAAAAGACACCGCCGACAACTCAGAAGCATTGTATAATAATATAAGGTATGGTCTTCCGAGACACGATGGTCACGTTAGTATCCTTTGCTTACGTCATCGTCGCCATCAGCGAATGAGGAGACGAATCTATTTCCAGGTAAAAATAAATTAGTTAAAACATGGGTTCATAGAAAATGTTTTACGATTTACGGTAAACTACTTTTCTGCTATTGATATTGCTTGTAGAACGCAGAAAATATTAAAAACCGCTAAAATATTTGAATATCGCGCGGATTTGTGTCAGATTTCGAGTCACTGAAACTTTTCGATCGAGTTAGAATAGCTGTGCTGGTGTTACCAGTAGCATAAAATCGTAACTCCCCGAACTCCTTGTTCATTATAACCTGTATATATATGTATATTATAACTATGTGGTTTTGTATTTACCCAATTATTTATCACACTGACTCGTGTTTAACTAAGGCTGTTTTGACTGATTTAACAAATATAATAGAAATTTGACATTTATTTATTGATTTTTCAATTGACCCTTATCACATTTGTTTACCACTTTACGTTTTGTTGAAATACGTGGCAACTGAACAGTGACGTGAGCAAGGGACACTCGGAGGAGCAAACCTTGTTTTTATGGATCATGCTCAGAAGCAATTCGAATTTAAGCACGTCTCAAGTAGCGACTTTTTGACAGTTTTCAATTAAATTCTGCCAAAATGTACACAGAGCTATTGAGTAGATACATTTGGATATACATTTGCTAGTAATTGTGTAAATATCGTCGTTTGGCAAAGAAGTACATGATACGCGTTGTGAAGGCAGCCCTAACATAGTGTAATGTAATACGCATTTGATCATAATCATTGAAGGATAACTGGTTTATTAAGAATGAGCGCCAATCTTCCGTTACAAAGTATAGTATAAATGATATTGCGGCCGTCTATCCCGCTTCAGTCTCCGTCGACATCTCTAGTGAAACGCACCCTTTGAATCATGTCAGACCACAAGGTACATGTTGTTTAGTAAAACGCACCCTTTGAATCATGTCAGACCACAAGGTGCATGTTGTTTAGTGAAACGCACCCTTTGAATCATGTCAGACCACAAGGTACATGTTGTTTAGTGAAACGCACCCTTTGAATCATGTCAGACCACAAGGTACATGTTGTTCAGTGAAACGCACGCTTTGAATCATGTCAGACCACAAGGTACATGTTGTTTAGTGAAACGCACCCTTTGAATCATGTCAGACCACAAGGTACATGTTGTTTAGTGAAACACACCCTTTGAATCATGTCAGACCACAAGGTACGTGTTGTTTAGTGAAACGCACCCTTTGAATCATGTCAGACCACAAGGTACATGTTGTTTAGTGAAACGCACCCTTTGAATCATGTCAGACCACAAGGTACATGTTGTTTAGTGAAACGCAACCTTTGAATCATGTAAGACCACAAGGTACATGTTGTTTAGTGAAACGCACCCTTTGAATCATGTCAGACCACAAGGTACATGTTGTTCAGTGAAACGCACCCTTTGAATCATGTCAGACCACAAGGTACATGTTGTTCAGTGAAACGCACCCTTTGAATCATGTCAGACCACAAGGTACATGTTGTTCAGTGAAACGCACCCTTTGAATCATGTCAGACCACAAGGTACATGTTGTTTAGTGAAACGCACCCTTTGAATCATGTCAGACCACAAGGTACATGTTGTTTAGTGAAACACACCCTTTGAATCATGTCAGACCACAAGGTACGTGTTGTTTAGTGAAACGCACCCTTTGAATCATGTCAGACCACAAGGTACATGTTGTTTAGTGAAACGCACCCTTTGAATCATGTCAGACCACAAGGTACATGTTGTTTAGTGAAACGCACCCTTTGAATCATGTCAGACCACAAGGTACATGTTGTTTAGTGAAACGCACCCTTTGAATCATGTTAGACCATTAAGGTACATGTTCCTGTGCGACACATACACAGTTTTCAGCTTGTTGTAATAAAAAAAATCGAGTTAGGTTACCATTAGCAGCAAAATTAAAAATCTTAATTCGTTACTAATAAATATTATCTTTTTCAAGACGGCCGAAGCGGCAACAGCAGCTGAACCCGTAGCAGAAGAAGTAGCGGTGGAGACCCCCGCGGCAGAGGCATCCCCCGCTGACCCCGCCCCCGCAGCCCCCACAGCCCCCACTGACCCCGCCCCCGCAGCCGCAGCCGTAGCTGACCTCGCACCCGGGTCCGAAGAGAAAGAGGCAACGGCGGAGACGCCGGTGACGGAGCCGCTCACGAACGGCACCGGAGATAGCTCCCCCGAGGAGCCGCCCGCCTCGCCGCTGCAGGAGCCCGCGCCTCATCCAGAACAGTTGCCTATCAATGGACTCTCGCTGGAGGAACCTCACCCGGAGGTACCGGTGGCCCAACCCGAAGAACCTAAACCCGCCCCACCTGCTGCCGACGCCCTAGAGATCGCACCGGTTCCCGAAATTCCATCCAAAGAGGTTTGTGTTCAACAGATGCCTTTGCTAGAATCCACGCCTCCGCCTCTCCCCGCGAACCCTCCCCCCTCGTCGGTGGCGTCCTTCGCTGCTAGCACCATGGCGCCCGAGCTGGCTCCCGCCAGCCCCGCACCGCCCGACGCACCCTCCGAAATCGCCACCCTCGACGACACACCTCCTTCACCTCGACTCTCTAACTCTGATGAGGACCTGCCTTCCTCTCCCGCTAATGAATCTAGCGAAGATGTCGCCTCGCTCCCGGCGCCCGCCGAGCCGGCCGCGACGGAGGAGAGCTTGTTCGCTCCCAACCATCTGCCGACCCCTCCCTGCGAGGATGCACCGATCCAGGCGGAGGAAACCGAACAGAAACACGAGGCGCTCGCCGAAACAACAGAAGCGATCTCCGAATCCATACCCGAAGAGGCACCCCCTACGGAATCGAGCCCCTCGCCAAAGATAGAGAATATTCCCTCGCCGGAGAATGACACGTCTTCCATAGAGTCTGGGCCACTGCCGCCGCCGCCCGTGCTCGACGACGAACCGCTCGACCGGCTCAATGGGAACGGACTGCTGGCAGAGGAGCTGCCGGAGATGATCGCGCCGCTCACCAACGGCGCGCAGCACGAGGAGACAACTATCTGTGCGGAGAACGCCAAGAACATAGCTAAGGCGGCCGCGCACGCCGAGAATGGACTGGACAAGATCGACTGCAATGGACTGTCCGGAGACAGCCTGCCGGCGGCCGCCAGCACCGTGGCCGCACCGCCGCCGCCGCCACCCGCAGCACACACGCCTCAGGTGAATAACAAAAGTCGGACAGTCTTGCTCTTGTAGTGGATTAGATCCGTAACTTAAAGCGCGTTATGACTCCTGTTAACAGTTGTTTGTTAGTAGTTTGTGTACTCTGCCAGCATGACATGTGTGGACCGTCATCGATATAGAAGATGCGAGCTCCCGGAACAGCGGCTTCTCCTCTCCTCCGCCATCCCTTGGAGACATTCTCTTAGATCCATTGTCCGGTTCACATAACAGCATGTCCAGTTCTCGCTTCAGTGCTAACCAACCATCACACATTGTACCTATTCACAAGTTATATGTTCCTAATAATTGTGTTCATCCTCATGTATGTTTACTGTTGAACTATAATCTAGTTAGATTGTTTGGCTGTTAGTAATGTTGATATTGTTTACTGATAATTTAAAATTGTAAATAGAAAGTGATGGGTATGCCTCCGTATAACCGGTAAACAAGTATCTCTATCTGTATTTCAGGAGCTGGTGTCCGTGTCCGACAAGCTCGCAGATTTGATCCCTGAAGTCCCAGATGTACCCGAAATTAACACTGAAACGGTAAATTAGTGTTTTATTAAGTCGCTGAATCTCGTTAGAAACTGTCTGTTTGTGTATGTGTGAGTGATGTGATGAGAAACGGTCGGTTCGTTTGTTTTGTTTGTTTCAGATCGTGCAGGCGGCGCGGGCAGGCTCGGAGTAGCGGCGCGGCGGCGCGCGACACCAACCTGTGTCCATAAATAAGTATTTATTTATTACGATTCGCAATGTGGTGTATTATAACATCGAACTTAGTTCGAGCGATGTTTGTTTGCGTACCCATCGAGGTGGAATCCGGTTTCACACGACGAGGTGACGTTACGATATTATAAGTCTTAGCGTGCTTTGCTTCATTTTAAATAAGATTTTATATGTTTTATTCGAAACTATCGAGTTTTACGATAATTATTACAATAACAAAGTTATATAGGCAGTATACGGTGCGATTAGTTGGTGCCATTATTACATTACAGGGGTATAAGTTCGGATGGTTTAGAGTGGCGCTTGCTCCTAAAATTACGTAGATATTATTTAAATAACAGCCATCAAATTTGGTGATATTTCCAGAAATTTTATATTCAATTTGCTGCTTATCTTATCAAATATCCTTTTGGTCCCAAAACTTTTGACAAGCTTTGTTTCATTTTGGATAAAATAATCTATTTATACTTATTGTTGAACTGTGAAATACCTATTATACAGGGTGGCTTTTTGATGGGAGTAGATGGCCAAATCTGGAACCATGAGAGAGAAGAGAGAAAGAAAGTCATGTTCTCGATAAATGAGAAAACTAAAACTGCATATTTAGAATTATTTCTCATCTTCTACTTTTGCAGGATATCGAAACGATGGATTTTTTCAACAAAAAAATGGTATTTTAGCTCCATAGAATTAGGTTGCTGTAAAGATCAAACTTTGCAAAGAAATGCTTTCTTGAAAATGAAAGAAAAGTGGCAATTTTTTTCAATTTTAGTTTAAATACTTCTACTAAGCATCTATGTAAAAATATAAAATAATATATTTTTGCAACTGGTGTGCTTGCCACTCGCCAGGACACTTGTTCTGTATTTTAATTATTTTTATCTTTGGTAAAACATCTACTTAATGGATTTTGTTAACTTTAATGAAAAATTTTGTTTTCTCATAAATCAAGGTCATGACTCCTTTCACGACTCTTCTCTTGCTCTTACTATCAGATTTGGTCATCCAGTTCCATCTCAAAAAACCACCCTGTATAATGACACTTTGGGAGAACATCCCAATATCATAACTATTCCCACCAAATTAGCTAAACATCAAAAAGTCAATTTTCAAAAACGCCGCGTTTGATGATTGACCAGTTTAGCGAATTTTGTCTTTAGCTCCTTATATGTATGTATAATATAGCTGAATACAATAACTGAAACATAACATTGGATTACCGTACAATCTGAAGCTCCTCATCTAATACTGCACACGTAAATACCTTACCCCTACTGAGAAACGTAGTCTAATTAAAAGGAAACTATTTATATTCTCTTAAATGAAAACGATGTCGGACAGTTTTAGTTTTCCATACCTTTAATTGAACTACAATGTTATGTACATAGATTATATTATACAATATATGAATTCAATTTAATGATGTCCCTTGATAATTATTGAAATTAAAGTTGAAGCATTGTAAATTGAAGTGCGAGATAAGAATATGAATTTCTTATATTATATAATCATTGATGTTTATTATAAGACATTTACTTACTCTAATTTATATTAAGTTGTATAAATTTAGTTTACTGCTCTCTGTAATGCAAGCTCGTAGATTTATGTAAGCTGTTTTGTCTAAATTTGTGTGTAGGTTAACTATTGCTCATTGATTATAATTATAACTGACGGTGGAAGGTGTTCCGTTCCGCCGTGGCACGAGGCGGCGGCGGCGCGGCGGTTGTCTATCGACTGTCGCCTGCAGAACACGGGTTGAGACGGTTTATTGAATAAATTCAAAAGTTTTTTTATAATAACTCGATTTGGAAATTGCGGCCAATTTGTGATTATACTATAAACTTTTTATCCATTTACAGGCATATATTATAATGTAATTTTAGATATTATTATCGTAGAATATAGAATATTGTGAAAGTAGTGCGACAGTAAGATGTCGACTACCTGCTGTCGAGTAGCGTACTAATATCGACCTCATTTAATGAAATACTAATCTTACCAGGACATTTTTAACATTTGATATAACTACATTTACATTATAATTGATCATAATCCAAAATAGAATAGTTTCTGTCCATTGCATTAGTTCCAAACCAAGTTTTTTGTAATTTTATACATTTTTACGAAAAATTTAGGTGACGTACTGGTCTGGAGATTTACTCCAAATATAATAAAATAGACTAACGGTGAGTGAGACATTCCATATCAAGTGATATATTAAACAGGAATAAAGTTTCGATTGTTCCGGTTCATTGTATCTTTTGTGCTCTGGGCCAATTGATTGTATGACAAGAAACTAGTGTTTTTGTAACATTACTCAGCTTCTCCTCTTAATTGATCTCGCTGAACGAAAACTTTAAAATTTAACTATTACTGGTAGTATACTTTGAACAAGGAGAAACCTGTTTCTCATCAAGACATCTCTGTAAGAATTGTTCAGCATATTGTGTAGGATTATAACTTGAGATAGGTTGGGTAAGTAAGGATTTATCGTTCATCGTTTGGATGTTCTGTTTAAATTTAATTCCTTACTCGAATATTACGAATAAATCTAGGACGTTTTTTAATAGAAATGGTTGTACTACATAGGTCCATATTAATGTGAAAAAAGTAAGTTTTGGTCATTGCAATGGTCGATGTTGTATCACTGTTTGTAATTACGTTACGTACTCCAATTTATATATAATGATACCTAATGTTGGTGTGTGAATGTCTCTTATCAATAAATGTTTCAAATATTTTAACTGTTTGTTTGTAACCCTATGCTAAGGAAGGATCGGGCTGCGAGTTGCTTGTGTTGGGACCGTTTTAATAATAACCATTTATTAGAGATTAAACTAACCTTTGGTGTAGTTCTATCCAAATTGTATTTCGTTCATTCCTCCGAATATATTTGAAAACATATGTAGTATACGTGTTAGGTATCGCCAATCTACCACTAAAGTTGAAAGCAGAATATCTGCATAAATTTTATGTGCGGGTACTCCTCCGTCCGGCTGCTTGCTTTGATTGTCATTTAGTTGAAAGCCTCTAAAATCTTAATATTTTACATAAACAGGGGGTTTTAGGGCTGGGAGGGAGTTAATATATTCGGACGAATGAACTCATACAATTTGGATAGAACTACACCAAAGGTAAGTTTAATCTCTAATTGTATTTCGTTCATTCGTCCTTCTATATTTGAAAACATATGTAGATTTTGAAAGTTGTGAAATATTAAAACTCATTGGCTTGGCATAGTGCTTGCCCTGATGCTGCTCCCCCAAAATCTCTTTTGTCCCAACGGCTATGGGACGGGCCTCTGTGAGTTGACACGGAATTGTTTGTTACAAACGTGCTCCAGCTCTGCAGATCGTGCCCGTCTCCTGGCCGTTTCTAAATGGGAGTCAGGACATTGGTTGCAAGCACTTCCTTCATATAATACTGGCACTCTATTGGATCCCGTAACTTTCCGTATAGCAACATGTCTTCGGTTGGGTGCAAGGTGTTGCGCGCCTCATCAATGCCAGTGCGGTACTGTTGTCGAACAGCTTGGTCATCACGGATTATCGTGTACTAGGGCTGCTGGTCGGATATCTCGCCATGCCAGCCTTAACGAAATCATCCGGCGGGCCTTTGTCACCGCTAACGTACCAGCTATTCTCGAACCGCATGGTCTGTTGCGTGACGATGGTAAGAGGCCCGACGGCATGACTTTAGTCCCTTGGGAGCTGGGCAGGCCTATTGTGTGGGACGCTACATGTGTCGACACACTTGCGCCTTCCCATCTTTCAAGGACATCCGTGGGGGCTGGTTCGGCGGCAGATTTGGCCGAGGATCTCAAGAGGCGCAAATATGCAGGTCTCGACAGAGCCTACGCATTTGCTCCCCTTGGAGTCGAGACCCTAGGTCCGTGGGGTACCGAGGCTCTCCGGGTTTTCAAAAAATTATCTGAGCGCCTGGTCGAAGCGACGCCTGACCCGAGAGCTGGTGAGTATCTGGCGCAGCGCATTAGCATTGCCATACAGCGGGGCAATGCAGCCAGCGTCTTGGGGACGCTTCCGACTGGTATTGATATGGTCCAGTTGAGCTATCTGTAGATTGTTTGCAACAGTCTGCAGTTAGCTCAATTGTTTCAATTGTAAATACTAGTTTAATTTCTTTATATTATTTGATTGTTATTTTCTTTGTCAATAAAGTCTTTATTACATTAAAACTCATGATAAATTATATTGATCACCAAACAAAACAAATAGTTATTTCCCTCTTAATCATAACTAAGAAATCTACGTCAGTATTTTTAGAATTGACAAATCTCTGTGATGAAATCTGGAAAAACCATTTAAATTGCTCCACACGGTGGTGTTACAAAGTTATTCTGTCAATGCTGACCAGCTCTATTCGCGGTCGAAGTGGCGACGTGTCTCATAAAATAAGCTGAGAATATAATGTAAATTTTGTATCCAATTTATGAAATTCTTAAGTTTTTTCTAATATAATTCTGGTAAACAGACTAGCTTCATTGTTACTATTTATTTAGTTATGATATTGTCCTTTCAATTTAGGCAGACTCTTCAACAGCCTGTTCACGGCAGGTTTCTAAGCTATTTTTATAACATGGGATAACTATGGATATCTCCGATTCATAGTTGAGCTGGTCCTGGAAGCGAGGTTTTAAATAGATCTTGATTAATTTATTTATTTTGCTTGCCGTAGGCAAATACATTGTCTAATTTTATTTTATTTATTGTCTGTAAGTACTCTAAGGTGCAGTTACCGACATTAGTATGGTTACTAATTTTATGATTAAATATTCAATTTTAAATTGTCATAAGGGAACCTTTTAGACAAAATTTCTAAATTAAATGATTTATCCCAGATTGAATTATATATATTTTGGGACTTAGCGAAGTCTATAGCCTTGACTAGCCGAGTAATACGGTCATCAGAACCTACCCTTGATCAAAGAGTGACCAGAACGTTAACTGTACAGAGAACCGTTCTTAAACAATTCTGTTAGGAAATAAATAACCATAGGAGTTGACGATTAGTACACATCAATAACCATGTTATTTAAAAAAATACTTATCCTCTAATAGCGACATAATACGGCTTAATTGAATTTTCACACATTGAAGCAATGTAGCGAAGACGGTGGCACGCTTCTTTTTAGTAATGCCGTCTTGTTATCTTGCCCCTTGCCCACAATGAACGTCAGCCCCGGGCATCCCGGTCCCCCGGGTGACTGTTGCTAACAGACTACAATTCGTCATTGCTCGTTGGGACTTAAATTGTATTGTATCAAAACAGAAAAGTCTTGAAATAGGGGAAACCAGGGTTGCATGGCCCAGATAGGAACCATAAATGTTGGTTTGTTCGTAATATGTTATAAAAGTTAGTCTGTCCGTTATAATTTCAAAATGTATAGAAATCATAGATAAAATTTCTCTTCAATCCGCAAGGCATTTACAGTGAATTCTAGATCTAAATTCCATGAGACACTTCTTCATACTATTTCAGGCCGTGTTCGGCAGGGAGCTTTAAAATGTTTGTCATAGGAATGTTTTTAAACACCCATTTAGTGTCTTGATGAACTCTCCGTGACTCCCCCATATGGTATTTCGTTATCTTCGGAACTAGTATAAGAAATAAGTACGAATATTTTCAAACCATTATTACCATAAAGATGTCACATCATATACATCAGTTAGTCAATCTTTTAGATTTTCGGCAAAGATCTGCAGGTCTTATAAAATTGCTATAAGTTCCACGTAACGTATTTTTCTGATTCTGAGATTGACCACTCCATTGAACACCAACAGTCGCCTGACCACATACCACCCCTAACCTTTTTTTGCTCACATAAGAAAAAACTTCAGGCAAGACGTGTCTTCCTTGATCAGGTTGACTGCGTTATCATTGGGTCTCCTTCACCACAAACAAGGTTAACTTCCTAATAAAAAATCATTAAGTGGTAAAGACATAATACTATCATAGCTGTTTGTGTGACACAGAGCTAGGGTATTTAAATACATTTAGTTTATTTAACCCAATCGTATTGGATTGGAAAAAAGGTAGAACTGAAAATTCTATCAACGAATTCTAGCACTTAAAACGTAAGTACTTTCTAACATCTGTATAATAGAAACCAGAAAATAAATAATTACTTATATGCGTTTTTTAAAACCCAGTCAGACCATGAAGCAATTTTTGATTTATTTTAATATTGTTCTCGGAACGCTGATATTTTTAATTTTGGTTGGAATCTGTTTTACCAATAGGTTTTTTGTTTCTTAGTAAGAAAATAACTAACAAGGATGACGAATAACTGTTCCTTACAGGGTTCGTAATGAGAAAAGGTTCTCAAGAAGACTAGAAACGGTCTCATAGTTTTAAATAATATCTGGTTAATTATTGGACTATTTGGTCCATAATTTTGGAAAACAGTGTTCGTGAAGACAAACTCTTGACCACGATAATATCAGAGGATCATTCATTTCATTAGTAATGAATTTCCATTCATCGTAAAAATTGGACACAGATGTCCAGCGGAGCTTAGTGGGTCTAGCGACCGACGCGACGCAAGGCCAGGGGCGGCTGCAAGCGCGGGCGGTAGTAGCCGTCTGGGCGGCTGCTGATGCAGCTGTTGAGGTACGTGGCGGCTGGTATCACCTCTGCTCCGGCGTGCCTGGCTGCAGGGAGCGGGGGCCTCTGGTTTAAAGACTTGGCTAGCTTGTCTCTGTAATCTCATAATTTATTTATTTATTTTATGTAGATACACCATCATTACAGGTTTATATAGTACTACTATGTATATACTACTCAACGTATATATTATAAGTTGAGAAACAAATTAGACGGCATCTTCATCCTTGTGTTCTATTGTAAACAATCTAATAATAACTTCACTTAAGCAAGTAATACGCCTCATCCTTTTGAGAAGCGAATCGGATAAAGCTCCAAACTCACAAACTCACAAATAGGTACTTGCACACTACACACACACAATACATACACACATTACACTCACAGTGTCTCCTGTTGCCCGGACTCTTAAGAGACCGGTGTCCCCAGGAGCACTAGTCATAAACACACGTACATACTACACAACAAACACGCATACACACACACACCACTGGTGTCTCCTGATGCCAAGACTCTTAAGAGACTGGTGTCCTCAGGAGACCTATTACTTCCGGTATATTCCCACACTAAAATATAATGTTACGTTAGCATAAATCTTTATAAATAAGCGTTTTTATTTATACATATAGGTACTGTTAATTTTATATAGCTTTGCTTAGAGTATATATAGACCTACGTAAGTTTAAGCTTTTGTATTTTGTATTTATAGTTTGTATTGTTATAATGTATAAGAACCTAGTATTATTCATCTTTTATTGTTATGTTGTAGGTATTTTTGCACCTCTAGAGGGTCGTGACGTGATTCGTGTGGTTCCCGCTGAAAACCAGCGTTGGGTGCATACATCAGTGTGTATCCAGCACAATGCTGAGCGGAGCCCCGTTTGCCTTGCGCTCTGCTACGCACAAAATCAAACCCACTAAACATTGTATTAAATATTTTAGAGTTATATTGTAGTAGTTCGTAAGGTAAATAAAAATCTTTCTTTCTTTTCTTTCTTTCATTTATCCCAGGGTACACCTAGCTACGCCGCGTGCAGTTTCTTGGAACTCAATGTATGTATGTCCAGTAGTTTTCATTATTTTTACACTAGCAATTTGTGTCCAGCGCACAGCTCGATTAACATAGGTATCCATCTTTTTATTCTTTTTATGGTGTTTCAATCAATGAAGTTAAAATATTTTAGTCTTTTCTGCAATATGGGCACCTACTTACTGTAATAGGTATACCATAATAATCATATACTTAGTATATAATTATAAGAGCACAAAAGAAAGCATCCCAAACAGATGGCCATGATATTGTGCAACGCATAAACCTTATCAGGTTTAAGTGGAATGTAAGTATAAAATCCCTATAAGATGGCCACGACATTTCTTCCAAAATTTTATGTTAACCTTTGAGGTTTCGTAGTGTTATGGCTAATTTTCCCATATGTACAAATATTTCTCAGGCAGAAGTTCATAAAACTATGTACATAAATTATTCATATAAAGTGACTTCCCTAATTTTGTTTAAAAAACGATGGTAACATTCGGATCAAATGTACACAGTCTTAATAATGTGTGGAAAACATCACGCTTCCAAAGCATTTTCGTACCAGGTAGATGTATGTACCATAATCTAATTTTGTCAAAAAAAGCAAAGGTAACATTCCTTTCAAATGTACACAGTCGTCATAATGTGAAGGAAACATCCCCGAGAGATGAACACATCACGGTCCTTAAGCATTTTGGTAATAGGTAGGTGTATGAACCATAATCTAATTTGGTCTTAAAAAAAAATACTAAGGTAACATTCCTTTCAAATGTACACAGTCGTAATCATGTGAAGGAAACATCCCCTTGAGATGAACACATCACGCTTCCAAAGCATTTTCGTACCAGGTAGATGTATGTCATCATCATCATCATCAGCCCATACACGTCCACTGCTGGACATAGGCCTCTCCCGTACGACGCCACAAATAGCGGTCCTGGGCCACCTCCATCCATCGACTCCCTGCGACCGCTACGATGTCGTCGGTCCATCGAGTGGATGGTCTCCCATGTAGGGGGGGATTTGCCATAATCACCACGCTTGGTGATCGCAGTGTTGGTGTTTAAAAATACTCAGAAGGAAGCTGCTGCCCTTCCTCTGGTAGGTTCCCTTAGTCGGCTTTTACGACATATACGGGTTGAGTTGGAGGGGTCGATATTCGTACGCCGCGACCCCACGGCTCACGGCAGATGTATGTACCATAATCTAATTTTGTCATAAAAACGAAGGTAACATTCCTTTCAAATGTACACAGTCGTTATAATGTGAAGGAAACATCCCCTTGAGATGAACACATCACGCTTTCAAAGCATTTTCGTACCAGGTAGATGTATGTACCATAATCTAATTTTGTCATAAAAACGAAGGTAACATTCCTTTCAAATGTACACAGTCGTTATAATGTGAAGGAAACATTCCCTTGAGATGAACACATCACGGTTCCTGAGCATTCTGGTACTAGGTAGGTGTATGTACCTACTATAATCTGAAGATGACCACATCACGGTTCCTGAGCAATTTTGCATTAGGTTGCCTAGAAGAGATCACTTCTAAGCGATAAGGCCGCCCATTGTACTTGTACTATGTAATATATCTCTGTTTAAAATGTTGTTTTTCTGGTGTACCATAAATAATTTTAGTATTGTATTGTTTTATTAGATAGGTGTATGTACGTACCATGATCTAATTTTGTAATAAAAGAATAACGAAGATAACATTCCTTTCAAATGTACTCAGTTATATGAAGGAAACATCTCTAAGAGATGAACACATATTGTTGTGAAATGTAGAAAAGAGGTTCTAATGAAGTGTACTTAGGTGCCATACTACCTTCATGTTCCGATGGCAGAGAGGTGAAATAATCACCGGTGAGCTGCTACTTTGTGAACAGTATTTCCTCCTATTTTTTCATTTTCCGGTGTAAAATAGTCACTGTTCTCATCGTTCTCATCACTGCGACGACGTTTTAGCCTTGCTACGCACTTATTTTGAAGTTTTTACGAATATACGTGGCGATCAGCGACGCACTAAAACGCGAATGACAATCAATGCAAGCAGCCGGACGGAGGAGTACCCGCACATAAAAATTATTGCAGATATTCTGCTTTCAACTTTAGTGGTAGATTGGCGATACCTAACACGTATACTACATATCGCTCATTTGGTAGAACATCGACGTAATTTACAATATCCCAATTTTACAGGAGAGCGATTATTGAGTTTTTTTGGAGTTCTCTAATGAATTTGTAAGCAACTGGTGGTTGGATTATAAAAATAAATACTAGATGTATATCAGAGTTGTATTCAAGGAATTTCTAATATCATTTTAACATTATTAAAAAGATGTAAAGAATTTCCGTAATATAAAAATAACTACTGAGGTACCTGTAGTTAAGTCATTGTTCCACCAGAATACTCTCATGGAGAATAAAACTATTCGTTAAAATGGGTGATTTTGTGACAAAAAAACTTGTTTTTGTTACTAATCATTTATTAACTTATTAAAGTATTCAAAATTTTAGAAAAGCACTCATGGAATAATATCACAATTCAATATTACTGCTTAAAAGGCACAAAACAGTGATCACAACATCTTCAAAATCTTAATTAAAACTAAAAGTCTCTGTAACTTATTGAATCTCACTTAGAATAGAACCTACTAAAATAGTCTCAAAATGGTGACATATTCAGATATTGCCAAAACTTAACTGTACTAATTTGATACCACTAAAAATGTTTCCATCCTTCCCATTTCGACTGCTATATCAGGGGTGATGACAACTTCAGAGCTGTCACTTCAACTGTTCAACTTCAGTTTAATTTAGTTTTGACGACATCTGAATTGACACCTAGTCTTGTAACTTCTTAAATCTTACTCACAAAAACATTCTCAAAAAGTCATAATTACCTTTACGTCGATGTAGCCCTCAAATTGTCCGCACTTCACGAGTCCCCCCGCGCAACTGACCAATTCGTCTTTGTTTCGTTCAACAGTTTCACGATTTGGTCTAAATGCCACGACGTTTGTGCCATCTAGCGGAAACTATTAGAGATACAATATCGTCGATTTTTCTCCAAATCTAGATACAACTTACAGATGTTCTGACATACTTAACTCAATCTTGCCAAAAATTACAATAACGTCATTGTTCCACCAAATGAGCGATATGTTTTCAAATATAAAAGGACGAATGAACGAAATACAATTGCAGGCATCTCAAGACAAGTACAAAGATGAATTCAAAGTGACTTGCAGAGCTAGTAGTAATCCCTCGGGAATCAAATGTTTCTGGGACCACCTTGGCATCATTCTCCTTAAGTAGAAGGGAAAAATAATGAAAGTAAATTTATAGGTATTTCATTTACTTTAAATATTTGAAAATAAGCTAAAAACTATTTAATTCAGTAACTTTACATCAGCGCTCGCGTCAAATCCGGTAGTTTTGATTTTTCGCAGACTTGTGAAGTTGTGACCTCGAGCGCTGAACGCAATTTAGTCAAAATCTAAAAAACCACGAATGTTTCGATTTTTTTTCTGATTTTGGCGACTTAAACCTTAAAACAAAAGATACCTATATAGGTTTATCGCCTCCGTAGCTATACTAATATTATAAAGAGATTTGATTGTTTGCATTGAATAGGCTCCGAAACTATTGAACCGATTTGAAAAATTATGTCCTCTTGGGAAGCTACGCCATCCCCGGGTGCGACAGGGATCCTGAAATTTTTGTTAAATACCCGTGCGAAGCCGGGGCAGCCCGCTAGTTATTTTAAAAAGTTTAGAGAGTTATTCTAACCGGTACCTACTGTCAAAAACGAGTCCTTCATAGGTAATCAGATTAATCAGGTATAATCGCCAAAATTAAACAAAAATGCCATCGCGGGTTTTTCTATTTTTGACAAAGTTGCGTTCTGCGCTCGAGGTCACAAACATTTTGTTTATTCCACAGAAAGCTAAATTAGTATTTAGATTTATGTGGATTATTCATTGGGCCAACATCGTAAACAAGTCTGCGAAAAATCTGAACTGCCGGATTTGACGCAAACTACCTACCCCGTACTTTCAGGCGATAAGGTTACTGTTGGAATAATTTGGACAGGCTACTAATTATGTTCCTTTGATCTCTTATTATTAGATTAACAAAATATTATAATCTCAATAATTTGGTTGGTGTTTTAAAAGTCGGTTATCACTTCAAATTCCATAATAATGAAAATGGGTTGGGTTGGGAAAATGGGTTGGGTTGGCCCTTGGGGAGCCGCCGGTGCGTTTGGTTGGGCGATTCTTAGATACAGGCGGTTCATTTTTAGATTTTGGTAGAGGTCCCGCAAATTAGATCTGTTTTATAGAATTAGGTAGAAGTGATCGCAAAACTTAATGAGCTCTGTGAACTTGGGCACGGAAGCAAAACTGCGCAAGTACAATCAAATAGAAGTGATATTTATCAAATAGCGACCCACCCAGGATTCGGCTAGAAATCCTTTTTATGGTGCTAATAGACACACCTGTTGCAGCTGTAGTCCGCTGAAGTACCATTTTGAGGTTAAATTAAAACCGTCATTGTCTTCTTTTGTCATGAAACTCATGACATCGAAAACCATTTTCCATGTTTGATGACGCAGTACGTTAAACCGCATGCGAAGCATTAACGTTTAAGAGAAACAGCTATTCACAGGGAATGCAACACAAAATCGCAAAAACAAACTATCAAATCAACGAAACGAACACCGGACAAGCGTCAAAGACTTTGCTGCGTCATTGTACTCAAAACTCGGATACTCAAAAGCATTCATTCGACAGTATTGCCCACTAGATTTTATATAACTTTGCTACACAGTAATTATTTTATTTTCAAACTTGGGTTAATTACGGTAGATAAAAAGTTTAATTTATTCTAACATTTTGGGTTTAAAATAATCCGTCATTGAGTGTAAGATGTTTTTATGTATTCTTTAAATATTGAATTGGAAAAAATTCGCAGAACAAAATGTGCTAGACTAAATAAAAATACGCCAGAATTCTTGCTGGCAACCCTGGTTTGACAGACAGATCATCTCTCACCCCGTTCTTTCCCCTCAACGCCTTATTTACGGTTCAATGCGCAGCCGTTGAAGCCAACTTCACAGAGCTCATAAAGATTTGCGCGTACTCTACCTACTTACGTCTTTAGCGAAATTATCCATTGATTTTCGCAGAAAAACACTGCTATAACTTCTGACTGATAAACGACGTTTTTGCCATGAATTTGAATGAAAACCTTTTTTGGTACAATTTTGGTATCATTACGTTGACAACTTCAGGTCATGGCATATGGTGCAATTGAACACAATACAAGCCGATTATATGCATAATCCGTTTTAGCCCGCTACACGCTCAAACATTTGTGCATGCATGATTGCAGAAACCGGCAAGCAAGATGAGGCCGGCCACACGCTCCATCTTGCTTGCGCAAAACTGTGTTTGCGCATGCCTGTTTGCATAAATGTTTGAGCGCGAAGCCGGGTTATCAAATCATTTATTAGCAAGAATACATAAATAAAAAACAATATCCGGTAACTATTTAGGTAATTGTATTCTGCCTGCACGCAGGCGTGCAAATATTATTAGTTCCGAAAGGTTAATGAGTGAAGGATAACACATGGATAGAACTTGAAATTAGTTGAAATACGAAGTTTCATAACGCGTATGTTTTTATAATGTTGAAACTAGGATAGGTTAAAAACAATCTGTGCAAATTTCAGGTTAATCTTTTAGATTGTCTAGATTTACAGGCACTCAGAAAAAAAAAATACTGGCCTCCCTGACCCTACATGCATGTTATGCACTTATTATTATTTTTATAGGCATTTCTACTCTACAACATCCAGATTATTGATTGATAATATAATAATTGATACCTACTAATTACTAAAGTACAGTTTTAAATGTAATGGAATTATTCTGAAAGCTTCCACATGCATTACAGAAGGGATTTTAGGTAGGTAATACACAAAATTCACTTATTTATAATACAGAAAGAACAAAAATGTAAGTAATATCTACACTAAAAATAGTGAAAACAATAATATATTTAATATATATATAATATATAATTTCTCATTGCCCGTGTATGAGGCACATGTCCAGTATCTCCAGCGTGTAGCTGCATGGGTCTTCAGGTCACACTGCAGAGACAGCTGTGAATGGGTTAAATACAATAAAATAATACACTTAAATATTTTATAACTGTTTAGGGGCACAACTAGAAATATCCCCTGTTAACTGTTCCAATGTCTGTATAGTTTTCAACACCATACTTTTATTTAGTTCAAACATTTTGTCGCTTTCCACAGCACTTGTATTGATTGTCGACAAAACTAATTGCAGGAGGGGATATCTCATGTTACCAAGTCCACTGGTTCCAAGCACAAGTTTCAATAGCCAATCCGTCCGCATGATTGTTTCACCGAGTACACTGTTGTGGTGAACCAGAGATGCATACACAACTTTAGTCTTTTCTTGATCTAACAGACTTAAAAAATATTCAACTCTTTCTTTATCCCATGTTTTATTGGACAATGACTCGGAAACTTTCTTCATATCAAAGTCACAGTTGGTAATAATTTTCCTTACATCTTCTGCAGCTGCTCTATATTCACTCTCATCGATTTGAATAGGAGCTTCTTCTAGTTTTCCTGCGCTATAAGCTATATTTCTTATTATGTGATGCAAAACCTGAAAATGATTGAAGAATGTAGTTAGCATAGGTATTGTATTTTGTTTTATCCTATTTATTAACATCAGCCTAGAGTTTACGATTAATAAGACCCATGTTGAATAGGGATAAAGAACTACCTTAATTAATCAGGCCAGTATATAAATTGAATCATAAAGCCCAGGTCGTCCGCCCGCCATTTGAGATCCCCATGCCTATAGAGAACCCTAAACCCACTTCGATTCAAATACACTAATTTGACTTACTCCTTGAAAATTTTCATAAGACTCTATTTCAAACAATTTGTCCATTTCTTTAGATTTTGTGGAAAGGTATGTTGTGGATGTTGTGCAAATATGTTTAGCAGGACAGGACGTACTCCGGGGCGCTCGGATATATCAAGCACAGCCAGTGATAACAATGGCATAGTATAATAGGATCTATGCTAGAAATGTTGATAAAATCAACATCATTTCAGATTTCACCACTTTCCATAAAACAAACAGCGTGAATTTTGTGAAATGAAATATGTAATACTTTGATAATACCGTTTTGTTTTAGGGATGGGTAAAAATATCGATAAATCAAAATTACGATGTAATTAGTCTATATAGTTAAAAGCTATATATATAGTTAAAAGCAATAAATAGATTTTTGATATTTATTTCAGGATATCAAAATCGATATTCTCTAATTGTAGACTACTGTAACTATTTTAGGTTACCAATTGTAGAGATGAGTCCGGTATTCAATAACTAACTCAGTACCTGTTAGCATGGTCCTAAAATATTTAACGCTATTGTAAAATCCGCATACCGCTAGGTAATAACTGTGCAAAGCGAGCATCGCGCCTAACCGACCGTGAGCCATAACTACCCAACGCTTCAATGCCTATACTTACCTAACTATCATCTACGCATAGGTACTAGCGGATCGTTCACCCGTAAAGTTATGTAGCTGCAACAAGTATTTGGTATTTCTAACCAAATCGGTTAGATGGTATTTCTAACTAAATCGGTTAGATGGTATTTCTAACCAAATCGGTTAGATGGTATTTCTAACCAAATCGGTTAGAAATATATTGGGTAGAAATCAGAACAGGTATAGAGTATTGTAACGTTATTGGGTACCAGTTGGTACTAGCGGTATTGAAAAAAATACCCAACTAATAACCGGTAGCCAAAATATCCAATAACTCCCATCCTTAACCAATTGTAGTAGGACAGCTTATTCATCGAAATATGTGAACAAGGGACAACACATTCCTATTTATTTTGTGTTGGTAGCACTGATTGTCTATGTTCGACTGTAAGTGTCAAAGTTGTGGTCGATATGTTGGTCTTCCTTCCTTCTTGAAGTCAAAGATTTTTACTACCTTCCCGTAGCTTGGGGTTAGTTTCATTGATCTGTGGCCCGGCTACACGCTCCACCGCCGCCCGCGCCGCCGCCGCTTGCCTGCAGTATGATGATGAACAAAAATATCGATATTTTTTACCATGCATATATCGATACGAAATATATCGATAAATTTTTTTCATTTCCCATCCTTATGGCAGTGTTGCCGGCAGTCAAACGCAAAAAGGTCCGATCCGAACACAAATATGATCCGAAATATGACAAAAAGGTCTGTTTTTGCATCTTATACAAAAATATCACAAATATATTCACCTAGCACGGCGTAGCGGGGATATTAAGTCTTCCTTATGCATTTTACTGTATGTTTGAAGTTAAGAACTTCAACAAATTTCGCTTATTTTTCTTATTTTGGAATACATTTTACTTCAAAGATATGGACTGAGATAAAAAAAATATTGTGTCTTAGGTATTAGAAATATCATTGAATTGTACCTGCCCGCGGAATTGACATTTTTTTCATATTCCCACACTCAAATACACACTATGCACATGGAGACGAAGCATTCATTCTGTCCTAATGCGAGTGAAGGAAAACATCCTTAAAATTGGAGTCTGTTGACTTTTCTAAATTCACAATTAAATCAAAATGATTAGTGCTGACCTGAAATAACAGTTAAAATAAGTAAACGCAAAAAAAGTTTTATTTTACTCAAATAGTCGTAGTATTGAACTTCACTTACATACAAAAAACAAATTAATTCAATTTGTTATTTTTTATAAATTTTTGCTTGATATATCAATCATCATAAATCATAATATTTAAATTCATCCATCATTGATACCTATAAAATAAAGGGCAAATATTTTATATTTTTACGTTGTACTGCAAGTCGTACTAGGTAAGGTATGTCTTTCTTAGATAAATAGAAAGGTAGTAAACTCGGACACTTATGCTAAGTAGCTACCTAGATATTTATTTTTACAAACTTGCGAGAGACATTAAGGTCAATTTTAACAATTTAGGTATTTGGATAGGCGTTTTGGTCCGAAAAGGTCCGCAAATACCCATGGTCCGCAAAAGATCCGCAGAGGCAGAAAAAAGTCCGAAACGGACCAAAATGGTCCGTGCCGGCAATGCCGTGGAGTGTGTATGTACAGTGTTGCCAGATCACTACGTAAATTTCCCCCAACGTTAATCCAAATTCTCCGAAAATTAGCTTTTTGTGAAAAAAAATCCCCAGAACACTTTTTATACGAGAAAAAAATAAGCATATTTTAATTTTTATCGAAACGAACGAGAAACGGCGCTAGCGTAAACAAAAGCTTTTTGGCTAGGAAAGCTTGGAAAGTTATCTTGCTTGCACGAACTCTTACGATGAATGAAGAATTGAATTTAAGTAGTATTGGTAGGACGAGAATACACACGTTATGTAGGTACAATAAAGTAGTGATGCGAATTATTTTAAGTTTGTGGTTGAATGATTGAGATACTCAAGAAAGCCTCCATAAATTCGCCAGTTTTTTTACCCCCGAAAATCCCTTCAGCAAACCGTTGCCCCCGAATCTCCCACCAAAGTAGAAAAAACGAATTTGCAGGAAATCCCCCCCCCCCCCTTCTGGCAACAGTGTGTGTGTGTACCGTAAAATGGGGTGAATACAGGGTGAATAGGGTACGTAACAGTCAATTCAATTCAATATTGAAAAAGTAACAGTGCTGCCAGTCGAGTCGAGTCAAAAGTAACCAAACCATGATCAAAAAGAAACCCAGTGTAAAACAAAGCCTTACTTATTTTTCTTTCCGAAATTACGCTCATACAATGTATCTTATTCCGGTTCGGTTGTTAGCAATTTCCGAGCGTTCCAGTTTCGGCCAGTGAGTGATTGATTTTTGTTTATTTGAACTTAGTTTTAGGCTGAGCGTTGCCCGTTAAAAAGTTTTAACTTGTTGTATTGTAAGCACCTAACCCAAGTTCAAACAGTGAATTTGGCACCTCTTGGGGCGACAATGGCTACTCACACGAATAGCAAGATCATAAAAAGTTCGAGCTCACTTCGCTCACCGTTTATTCTTCAGAGTGTAGTCTATTGTCCCCATATTTTGTTGTTAATTGACAAAAACCAAATATAATTGTTCTTAGCTTCCTTATCTTGCTGAACATGCCTCACCCACCCATTTCAAAAAAGCTGCTGCTCTCTCCACTCACCGTTACTTATTTTGTATTAGTTTCCTTATAATTTTCCTAACGCTAACTTTCAAAAATTTTCAGCGCTCGCTCCGGTCGCTGTTATTTATTTTTTCATACTCTTGTTAATTCGTTTGTGACCACGGGAAATAGTAGTTTGGCGGCTGGCTCCGCTCGCCTTTGTATGGCGTTGTCTTGTATATTCAATTCAATTCAATTCAAGACGTTTATTTCAGCACCAATAGTACCATATACACACACATAAAAATTCATACAGAGCATCTAAAATTGATATACCTAATTTAATATCAGAAAATTTAATCGGCCCAAATTACACATTAAATTTCAATTACAAAACGAGCTAAAAAAAAAATACAGTACATTTCATCAATATAAAATTAAAATTAATGTCTAAATAAAAATTGTGTACAGTTCAATCAATTAGAATTAAAATAAATAAAAATAAAAATGCTCAAATGTAACCTACCTCACACAAAGTCATTTCCTTTCACATGAAGCTGCGACAGGCGCCACAGAATAGGGCAATCAGGTTTTCTCGCTAAAATCCTCAGCAGGTTATTCGCGCTGGAGTGGACGCGGCGCAGCAGTGATGCGGCTCTCTTCCGCATGATGGCATGGAACCCATCTGTGTGAGCGTCAGCAAACATGCCTGATGCGCTGCAGCACCTGGGCAGACGCACTAGCGCTCTAAAGCCGTTATTGTATTGAACGCGTAGAGCGTTGACTGCCCTCTTGCTATACCTGACCCACAGACTGCACGTGTAAAATGACTGGCAGAAGGCCTTAAATAGCGTGACCTTTACTGCTCCCGTGCATCGTGCAAACCTGCGTATTGCTGCGCATATTTATTTATTATATTGTGTTCCTAACTTCGCATCTCGGCTAAACCGACCTCACCAAATTCCAAAATAAGCCCGCTCCACTGTGCCGTTATGTCATAGTCTGTTCAGAGGCTCGCTCCGAATTTGATTGGATTGGGAGTGAGCACCCCCACCCCGTGCTCACTACGCTGCCGCCACTGATTTAAAAAGCAGTGGTGATAACATAGGTGATAAATTGATAATATACAACCCTGACGAACTCCTGCATTGGGATGGAAATTTTTGGAAAATATACTGTCTGCTCTCACTGAAGCCGTTCCTTCTTCGTACAGTCTTCGAAGTAGGTGAACCAGGTGCGTGGGTGTAGAGTCTCCCAGACAATGCTCCCAAAGGACAGGCCATTTTACCGAGTCGACTATTTTTATTACATACGTAGAATGAAACGTTGGCTATGGACAACGATGGACGCTGACAGATGGTGGGTGCTGCCATCTCAATTATTCAGGATTTCCTTATGGCATAAACAGGTAAAATATTCTTTGTTAATTTCTTTGCCACATTTTAGTTTTTCATGGCTTAGAGCTAATCCTGTTATAGTTGATAAAGCCTATTTTACCTGTACCTTCATTTAAATAAAACATGCATTGTAATGTATGGTATTATAAATTAATAAAAATGCTACTCCTCTCCACTAGTTGCAGATCTATGACGGAAAAAAATATTATAAATAAAACAAGAATGTTGTTGGCAGCACTCATGGCGTAGTGGATGTTGTTACAAAGACAGCTGTCGTCGTTTCGTTTGTCTTTGTCGTTTGATATTCAGCTGATTTTTGTGTACGCTTCGCAAGCACTGAGTTGAATCAGTAAACGAAGGTTTTTGCATTTATTCCAATCTCTAAAGATATCAGTTAATCGATATAGTTGTTCAAAAGTGTCCCAATTTGGAGCATACGAGGCGAGGTTCTATCTCGGACGAACAAAGGGAGATGGTCCAGTGAGTGCGAGTGGTGCGGCCGTGACGTCACTCGGCAGTGGGTTCGAGGCCGATGCGGCGGGAGCGCTCGTGATCTCTGGGCGGGGGGCAGCGCGGCGCGGAGTGGGCGAGCGCTCGCGGGACAGTCTGGCCTCCAGTGACTCGGGGGACGAGGGCGCAGGGCACCGGCCGCCGCGCAAGCGGTCCCGCAGGCTGTCGCCGCCCGCCCAGCCCGCCGCCGCCATGCACCAGCCGTGCACCAACGGCGCGCACCTCAATGGCACAGGCCCGCCGTCACATAACGGCCTCGCGCCCCATGCCGAGCCCGACCCCGGGCCCGAGCGCGACCCGCCCGCCATGTCGCAGCTCGACCAGGAGATTGTGCGCCTCATCGGCCAGCACCTCGTATCGGTGGGCCTGCAGTGAGTATTCTCTGCCCTCTATATATAATGTCGCTATGAAACCTCTATTTATACAATGCATAGCGCAGGTGCAGGGAGGAGAGTAAAGAGCAGAGAGATGATCTGTAACGGAGAACCTAACCAGGGAATGCATTTGAAAAACATTTCATTATGCTAAGCAATACATAATGTGGTTCTTGTTAACCTAACTCAATACACTTCAATTTTGGATCATTCTGACCGACTCACCATTATTATTTATGATGAGATGACTTGCTTAAACCATCTGGAATGATTAACGTTTTTGAAGAAAAGATTGATGAGTTCTTCCAATTGATTAATTTATAATTATAATAATTAAGATCAACTATTTATGTTATCACCATTGTTGTACATACCATGTTGTCTTCTGATTCTTTGTTATGTTTGTGTGTTAAATTTATTGATTCTTAGATCCAACAACAACTAATAACTAGAAGTTTTTTGACCTCAACTATTAAATTGACAAAAAATAAAAGTATATTTATCAGAAATACATAACTAGGGAACTATATATTATAACTACTAAGTTACCTATTATTTTGGTGTACAATACAAAATGAACCAAGATAAAAGTTATCATTAACTTTGTAAAAAGATAATATTTACCCCTACCTACTTAAAGCATTCAAATAAACAACGACTTACTTACCTAAAAAGTCATAAACATTTGTACATAATATTTGTAAATCAAATAAAGCTTCACCTTCCCTTGTTCCTTTAATTTCTGGTTCAGCTTGGGTATAGATTAAATATACTTGAACAAAGAAAAAATTTCCTCTTCAAGCTAAGAGTTTCTTTAGTTGTTTATTTGTATAAAGTATGTTTGTCACATGCTAGACAGTTGTTAGGACATTCTTTTAAGTATGCTACCTAGACCAAATGGTCAAACTAGGTAAATCCAACTTCGATAAAGAGGTCAGCCGACGAATCCAACTCGGATGGGCAGCGTTCGGGAAACTTCGCGATATCTTCTCGTTCTTCCACAGATACCGCAGAGCCTCAGCAGTAGATGTGTACAGGCTGATGATGATGATGATGATAATGAAGTTTGAAAGTACATTTAACTAAATACAATTACTAAAGATTATTTAAATGCCAATACAAATGGTTATTTATTATATATATACATATATAAATGAACCCCTATTATTTATTAATCTGTGCTATTATCTTGGTCCAGCTATAACTTGAGAAAGGCTTTACCAATTTCATTCATCTACATATTTTGTAAATGTTTTCTTACACTTCGTAGAAGGTTAACAACAACGTAACATTTAAAAAAAATTAAGAATATAGCGCAGAAACTTAGAAAATGTGAGAAAACATAACAACTACCTTTATTATAAACTTTTTTAATGTACTCGGATCCTTACGCCAGCCTTATACTATATACTTTTTGCTAAGCACGATCTAAATAACTGCCAGTTGTTTGACTTGAATGACAGGACAAAGTCTGTCGGGTCAGCTAGTAATAAATAACTCTCGAAAAAAGAAAATGGCTGACCAGTAAAGACGTGTATTTTATACAAAACTAAAGAAAATAAAACTAACGTAAGACAAGGCAATATGGCAAATAACGCTATCGCCTGTTCATTTAAATGTAACAAAAAAATAAGTAATAACTCTAAATTAACTTCTCCTGTGTATAGTGCCCCCGAGGACACCGGGCTACCGGGGGCTGCCTGAGTGAGTTTAGTAGCTACTTTATACCTGTAGCTATGATTTATCAACAGCTATTACGTGAGCGCGGTCGCGTCGTAGCAAGAACTATCACTACATATTAGAAAACAAAGACCTCGGTTGCATTTCTCTGTTCGCGATAAACTCAAAAACTACTGAACGGATTATCATGCGGTTTTCACCAATCGATAGAGTGATTCATGAGGAAGGTTTAGGTATATAATTTATCATGGTTTTGTGTAAATTGGTTGAAATATAAAGATAATTGTTGGAAGTGTTGGAAAAAGTCAAGCCGCTTTCATCTACGCTGTCATAGAGGGACATAAGAATATTTTTCACTACGTTCTGTTAAGTTACGGGTAGATTTAGTGAGACGTATAATGCAAAATACAGTTTCTCCAAAAGACTCACGACTTGTTTTATTACATAATTTTATCAAAGATCTAACACATCTTCATTTTTTATTCTCTATCTGACATTCACATCGTATATTTGAACTGTAGACATTTTTCCAATAACACCACAGAGTTAAAATATAGAATAGCATGGAGTCTATTCTTAACACGTTCAAGTACAAAAAAGTCCGCGATGGTTTGTTGGTTAATCCTTATAACATGGTACATTAACGATAAAATTGTTGAAAGTGTCGGAAATAGTCAAGCCGCCCGCGCCCGGCAGCTTTCATCGAAAATGCTGTCTACCAGCCCTTTGAGATATAATATAACAAAACAATGCATGGCGGGATATTCTTGTCTACGCGGGCGTAGTCGCGGGCGGGTCGCCTACTTTAATATAAATAATTATTATTGTTGTGTTGGGCGCGTATTCTGCGATTCCATTGACCAATAAGATAACGACTTTCAATATGCTCAAGCATTTCAGTTCATTTATTGATAAGAAAAGTTTGTTACATGTCAAACACTTCTAATAATAACTTAGCTAGGTAAGTACAAAATAATGTAAAAACTAAGTAGGTATGTACGTGTAGACTACAATTATCCTTGGTAATCTTACCAAGAGTATAATTTAATAATATAAGCGTGGATCTACGACATCGGCGTCAACAAATTTGTCCACGAGGAACTCTTCTAGACTGTAATGTCCACTAGGATTAGACCGCGTGTGGGTGCTACCGCAATCGCGTTGCCCAATCCGATCAACTTGGTTACCGCAAGCCGTAGCCCACGATTGCATTGTTAAACGTGATTCTAATGCTAATTATCAAGATAGCAACAAACAAGGTCGATAGCTGCATTTTCTGTCTGTTTAGTGTTACTCGAATTTTACGTTGGTAATGGCATATAACCAATGTCAGTAGCTACTTCTGTTATCGGACCACTATTGGTACTAATATAAATCAATAATTTCGGCAACCTATTGTTCTTGAATGTTTTCTTCCGGACTCCTTTTTTCTGTTGCTCCTTTTTTAGCATTATTCATGTTTTTTTGCATTGAACTCTTGCCAGAGAGATTGTAGCCCACCTGAAGTTTTTGCTGGGGGCCTTAGACAATCTAACCCGCGTGGGGGGGGGCTAAAAGTGGCTAAATAAATATATACAAGTGAAACTATAAGGCGCCTCATCATTTACTAGATGGTGTACCTAATATTATTTCGCAGACGTATTGAGTTCCTTCTGATTTGAGCAATCAGGCCTTCAATGTTCCCCTGAGTTTGGTTAATAGTTTCATTATTTTGTCCGCAGACGTAGCGCGTCCCTTCTGATGGAGGAGTCGGGCCTGCATCTGGAGCACCCGGCGGCTGCCACGTTTCGCGCGCACGTGCTGGCCGGCGACTGGGCCAAGGCGGACCACGACCTGCGCGCGCTGCACGACCTACTGCACGGCACCGACCCGCGCGCGCTGCAGGAAATGAAGTTCGCGGTGCTGGAGCAGAAGTATCTGGAGCATCTCGAGGTTCTTACTTACCTACTCCTTTTGCAGGAATCACATTGCTTAACTTTTCCTCTATTAATCCAGTCATAGATCAGGCGGACGACTGGTCTACGGCACGATGGTTTTCCCTCATACGCCTTCTTATCTAACCGATCCTTAGTGTTGGTATGTGCCCGCAGGGAGGACGCGCGCTCGACGCGCTGCACGTGTTACGCAACGAGCTGACGCCGCTGGGCGTTGACACGGCACGCGTGCATCGCCTGTCTGCGCTCATGATGTGCGGCTCGGCGCGCGAGCTGCGGGCGCGCGCCGAGTGGCCCGGCGGCGCCGCGCGCCACGCCGTACTGCAGCGCGTGCAGGTACCTTACCTACCCTACCCTCTAAGAACCGACCACTCCTCGTAAGATCCGTCCCTCAAACTAAGTCCCTGTGTAAGAGTTGACTAAGGGAAACTGCTAGAGGAAGGGCAGCTTCATTCTGTGGTTTTTTTAAAGTAGATTATCAATACTGGTTGTTACACAAAAAAGAAGACGAGGATTTACGTGTTCCAGACGTGGCTGCATTACTCGACCACGCTTCGAACATAACTATTGAAAATATTACAGATGATAATTTGGGGTTTTAAAAAATTGAAATAAATCGAATAAAAAAAAACTTGAGGCGAACCCTTTTTGGTGATGTGATCAACATGTTCACAGTTGACACCTCTGCTATCGCTACCGATTGCGTATCATGTACTGTAGGGTTTTTGCTAGAAAATATTATGTGTAATAGTGTTTGAAGGCATTGAGTAACATTTTATTTAGTTGAAACGAGTATGTCCCAGTTGATCACACGGAAATTATCACGCGTCACATGATCACGCCAAACCGGAATAAGAAAAAAGCTAATAGATCTGGTACGTTTGATTACGACGCCATATAGCTACTTCATGCTTTACTTTTATTTTACCTTTGTGACATATCATCATCATCAGCCCGTACGCGTCCACTGCTGAACATAGGCCTCCCCCAAACGACGCCACGAATAGCGGTCCTGAGCCGCCTCACACATACACATAATAAATAGGTTTTATTAATGTGTAGAGTGATCGCAAAACTTAATGAGCTTTGTGAACTTAGGCACGGAAGCAAAACTGCGCAAGTACAATCAAATAGAAAAGTGATATTTATCAACTAGCGACCCACCCGGGCTTCGGCTGGAAATCCTTTTTATGGTGCTAATCCTGTTGCAGCTGCAGTCCGCTGAAGTACCATTTTGAGGTTAAATTAAGACCTTCATTGTCTTCTTTTGTCATGAAACTCATGACATCGAACACTATTTTCCATGTTTGACGACGCAGTACGTTAAACTTGGCCAGATGTCGCTCCGTTCCGCACTGGCAGTAGTATGTAAGAAATTCAATGTTCTGTTTAGCTTTATGGAAATTTTTGACATGTAACTAAATCGTATTAAATTTAGATTTAGAAAACATGTATTGACACTTAAGTGATATTATAATGTGCTAGTGGTTTCTTTTTCACCTCTTCCACTAGTGGACAAAATATTGAAGTGAAGAGAATATCAATAACACCTTATTTCTTATTTGATAATAATAACTATGTTTATAGTATACAATTTGACTTGTCTAAGTGCTTATTTTGTAAGCCTAAAGAAATAAAGTTATTGATTCTGATTCTGATTCTGAAACCGCATGCGAGGCATATCTAACGTTTAAGAGAAACAGCTATTAACAGGGAATACAACACAAAATCGCAAGAACAAACTATCAAATCAACGAAACGAACACTGACACGGACAATCGTCAAAGATATTGCTGCGTCATTGTACTCAAAAGCATTCATTCGACAGTATTGCCCACTAGATTATAAATAAATTTGCTACATAGAAATTATTTTATTTTGCAAATTGGGTTAATTGCGTTAGATAAAAAGTTTAATTTATTCTAACATTTTGGGTTTAAAATAATCCGTCATTGAGTGTAAGATGTTTTTAGTAGTAATAGTCAAAACGTTTAAGTCTATTAACATCAAAAATACTGAGGATCTTTGGGGTATCTCAACTAAAGTACTAAGTTCAATTATAAAGGAAGTGGCTCCTTGTTTGGCCTTTATTTTCAATAGTTGTGTCGACGCAAGAGTTTTTCCTGATCTCATGAAATACAGTAAACTGGTTCCTCTTTTTAAATCTGGAAGTCACACTGATCCGGCCAACTACAGACCAATTTCAATACTTCCAGCAACAAGTAAAATTTTTGAAAAAATTATTCTCTCTCAGTTGTCCTCTCATTTCAACCTTAATAGGCTACTCCATAAAAATCAATTTGGCTTCACCAAGGGTAGATCAACAACCGATGCTGGTACAGTTTTACTTAAGCATATATTGGATGCCTGGGATAAAGCAAAAAACGCTATTGGTATATTCTGTGACCTTTCTAAGGATTTTGATTGTGTAGATCATGCTACATTTATTGGAAAATTGAAACACTATGGAATTCAAAACAAGGCACTGGACATTATGCAATCATATTTATCTGATAGAGTTCAAAAAGTAGATATTGGTAAAGAAAGATCTAGGGGCTCAAAAATTGAATTAGGCGTCCCGCAAGGATCAATATTAGGTCATTTCTTATTTTTAATATACGTAAATGATCTCCCCTTTTTAGCAAAAGATCTGTGTGATATAGTCTTTTTTGCTGATGATACTTCACAGATTTTTAAAGTTGACAGAAATAAATGTAATTATGACGATGTAAATGATGCGCTTTCACACGTACTAGATTGGTTCACCAATAACCTCTTACTCAATGCTAAAAAAACCAAATGCATTAAATTCATGTTACCTAATGTAAGAGAATTTCCAACGAAGATAATGCTAAAGAATGAGATTGTTGACTTTGTAGACTCTACTGTTTTCTTAGGGTTACATATTGATTCCACTCTTCAACGGAAACCGCAAATTGATGCTCTCGCAGGCAGACTTAGTTCAGCAGCCTATGCAGTTCGAACAATTAGATATACTACCGATGAAGATACAGCTAGGTTAGTTTATTTCAGTTACTTTCATAGTATTATGTCTTATGGTATTTTGCTTTGGGGACAGGCAGCTGACATCCAGACTATCTTTATTCTCCAGAAAAGAGCGGTACGCGCAATTTACAAATTAAAGCCACGCGACTCTGAGGGAATTATTTAAAGAAAGAAATATTTTGACAGTAATATCGCAGTACATCTATGAAAATCTTATGTATACGCACAAAAATAGAGATAGCTTTTTGAAAAAGTGTGATGTTCACAATAGAAATACAAGAAATAAGAACAAATTACACATCCCAGCATATAGATTACGAAAGGTAGGGAAATCATTTATGGGCAATTCCGTGCGCTTCTATAATAAGCTTCCATCTGAAGCAACTGAACTCCCTATTCGTAAATTTAAACAGTACATTAAACAAAATCTTATCAGGAACGCCTTTTACTCCATAGATGATTACATCAATGATGTTAATGCTTGGCCAGATGTCGCTCCGTTCAGCACTGTCAGTAGTAGGTATGTAAGAAATTCAATGTTCTGTTAAGCTTTAAAGAAATATTGACATGTATCTAAATTGCATTAAATTTAGATTTAGATAGGCAAAATAAACATGTATTAGACACGTAAGTGATATTATAATGTGCTAGTGGTTTCTTTTTCACTTCTTCCACTAGTGGACAAAATATTGAAGTGAAGAGAATATCAATAACACCTTATTTCTTATTTGATAATAATAACTATGTTTATAGTATACAATTAGACTTGTCTAAGTGCTTATTTTGTAAGCCTAAAGTAATAAAGTTATTGATTCTGATTCTTATATATTCGTTAAATAACGAATTTGAAAAAAAAAATTGCAGAACAAAATGTGCTAGACAAAATAAAAATACAGCAGTATTCTTGCTGGCAACCCTTGTTTGACAGACGGATCCCCTTTTACCCCGTTCTTTCCCCTCAACGCCTTATTTACGGTTCAATGCGCAGCCGTTGAAGCCAACTTCACAGAGCTCATAAAGATTTGCGCGTACTCTACCTACTTACGAATGTTACTCGTAGTGACGATCTACATTTAATTGATAGTTGGAGTACAACATTTACATGATTCAGTAGTTTGAAAATTTAAAAGGTAAGAAGGGGAAAAATTAAACATTAGATATTGTTTGCTGATGATACTTATTTAATTTTCAAGATGATTAGACAAAACACAAATTATGACGATGTAAACAATGCAATATCAAAAGTAGTCCATTGGTTTAGTGTCACACAAAACTCCGAGTGAGTTGCAAAAATTATCAATAAATAAATTCAAACAAACAACATATCCTTTGTAAAAAGGCTTATTACAAAATATCAGATTATCTTGAGGATAAAAAAGCATGGGACGACTTTTGCTCCAATCCAACTCGAACTCGACACTGAAAACCTTACAAGGTAAAAGTTTTTTGTTCGCTTCTTTACTTTACCTTAAAAAGATTGAAGTGAACAAAAATCAAAGTGATCACTTTATTTCCCTGTTTTACTTATGTAATTTAAATTTTGTGACGTGTCTAAGAGTCCTGTAGGAGACCTTCTAAAGGAAATAAAGCACTTTGATATTTGATATATATCGGTAAATCAGTGTTTTATAATTATCTCAGTATTGATACAGCCAGTACAGTATAGTACCTATCATTAATCATCATCATGTCAGCCGATCGGACAGGGTACGTTTTTTTATTAACTGAGTGAAATTTTATTCCTTTTGCAATCCTAGTTTATTATTTATAATATTTGTTTTATTCAATATTATCTGCTTTTTGCGAGAAAAACAAACATCCACATTTTTCGCGTTTATCATATTATTAATTATAGCATTTATTATCAATGATTAGGTAAGTCGTTTATTGAATTGACATTAGATTGGAGAGTCATCTTGTGAGTTCATCGTCCTATAAAGCTCGCGGTCGTCAGCCAAGAGCTGGTAGGATTTCATGTTACTGCAAAGACCTTACACAAGTATACGAGAAAGAATAGTGAACCGAGATACGAACCTTGAGCCACACCCGAGTGTACAAATTTAGCAGAAGGTTTTTCGCCCCACACAGTCAGTAACTGAGAACGATGGCGAAGGTAAGATTCGCAACAACGAAGTAAAGATACCAGTATGCCCAAGCTTCCGCCCAAATAATCCATGATCAACGAGTTCAAACGCTTTTGAGAAGTCAGTGTAGATTGTGTGCATTTCTTTGTGGTCTTCAAATCTTTGTAAAGTCGTTGACATAAGTTAGTAGATTTGAGACAGGAAGCTGTTCGAGAATAGCAGTATCAAATGCGACGAGATTGCCGACTGCGTGCTGCGGCGTTGCGGCCGCTGTAATGTATGATGTAATGTTGTGCAGGCCGTGCTGCCGCCGGCGTTGATGATGGCGCCGGGGCGGCTGCGGCTGCTGCTGGCGCAGGCGCAGCGGCAACAGGCGGCGCGCTGCCGGTTCCACACGGCGCCGCGGCCGCTCGCCGAACCCCCCGCCATGCTGCCCTTCACCCTGCTGGCCGACCACAACTGCGGCGCTGACGCCTTCCCCATACACCCTCTGCAGGTAGTGCACAACCTCCCATAGCACCAAACTGACTTGCATTAACTTTTTCAAGTAAAGAAAATATTTGCACCTCCGAAACAGGGCAGTAAATGCGTTAACAGCGACATCGGTTATATCCACAGGTGCTAAACGAGCACTGCGACGAGGTATGGTACTGCCGCTGGTCACCGGACGGGCTGCGGTTGGCCTCGGGCTCCAAGGACAACACCGTCATGATCTGGGACTACGATCCTAAGGACAAACGGCTCGCCTTCAGGTATCAATGTCGCAGAGAAGCGTAGCGCCGCACCGTTGCTGCGTGTGCACGAATCCACCTGGCCAACGAGGTCAGCGAGATATCAATGACACCCTCTTGATGGGAGTGCGTGTTCAGCTTTGGACACATACGGTTTGCTTATGAGGAGGATATTATATTCCATTGGTTCGGGCAGGCTATATGGCCTATACATACATATGTATATTCACGTTGCAACTCGCAGGATAGCGACAATACAATACATAATTATGGAGAAATAAGCTTTATTGATTCATGTTTTTGATGAGCAAGGCTCCGGGACAACAGACAAATGAATTGTATTTATTAGTATATTTTTATTGGATACTCGTTCAGTTAATAATTTAACTTGTCTCAGTTTATTTTATATCTTAAAGAAATAATAGTTATCTGATTTTTCCAGGAGAGACGAGAGCATGGCTTTAAGCTTTTGTTCGCAAGGCGGAGACTAGAGACCCCATTTAAAGTACCTTCTGTTGTTTAGGAAATCTCTAGATGGGCACACGTACGGCGTGTCGTTCCTGGCGTGGAGCCCCGACGGACGGTACCTGATCGCGGCCGGACCCGAGGACTGCCCCGACCTCTGGATATGGAACATGGAGGTACGCATTACCTACCACATCGACCACCCGCGGTACCACGCGGTACTGACCCGCTCCCAATGCTTTCTTATCGTTTAGTACTTTCTGATTATTATTATAAAATGAGTCCCTTGTCTTATTATGTACAGAGAAACCTTATGGGAAGGTTATATGCTAATGTTTTATTGTCTGTTTGACACGTTCACTGTTATCTGCAGACGGAGCAGCTGCACCAGAAGATGAACCACTCGCAGGAAGACTCGCTGACGGCGGCGGCCTGGCATGCAGACTCGGACAAGTTTGTGTGCGGCGGCGCGAGGGGGCAGTTCTACCACTGCACCGTCGATGTATGAGTATTCTTCTTAACTGCAATGCACTCTCCTGTCTCCCGACGCTTCAGGTGCACGGACGTGGCCTACATTTCGCATAAGTATCATACATCAAGTGCTCCGGTAGGTTGTATTGCGGCGGCGCGCCCCTTGCAATTCGCAACGCGAGGATGGTAAATGCTTTTTTGTGATAGATATACTTAGTAGGTAATGATTTGTTAATGCGTGGTGGTAATAATCGGCGAAATATTCACAGGGTGGAGTAATCAACAGCTGGGATGGCGTGCGCGTGAACGCGCTGGCGTGCCGCAGCGACACGCGAGCCGTGCTGGCCGCCGACACGCACCACCGCGTGCGCGAGTATAACTTCGCAGACCTCACCGACAGAACGCTGTGAGTATACTACGTAAACGTGGTGGCGTGCCGAAGCGTCACGCGCGCCGTGCTGGCCGCCGACACGCACCACCGCGTGCGCGAGTATAACTACGCAGACACACAGAGTATACTACACTACGTGTAGCTAGGTCAAGTTTTTGCCCCCCTCGGAAAAATTGTAGATTCGGTCGTAGTAGGTCACTGTCCCCTAATGAGCGCTATGCGCCCTGTCTTCAGCTTGTCGCATCCAGCATCAGCGGTTTTTCGCAGGTCCTCATCTGAACTGGCCTTGGGGGTCCCACACACACTAGGTGTACCGTCCCTACATAGTGTAGTAAGTCGGCGCCGCGGTCTCATTGACGGTGTCGGGTATCTATCTAATGAGTTATTCGGAGTACTAGGTCGGCTCGAAGGACCATGTAAAGGGTTGTGCTAGGGAGTTGTGGTATATGGTACTGGTTGGTCCCCAAACAGCCCATTGAGATTGGTATTTGATGGTGTAGGGCCAAGGAAAGTCACTGGTATGGTATGGTACGGACAATATTCACAAGACTCTGGTAATAACTTAAATTAGTGCCGCCGACTTATGGTATAAATGGTTTAATGGTACAAAATGGTTGAGATGGTAATACTGGTTTGAACCCGCGACGATGGCGGTCGACCGCGAACTGAGTAAGTTTAGGTAAACGTGAGCAAATACGCATTCAAATGCAAGCGCAGCTGAATGCATATCTGGTGCGTTGGTCGGTCCACCCGAACAGTAGCTATATGCAGAATACGAGTATTGTTGATCGTTGTATGTGCACTTGCAGCATCCAGGAGGAGCACGCAGTGATGGCCATGTCTCTGAATGCGACAGACACACTCGTCCTCCTTAACGTGGCCAACCAGGGCGTGCATCTCTGGGACATACGTGAGTCACAATGTTCTAATTATATCTCTTGATTGCGCTAATATCATACAGACACAGCATTGCACTGGCACAAGCACGGTCTAATGATAAAGCAAACAGACGAAATATTTTTTTAATCAACACTGCTGTTAGTATAGTTTGGTAAATAGATGGTTTTATTCTGTTTGCAACTATTTCTGCCTCAAGTCAATATTATTTATTTCGTATATTTGTTATTTATTTTGCTGACATGTATGTACATGTATACAGCTTAGGTCTTAATATTAGCTTAGGTCAATAGAACATGCACCCTGTGGGGCACTGCAAAATAATTTATATAAAACAGTTGACCCGCGCGCGATTTCATTTGCGTGGACTTTAGTAATACCCTAAGTAATATTGGCTTCCATGAGCGAATTTCAAAAAACCCTGAAACAAAGTTATTCTTAAAATTACCCTTGACCCCATTTTAATAATCTTAGAAAACAAATTTCCTAAAATCTCTTCTTAGCGGGTGCGTATGTACGTTTTAAAAGAAACCTCCACGCAAAACTTTAGCCTCGTAGCTCTTCTAGTTCCTGAGATTTCGTAATACGTCAGTGAGTGGCCTAACTTTGACTCCACACATCACCATTGACCTTTAGGGTGTGAATTACAAAAATCCCTGAAACACGTGTCCGTTTATTTTAAGTCATCTTTCTACGCCACAAATGACGGGAAAACAATAACGGTTCAGAAGTTATTATAAAAATAACCTCTGACCCCATCAGAATATGAATTTTTATAATGGCCTCTAGTGAAATGAGTAAACATATAGAGGCCACCATACTGATATTCATTTCATCATTCATGTTTCCTTGTGTACCTAATTCTACAAATGCGTTTGAGAAGTTACAAAAGCCTCCATACAATAAGTAATTGTACTGTGCTGAAGTTATGAGATATAATATATTATTTAGAAAAAAAAAATTTTACTGGACATGGTGAATTGTTATTAATACTTAACAGAGAAGTGATCATGCAGCGGTGATAAAACGCACGTACGCTTAATATCATACTGTCCAAGAAACGTTGTTTATTGTTAAAGCGTGTGGATTGATTTAGCTGTTTTAAAAACGCTTGTGCTTTGATCGCCCTCAATGTCCTGTGGTGGTATGGACTGAATATGTTTTGTGTCAGGGGCCCGCGCGCTGGTGCGCCGGTTCCGTGGCTTGAGCCAGGGCCACTTCACGATCCACGCCTGCTTCGGCGGCGCGCAGCACGACTTCATCGCTTCGGGCAGCGAGGACAACAAGGTACCACTCCCAGTTTTCATGTCATCTAAATAATTTTTATTATTTTTCATTTTGTATTTATGAATCAGTCTGTAATAATTCTGTGTGTAAAGCCTATTCCTATTTAATACATTTTTCTTTAAATTGTGCTGTATCAAGGCTGTGTATGTGCAATAAATGTTTCCTTATCTCTTATTCACATAATAGCATATATATATATATATATATATATAGCAAAAACTTTATAGCGTTTACTCGTCTAGGTTTAGGTATAATGAATGTAGCGACCTCTTTATCAACATCGCGAACTACAAAGGCAAAACAAAAACAGCATTAGAGGCAACATCGATCAAACTGAAGAAACTAAGCTATTGGATTGGAGTTATTACAACTAAGCTATGTATAAATATGTCACGGAAAAAAACTAACAATAATTTCTTATTTCAATCAAAAAACAAATGTAGAGCTTCATGACATATTATTAAGGATAAAGTTGATAATGAACGAGCCCTGGACAGTATTCATTCTATAAACTAAAAGGGAAATTGTAACTGAACCCCAACTTATAGCTAAGGGGTTGAGTGACTTCTTTATCAATATCACAAACAAAGATGAAGGAAGAAAGATTCACAAGTTTAATAATCTTTCTAAAGTAAAACCTAACTCAACCAGCATTTTCCTGAAGCCGATATATGACGCCGAAGTCATAAAGATACGATCGTTAAATAACACAAAATAATATTTCTCACATACTTAAACAATGTACGTTCGTAATCTGTCCTGTACCTACTAAAGCACCTGCCCCTCTCCATCTCCCAAGGTGTATTTCCTGAGAGGCTTAAACTATCGCTCGTAAAACCTCTATATAAAAAAGGAAATCAGAACAATTACAGCCCTATTTCACTTATCCCCGTTTTAGCTAAGGTATTCGAGAAATCCATTCATAATCGCTTGACTGCATTTTTTGATAAATATTACGTAATCAAAAGCAAAGGAACAAAACGAATTCCAGAAAAAAATGTCAACTTCATTAGCAGCTTTTGCTCTCGTGCGTAGTATGGTTGATTTTATTGACAAGCGTATAACAGGTATACCAGTCTCAGTTATATTCTTTGACGCAAGGGCTTTTGTGTGCGTTACCCCAGCAGAAAAGTTTCTTCTAGAATGAAGTGAGTTCCACAAATAATTAGTGCGTTCTACGCTGTAAATGTGCGTCAAGTTAAAAAATTTGTGCATGTTCACGTTTTGGAATAAAACGCAAAATTTGTTTCCTGCTGGGGTAACGTTTTTCCAGCAGGAAGATTCTAAACGAATGACCCTAGACAAATTTGACTTATATGGGCAGATAGCTTATATTTGTGTATAAACGATGGTCTAAAAATAAAATTTGTGCGTCTTAAGGTTTTTGAGATATTCAATTTCCTGCTGGGGTAACGTTTTGCAAAAACTTGTTTCTCGGAAACCATTGAATGTGCATCTACAAAACATACATACACCAGTAGCTTATGATTAGTGCTTATTTATGAAATAGTAAAATTTTCAAAAATATGTACATTTTTTATGTAATCTTGTTTTTCTTTGAAACCTTAAAAAAATTCTAGCTCTTTAATGGACAGACATAGAGGTTCATTGTAAACGGTGTTCGGTTCTTGCTGTTATTCTTTGTAACCATAAAAAGTTTCAAGAAGATTCATACACGCGTTTTTGAATAATATCGATTAAGACGTAACTGATAAGGTCATAACTTTGACGTCAAAATACAAGAAACCTTTCAACCCAAGATTGTAGGTAATAAAAAACCATTAGTGCGTTCCACCATTTCTGGAACGATGTTCAACTGGCGAGTGGAAAACTTTAATAATTTACTTTACATCGACAATGATTCAAAGCAATATGCCTACCTACTAGACACCAATTTAAATCTTACATATGACCACAGAATGTTTTCAAAATTGAATGGAGAAGTGAATATTCGTGGTTTTCAAATCATTCTACATGACTTGGGAAAACTAACCAAACGTATAAAAGATGAGCAGAACCACGAGTTATACTATCACAAAATCAATGCCAGAACGGAAAAGAAAAAATGGCCAATTGAAAAAGATAATCGGGAGTTTTTTCGTGACCCAATATCTCCAAATTCTACACCAAAATATTGCGGGCTTAATCAATAAATCGGAGATTCTGACAGTGAGCCTAGATGAACTTAGGGACAATAATATAAATATAGATGTGTTATGTATAAGTGAACATTTTATGATGTCTGGTTATGAAACCTATTTAAGTGTTCCTAACTATGTCTTGTATAATTGTAAAAGATGGACTCCAATATAGGGAACTTAATGAGATCAAGAAATTTTCTCTTATAAATGTTTTTGAATTTTGTGCAATCGAAATTGTAAACCTTAAGATTGTAATTATATGTTTGTATCGCACCCCAAACTATGGAAACTTAAATTTATTTCTTAACAAATTAGAACTACTATTACAACATTTAAGTAAAAAGAAGTATTTAAATATCATTATTGCAGGGGACTATAATATTGACATTCTGAAAACTAACTCTGTAACTTCCGATTTTATATGTTTATTGTTAAATTATAATATGACACTAGAGCTGAAACAACCAACGCGTCTTAAAAGTGGAACATGCATCGACAACTTTGCCCACAACTGCACACAACCTTGTCAAACTAAAATTATTGATCTTGCCTTATCTGACCACACGGCACAATTACTTCTAATCCCTGTAAAAAAAACTACAAAAATAAATTATTGGCAGAAAACACAACGAGATTATAGCAATGAAAATATTCAGAAATTTCAAATGTGCCTAAAGAACTACAGTTTTTCGGATATATATATACGTAGTAATGTTGACGCAAACCTTGCGTATAACACATTTCTTGAAAGCTTTAGGTTTTTTTACGATTTGTGCTTCCCCTACAGAAATGTGAAAATCAGAGTTGAAAATAAACCCAAATGGATCCAATTTATGTATATTGGAGGGTAAGTATCCTGAACAATTAAAATTATCCATTGTTAAACCTCTTTTTAAGAAAGAAAACAGAGAATTGATGTCAAACTATAGACCCATAGCACTTATCTCTATCATATCTAAAATATTCGAAAAATACTTACACGGCGAGATAAATTCATATCTTGAAAAAAATAATCTGTACTGTAAAGAGCAAAAAGGTTTTAGGAAGAATGAAAATATAAATATGGCTATTTTTGACTTTTTAAAGAACATTATGTTAAACGTTGACAAAAGAACAGCAGTCTGTGCTATCTACTGCGATATGACGCAAGCTTTTGACTATGTGGATCACAAGATACTGAGTCAAAAGCTTGAAGCTTACGGTATTAGAGGAAATGTACTGTCTCTACTTCAATGTTACCTCACAGATAGAAAACAGATCACCAAAATAAGTAAAATTAATTTCGATACAAAACGTCAAGAAACTCATGCATCCTCAGAACGTAGTCTAGTCTATGGAGTACAGGGCAGCGTACTAAGTCCGCTGTTATTCTTAATCTACATTAATGACCTGCCTAGAGTGACATGCCAACCAATGACCCTATTTGCGGACGACAGTACCTTAACTGTAGCTTCTAGAGACCATGCATCATATGAAAATGACATTAATAAATCTTTGACATCTACGATTTCATGGCTTGGTAATAATAATTTAAAAATTAATCTCAAGAAAACGAACATAATGCATTTTAACCAAAGATCTAATAATTTATCACAAATTGACATACATTTTAAGGATAATTCCGTAGCCGAAGTAGAAACGGCTAAGTTTCTAGGACTAATTATTGACAAAAGACTGAATTGGAAAAGTCACATTGAAAGTTTATGCAAAAAAATGAGTAGTGTAGCTTATGCTCTACATAAACTAAGCTCTACTATTAACACGGATGGTCTTCTAGCCGCCTATTATGGATTAGCGGAATCTTTGCTCTCGTACGGGATTATTTTTTGGGGGAACAGCACCGAACACCACCGGGCCTTCAAAACGCAAAAACGTTGCCTGAGAGCAATGTTTAACGTAGTTACTGTTGATAGTTGTAAGCCTTACTTTTCTAAGTACAAAATTCTTACTCTACCAGCTCTATATATTCTCAATGTAGCTATGTTTGTCAAAAATAACCTACATTTATTTAAAAGTTTCTCCGATGTTGTGGTACGTAACCGACGTAACAATAATAACAATAGACTTTGTACGCACCCATCACAAACTGCCCTAATACGAAAAAGTGTTTTAGGTATGGCACCCAAAATATATAATCATGCGGTAAAATGTTTAAACAACAATTACTCTGATACTCCAAATGTATTTAAAAATAGACTCAAGAATGTACTCGTTGAGAAATGCTATTATAGTGTTAATGATTTTTTACTTGACAAATTTTGACTTTATATACCTACCAATTATAATGTATAATTAATTATAATTTATTAATTTTAAGTTTATCTGATAATTTTTGAATATGGTTGTATTATAATTAGAAAAGACATATCACCTTAATTAGTGACAAATGCAGTGTGCCCTCTCCTATTTGCATGCCAGTAATGGCAAAACATGTAGGCCATAACTAACTTATATTGTAACATCATTACATGCCAACACCATGTTAATACTCATGTTTTGCAAATAAATGATTCTGATTCTGATTCCATGATAATTATATCCTGAAAATTTCAGCTCTCTACGTCTCGTATTGAGCTAGTTGTAAAGGAATGACTGAAATAAGAGTTACACTTCTTAATCACCCTTATTCTACCAGGTGATACGACCAAATTCGAATGACCACTAAAAAGCGACTGTTTCATACATATTGATGACCTTTTTAATTTTGCTACCGAGACGCATTGGGCCTTGGTACACTCGAGTACAAAAGATGGATAATTTTTGCCAACTACATATTTTAGGTCCAAGACAGTAGGTAAGTACCTACCTATCTTTTTAACGTACGAAGTAGGGTAAAGTTTTTCGAGGATTGTATTCCTACATAAGTGATTTTAATAGTTTGTATATATACATATATGTATAGTTTGTATATATTATACTGGTAGTATTATTTAGTAGAAGACTTTTAAGACATCAGCGGGCTGAGTTGTAGGGGTCAATTCTTAAGCCACGATTACCACGGCCTAATAATTTTAAGTACCTACTTCTAATTTTATGAGTGCCTAATATATGTTCTTAATATACCTATAAGCATAATATGCTATTTTAAAACATAATTTAATACCTTACAGGTAAAATGAGATCTGTGATTTGTAAACCTGTTGACTAATTAATTTAAAGCTAATTAAAAATATAAATAATATGTCTTTAATTAATTTGTTTTCTTTATGATTTTTTGTTTATTGATAATAAGCTGTTCCCCGCGGTTTCACCCGCGTTAAATTCAAATTTATATATCTAGGGGGTAAACAAAAGTAGCCTATATAAATATAAATAAATAAAATAAAAATAAATAATGTTTAACAATCTACACAACATCATCTAGCCCCAAACTAAGCAGAGCTTTTGTTATGGGGTACTAGATGACTGATATACATAATACCATATATTACATAGATAGATATTTTTTACATACAAAGAAAATACCCAGAACAACCGAGATAGATATTTGCAGTTCGTAAAAACATTAGTCCCAAGGCGGGAATTGAACCCGCAACCTCCTGCGTCGCAGGCGGACCTTCACCCGCCGCGCCAGATCGTCGTCAACAACAATTACAATATGTTACTCTCTATCCATTCAACTAACTCTATGCCAATAATCAAGTCGATTGGTTGCTTAGTTAGGGCGTGAAGGAAGGACAAACAAAAGAACACTCGCATTTATAATATTAGTTAGGATGTTGATTCGAATCATTAACCCTAACTAATATTATAAAAGCGAAAATGTATTTGTTTAGGTATTTATTTGTTTGTTCGTCCTTCCTTACGCCCTAACTAAGCAACCAATCGACTTGATTTTTGGCATAGAGTTAACTGAAAGGATGGAGATTATAACAAACAGACAAGTTACTTTTCAGCTGTTGGTTCTACTGTCTTTAGATATTATAGTCATAGGTACATTATGTTATTTTTAATGTTTCATTCCTTATAATATAGTTGGCAAAAATTATCCATATCTTTTGTACTCGAGTGTACAAGGCCCAATGCGTCTCGGTAGCAAAATTAAAAAGGTCATCAATATGTATGAAACAGTCGCTTTTTAGTGGTCATTCGAATTTGGTCGTATCACCTGGTAGAATAAGGGTGATTAAGAAGTGTAACTCTTATTTCAGTCATTCCTTTACAACTAGCTCAATACGAGACGTAGAGAGCTGAAATTTTCAGGATATAATTATCACGGAACGCACTAATGGTTTTTTTATTACCTACAATCTTGGGTTGAAAGGTTTCTTGTATTTTGACGTCAAAGTTATGACCTTATCAGTTACGTCTTAATCGATATTATTCAAAAACGCGTGTATGAATCTTCTTGAAACTTTTTATGGTTACAAAGAATAACAGCAAGAACCGAACACCGTTTACAATGAACCTCTATGTCTGTCCATTAAAGATGTAGAATTTTTTTAAGGTTTCAAAGAAAAACAAGATTACATAAAAACTGTACATATTTTTGAAAATTTTACTATTTCATAAATAAGCACTAATCATAAGCTACTAGTGTATGTATGTTTTGTAGATGCACATTCAATGGTTTCCGAGAAACAAGCTTTTGCAAAACGTTACCCCAGCAGGAAATTGAATATCTCGAAAACCTTAAGACGCACAAATTTTATTTTTAGACCATCGTTTATACACAAATATAAGCTATCTGCCCATATAAGTCAAATTTGTCTAGGGTCATTCGTTTAGAATCTTCCTGCTGGAAAAACGTTACCCCAGCAGGAAACGAATTTTGCGTTTTATTCCAAAACGTGAACATGCACAAATTTTTTAACTTGACGCACATTTACAGCGTAGAACGCACTAATTATTTGTGTAACTCACTTCATTCTAGAAGAAACTTTTCTGCTGGGGTAACGCACACAGGGCTTTTGACTTCGTAGACCATAACATACTGCTAAAAATGCAGTACTACAAAACAATTCCGGTAGATGGCGCTAAGAGAAATTCAATGATTTTTCCCTCACAAACATTGTAAGCGCAAAAAGAAAAAACAAAATTCTCTTGAGAATCTTAGATCGTGCAAACACTTTATTCAGCAACTTCTGACACATAAACAACCATCAAACTTCATCTGTTGATTGAAAGTCCACCAGGCATGTGAACCAGATGGGTCGGCTCAGTATAGGGGAGATCTCCCTCTGTAACTATTTTGGGGGAATTCCACCTTCACCCCCCAAAATGAATGATATTTGTCTATTCTTGCTTAGTTAAAAGCTATCGGCTTACCCTCGCTTGTGTTGTTACTGAGAGTGGTTTGTGTGTAGGTGTATATCTGGCACATGAGCGGCGAGGAGCCGGTGGCGGTGGTGGCGGGCCATTCGCGCTGCGTCAACTGTGTGGCCTGGAACCCGGTGCACCACGACGTACTGGTCTCCGCTAGCGACGACTACTCGCTGCGGCTGTGGGGGCCCAAGCATGCCATGATGCAGAGTAACGAGCCGCGCGCCTAGCTACAGGTACTACTTACGCAGAGCAACGAGCCGCGCGCCTACACAGGTACTACTGATGCAGAGCAACGAGCCGCGCGCCTACACAGGTACTACTGATACAGAGCAACGAGCCGCGCGCCTACACAGGTACTACTGATACAGAGCAACGAGCCGCGCGCCTACACATGTACTACTGATACAGAGCAACGAGCCGCGCGCCTACACAGGTACTAATGATGCAGAGCAACGAGCCGCGCGCCTACACAGGTACTACTGATGCAGAGCAACGAGCCGCGCGCCTACACAGGTACTACTGATACAGAGCAACGAGCCGCGCGCCTACACATGTACTACTGATACAGAGCAACGAGCCGCGCGCCTACACAGGTACTAATGATGCAGAGCAACGAGCCGCGCGCCTACACAGGTACAACTGATGCAGAGCAACGAGCCGCGCGCCTACACAGGTACTACTGATGCAGAGCAACGAGCCGCGCGCCTACGCAGGTACTACTGATACAGAGCAACGAGCCGCGCGCCTACACAGGTACTACTGATGCGGAGCAACGAGCCGCGCGCCTACACAGGTACTACTGATGCAGAGCAACGAGCCGCGCGCCTACACAGGTACTACTGATGCAGAACAACGAGCCGCGCGCCTACACAGGTACTACTGATACAGAGCAACGAGCCGCGCGCCTACACAGGTACTACTGACGCGGAGCAACGAGCCGCGCGCCTACACTGGTACTACTGATGCGGAGCAACGAGCCGCGCGCCTACACAGGTACTACTGATGCAGTGTAACAAGCCGCGTGCCTAGCCACAGGTACTACTGATGCAGTGCAACGAGCCGCGTGCCTAGCCACATGTACTCCTGATGCGTGGCGTGCCTAACCTGATCAGAGCTATTATTTCCATAACTTATAAGTTAACAATCTGTTATCTGTATTGTTCCAGTGCGCAGATCATGACGTCCTACAATAAAAATATGACCACAGATGTAAGTTTTATATAAAGCAACATATATTATAAATTATTTGTTAATTACGAACGAATTTGGTATAATTTTAACCTAATAGCGAATATTAGTTTAATGGGTTTGTTCATAATGTTTGTGAAATAGCTTCATTTTATACTCCGAGCACATTGTCTACTCCGCGTAAGCCGCTGCTATCAGCTTCATACAGACTGGAGGCTCCGGCGTACGTTTGTACCGAACCCTTCGAGAAATAGATACGGCGGCTGTTAGAGATGGTGGTTCCGACAAATCCGAAACTAACAGAATTAGAGAAAACTCGTCCAAGGATCCATGGGCTCAATTCGTAATAACAAAACTGTATTCTTCTGCTACTTGAAATAGCGGGAAATCAATCCAATATATATTATTGTGATAACCTGTATTATTACACCAACTGATTTTGTTAATAATTAAATCACTTGTTGTTAAATATTTTGCAAAGAAATTTATTGTTCAAAATGTAATTGTAAATTTTTACATTTTCAGTTTGAGTTTGCACTAAAACTTTATTATAAAAATTTACAAGCATTCTGTGAACATTTTAAATAATCCTCTAACGGGCGATCGCTAAAACATCGCGAAATTTTACTATTAAACATCTAGTCTTAAAAAAACACAAAAGAAAATATAAGGAATTTTTGTTTAATTATACAATTTATAACTCAGCCCCGACTTCTTTAACAACTTTTCTCTAATTCTAAATTTCTGGCTGTACACTAGGGTGGAGTGTTTTTTTTTTTTTTTTGTAATTTTGATCTTCCTGTATTATCAATCGATGACTCGTATAAAATAATTAAATAGCTCGTGCGCTATGTATACTCTCAAAATGTATATAGGTAAATTTTGTTGCTATAGTATACGTCGTTTTCGAATACGGTCATGGTTACGCTAGCTTGACGTGGAGCTAGCGTACACACTAAGAATGGTCATTGTTTCTTAAACCATAGATGCACTAATTATTTCACTTTTGCCCTAATTATTTCACTTTTGCCCTAATTCCGTGCTATTTATGCGCTAAAATAAATATTGGCATAAAAACAAATGTGAATTCGCTTATGTGTACTCTACCTCTGGTTATTAACAGAGCAAATATTTAACTACGAGTTATTCGGTTCATAGATGAGATAAAGCTAAAAACGAACTGAAACTAGTATAATTATGACAAAATATAACGAAATGGCTCACATTTCGGGTCTACCCTACAAGGTAAATTGTAAGTTTTCTGTCAAGATAAAGTCGTAGATTTTTTTTGCACGTATATAGCACTCACTTAGGATCATCGATTATTGACACAGGAAATTTAAAAAAAACTGATGTTTCACCAGAACTCGCCCTACTGTACACTTCCATCTCAAGGAACCTCCCTGTAAATTATATGTACTCACGCGTGCTGTGTCGCCTTTGAATAGCAGGTACTAACTTGTTAGATGAGTTCAAGACTTGGTATAGTACCTAACCTCAAGAGAAGCGACACAGTATCGCACCGCACCGTTTCGATCGGCTTCGATCTTCAGTTAGTTGGTAATCGCGTGTTGTGTTGAATGAGTAGTTTTAAAGAATAAGAACTGAAATAAAATTTTAAGATTAGAAATTAATGATAGTAATTATAATATTGGGCTTTTTAGAAACACTACTCAGAGCCATCCGGCAAAGATTAGTTACAGAACTCACTCAAAGGTACCAAGAAATAAATAGTTGGGGCCCTGCCGTACGCGGCTCGAGACTCTTGATGAATGCTCACATACCTACCACTCTGTTCTGAATGAAGCCATCGTGTCTCGTACCGCGGGGCAGTCTCTGTAATGTACGCAAGAGACGGGAAGCAAGTGCAATTGTGTTTTAATCGAGCTGTAGTCGCCCGACGCTCTTAAATTATATTATACAAATAATATTAAAGTTATTTATCACTAAATTAGGCATCGATATTGTTTAAGAGGGTGGGGAGGGGAGGGGTCGGGTCGATCTCGTATGGTGTTCATGTCTCACTGCAATACTTGTGATAGAAGTATGGAATGTTGTGTGGTGTGAGCGCTGTCCGCGCCGCGGGCTCCGTTGGACCCTACGACCTCTAGGGTACTTTTAGTCTTTCGATATAACTTAGGTAAGACGTAACATAATGATCCAGAGCTAATATTCATTTATATAAATTGTCCGCGTCTCTATTTTTCTACCGATATCGAATCTCTGGCGAGTTTGTGACCGGTTTCAATGGGGCGTGGCTAACTGGTTGAGGGAGAATCGAAGGTTGTTTGCGCCGCTTTGAACCGGAGAACTGGAGCACCAGCGTGCGTATTGCATGTGCCGGCACTCCGCGACCGCTAACTAACACTGTTCCTACATCTGCCGATATCATGAACATTTTAACTAGACTTATTAGGCAGCATGTTTGTCAGATTTGATTGTAAAGCATCTAAAACGAACCAAATGTTGATCCACAATAGATGTAGGTACAGACCGTTCACCATAAGATGTCCCCTGACGTGATGTTGGAACTATGGCAGGCAGGGGACATCTTATAGTGAACAGTCTGTATATAAACATCTATGCATGCTTACATGCCATGTGTTGTGACAGATTTGGCAACATTCCTCGATGAAGGTTGTCATAAAGCAGGCAGTAGAATAAGACCGCGCTGGGGGCCAGGGCACACCTTGTAATAAGATTCATTCAAATTATGTTTTGGTTTGATTAAAGGATTTTTTTAACCTTATTGTTTTTGATGGTTTATTTGTATAGGTTAACTTATATTTGTACTGCGCACAAAGCCTTGTCTGTGAATAAGTTAGTGTTGCTTTCAACACCATTCATCAAAAATATATGTAAAAAGCTGAACGTTCGGTGACTCGTAGACAAGGCGGCATATACCGTGCGTACGAGCCTCGTACCTGCGCTCCCCAGCCGGCGGCGTACCGTGCGTACGAGCCTCGTACCTGCGCTCTCCAGCCGGCGGCGTACCGTGCGTACGAGCCTCGTACCTGCGTTCTCCAGCCGGCGGCGTACCGTGCGTACGAGCCTCGTACCTGCGCTCCCCAGCCGGCGGCGTACCGTGCGTACGAGCCTCGTACCTGCGCTCTCCAGCCGGCGGCGTACCGTGCGTACGAGCCTCGTACCTGCGCTCCCCAGCCGGCGGCGTACCGTGCGTACGGGACTCGTACTTAGCAAGTACAAACTGGACTAACGATCGCGACTAGTGTAGGCGCGGCGTGAGCGTCGCTGCTTTCAATAATTGTTATAAATATTATATCAATAAATTTTTTATTGTAACCTTTTTATTTGTATCGTGTAATTCCCCCTTTTCAGGTAATTGTTAGTGACAGTAGGTAAGGTTAGTTGAGAGGTTGAATAGGACTATTCTGAAAGCCAAGATGTTCAACAAACAATTCATTATTTAATTTGCCTTAAATTTTAAATAATTTACAAATAATGTAACATAAATTAGCCATACCTAACCTAGCAACTATAAGTTAGCTGTTCCTGACTTTTCTACCAGCTCCAGTAGAGTGTGAAGCGAAGTGTCAAATAGTTCACACCTAATAGGCATTTCTAAGGAGTAGAAAGGGTTCTTGAGAGCATAGTCGGAGTACAGCTCGTAGATCCTCTTCAGCACCACTTCTGGGCCTTGCATGTTAGGATCTGTGACAATGATGAACTTTACACCTGGAACCAATTAATAAGACAATTTACTAATGCCGATTACTTATTGGAAGACAATCGTGATAATCATGTTTCCATTGTTTCTCTGAATGGTTCCCATCATTCCGACTCCTTTTAAGTCGATTCCTGCCACGTCGACTCTCGTTACGTCGACGTATTTCTAAGTCGAGTGTTGGAATAGCGCGTTTTACCAGGTCGAGTTATCGTTACGTCGACTGCAGGACGTCGAGCCAACTACGTGATTATCCTAGCTATATTTTCACAAAGTACAGTAGGAAAGAAATGCTAGCTACTCAAAAAAAATTACTAGTGTCGTTACGCTCTTTGATAAACATTTTCAGGATTAGTAAATTACTGGTAATGCAAAATCAAAATATTTGTTTTATTTATAAGTTGAATTACACATTTTAATCTGGAAATAGCTATTTCTATTTACTGACAATATCGTCCCGAGTATTTCAACCGCGACTATTCTCAAACAACTTTAAAGAGTAGTAGTACACTAATAGTGCATATAAAAGGAATTCTAAAACAACTAAAAAAATTGCCAGCTGTCAAATTGACACTTATCAGATGTGACAGACTGTTTCCCATACTAATCTTGCATTTGTGACAAATGCAAGATTAGTATGGGAAACAGCTAAAGACGAATGTCAAACTGACATTATATGTAAAAAATAAAATGGCCATAACTTGGAAACTGCTCGTGCTAAACTTTTAGTTCCTGTCTCAAATGCAAGGTGTGAACGAGATCTAAATTTTGGTGACAGCTGTCAGATTGATGACAGCTGTCAGAATAGAAACGGTCATAACTAAGAAACTACCAGTGCTAGACTTTTAGTTCCTGTCTCAAATGAAAGGCAAGAATGAGACCTAAATTTTTGATGACAGCTTTCAAAATTGAAACGGTCATAACTTAGAAACTACTCTTGCTAGACTTTTAGTTCCTGTCTCAAATGAAAGGCAAGAATGAGAACTAAATTTTTTATGACAGCTGTCAAAATTGAAATGTTCATAACTTAGAAAATACTCTTGCTAGAATTTTAGTTCCAGTCTGAAATGAAAGGCGTAAGTAAAGAAGACCTACATACATTTACGATGACATCTGCGTAACGAAAACTGTCATATCTCAGAAACTACGCATGCTAAACTTTCAGTTACCAGCTCAAATGACAGGGAAGAACAAAATCTACGCTTTAGATAACAGCTGTCATCGAAAATGTAGCTCTTTTTCATGCCTTTTATTTGAGCCAGTAACTGAAAGTCAATTATGAGTAGTTTCCAAGTTATGGCCGTTTCAATTTTGACAGCTGTCATCAAAAATGTAGGTCTTGTTCATACCTTTCATTTGAGACAGGAACTGAAAGTTTAGCATGAGTACCTACCATACTAACTAAATTATGGCCGTTTTTGCTAGGAGTCATGGAAAATGTATGTCTTGTTAACACATTTCATTTGAGACAGGAACTGAAATTCTAGCACGAACAGTTTCCAAGTTATGGCCGATTCCATTTTGCCAACTGTCATAAAAAATGAAGGTCTCATTCTTGCCTTTCATTTGAGACAGGAACTAAAAGTCTAGCATGAGTACCTACTATCTAAGTTATGGCCGTTAAAATTTTGACAGCTGTCATCGAAAATGTAGGTTTTGTTCACTTTCATTTCTTACAGGTTCTAAAAGTCTAGCACGCGGTTTCCAAGTAATGACCGTTTTAATTTTGAGATATGTCATTTTGACATTCTATGTCTATTTTGACTGGACAACTATTCCCCGTAAGTATCGTGCATTTGTGATAGTTTCTGTCACATCTTACAACGATAAGTGTCAATTTGACAGCTGTCATCGTTTTAGTTGAATTTGTTATTCCGTTAGTATGCACTATAAGTCTACTACTACGTAAAGTTGTTTGAGAATAATCACGATTAAAAACACTTGGCGATATTGTCAGTAAAATAAATAGGTATTTGCTGATTAGAGCGTGTAACATAAATTCGAAATTATTATTATAGTCCGACGTTGTGATTTTACAAAATCAGTAATGTATCGTGGAAGTGTTCGTTGATGGGCGAAACGAGCATCGGCGGTAATCATGAGCGATTCGAGGCTACATCATTTTGCGTCGCCTTGTGAATCAAACAGGACTTTTCTATGAAACCAAATGCAGCAGAAATTACGTGACCGAAATTAGGCGGCTGAAAACTCCAAAATTTACGCTCGTTTGGCTTCACGCTAATATTTATTTCATTTAGGTATGCTGCCGACTGTACACTCTCACTTTACGAAACTCGACGATGAGAAACTAGAGCACGCTCGACGTTATAAAAGTCGCTATCAAGAAACTCGACGTCGGAGAACTCATACCCAAAAGTTGAAGCGTAGTCGACGTGCCGGTAATCAGGCGGCGCTCTGCGTTGAATCAGAATCAATAACTTTATTTCTTTAGGCTTACAAAATAAGCACTTAGACAAGTCAAATTGACTCGACGTGGCAGGAATCGACTTAAAAGGAGTCGGAATGATAGGAATGATTCGTTTCTCTTTTGTATGCCAGTAAAGTAAATAAAATAATGACCCATGATGATGAATGACTTACGAACCAGTTAGTGTTTGGAAACAGGAAAGCTTAAATGTATCAGCCATAAGTGACTCGATCCCTGACGACTTAGGAACTGGGCTGAGCTGGCAGGCGAGTGCAAACAGCGGGTAGAACATACTGGCCAGCACTATCTTCTCATTGGTGGTGGCTCGTGCTCGTCCAAACTTCAGACTCAGAGGGAAGTTTTCCTAAAACAACCATTTGTCAATTACTGTTTTGGTACAAATAGTACCCCTAATTGTAAACATAGGTAACAAGTTTAGTGTTGGTTAAATTAATTAGGGCACAAGTGTTGCAAATGTAATTAAAACGAACAAGGCACTAATCCGTAGCCAAATATTTACCACAAGATCTTTCTTAAATGCTGGCTTATGTCCAAAATGTTTGAGTGTGTGTAAAAATACTTATGTGAAGGGTAGTTAGTGAATTCGGTACATACCTTCTTTTGAATCAGTTCAAAAACATCTCTTCCATCTTCTGTGGTGCAGCCCGTTACAGGGGAACCATTTACAGACAGCAGCACATGTCCCACTGCAAGAGGATACTTTGTATGAATGTTACTTTATCCTAGTTTATTGATAAACAATGGATTAACAGAAGGCAGGTTCTAACAAATAGTAACTCAATTAATGCTATACGATATGTAGACAATTTTCTTATCCAAGTTTGTTGGTTGATTCGAGAGACAAGACACCTAGGTATATTTACAACTTACCATTTATGCCGTCTCTCTGACCGAAAGCCACCACAACTTTCTTGTTTTCATACTGCAGCTTGATGTCGAGCGGGTAACCAAAGGTTTTCTCCGCCTCCACGCGAGGTATGTTGTGGTCGTAATTGTATATAAGGCCTCCTGACTTACTTACAATGTACACACCGTAAATAACCATCTTATTCCTACTTCTCAATTTTCTTATAACAAATCAAGACCAATTTAGTTTTCATAAAACGTAAACATGGTAGAATCAATGAGAAAATACCATGAGAGTACAAACCAGTGTTGCCGGCAGTCAAACGCAAAAAGGTCCGATCCGAACACAACTATGGTCCGAAATATGACAAAAAAGTCCGTTTTTGCATTTTGTACAAAAATATTCACCTAGCACGGCGTAGCGGGGATATTAAGTCTTCCGCATTTTACTGTATGCTTATTTAAGAGAACTTCAATAAATTTCTGATAGTGGCAGAGCGTGGTCATGATCTACGGACCTCTGGGTTATGTAGAAATAAACCAATAAAATACTTTTTGACAAAACAAAAATTGTGTTTTTCTCGACAACAAAACTTGAAGTTATTCACAATAAAAAGAAATCTGACACCCTGTCTAATATTCACCAATTCAAAATATTATTCCCATTGAAGTTTAAGTTGCACAAGAAGTGTTTATCTATGGCTAAAGACTCCTTGCTCTAATACTCCTCCTCAACTTTGACTTCATACAAACTTTCATACAAGTCCCATACTCAAAGTACACCACACAAACTTTCCTTTCAACAAAGGTTTGGTCAATGAGTCAGCAACCATACATGCTGTCTGAACATACTCCAACTCAATGTGCCCATGTTCAACTGCCTCTCTCACAAAATGGTGGCGTACAGCTATATATTTTGTGCGCTGATGATGCACAGGGTTGTGCGCAATTGCAATAGCAGATTGGCTGTCACTATAAATCTGGATCGGCAACTCGATTTGGCCAGTTATTTCAGCCACAAATCTTTTTAGAAATATTGCCTCCCTCGCAGCTTCTGACATTGCAACGTACTCTGCCTCGGCTGTGGATATTGCAATGGTCTTCTGTTTTTTTCTTTCCCAGCTGACAGCAGCTCCCATATGCAAAAAATACTGCTCCTGAATATGATCTCTTATCGTAACAGGAAGCGTGACTTGCATCTGCATAGCAATGAATGTCACCTGATGTTCTTCTCTTAAACATCAATCCAAAATCTTTGATTCCTTTCAAGTATCGCAGTAGCACGTTTTACAGCAATCCAATACTCATCACCGTAGTTGCTTTTAAACTGACTTAGGTAATTTACTGCATATGATATATCTGGTCTTGTGCACACAGATAGGTTCATTAAGGAACCTATCACACTTTGATAAGGTACTTGTTTCAATCCAGGTTTATTTAGATTTAGACCCGTAACCGCAGGCGTAGCAGCTGGCTTGCAGTCTTCCAATACAAAAGTCTTCAACAACTTGTTGACATACTTCGTCTGATCAACTTTGATCCCTAACTCACTCTGAGTTATTTGCATTCCTAGGGTGAGTTCGGCTTTTCCTAGGTCCTTCATTTCGAACTTAGACATGAGATCCTGCTTGACCTTCCGTAGTTCATCGGCATTGTTCCAAAAAATCAACATATCGTCAACATACACAGCTAGTATGATCACATTGTTGCCTTTCGACCTTGTGTACACGCAGGGTTCATTCTTCGATCTCTTGAATCCTAGCTGTAGTAACTCGCTGTTGAGTTTAGTGTTCCATGCCCTTGGGGCTTGCTTCAGCCCATACAATGAACGTTTCAATAAACAAACATGGTCTTCTTTCCCTTTTTCTTGGAAGCCTTCCGGTTGTTTCATATAGACAGTTTCATTGAGTTCTCCATTAAGAAATGCTGTCTTAACGTCCATCTGGTCGATCTTGAGTCCTTGTTTCACAGCTTGAGCAATAAGTGCTCGTAGAGAGCTATGTCTCACGAGTGGCGCGAAGGTATCTTCATAGTCTATTCCGTACCTTTGACGAAATCCTCTTGCAACAAGGCGTGCTTTATAGCGTCTTCTATTCCCCGCCTCTTCTTTGACTCTGAAAAACCACTTCGAGTCAACGATGTTACACGCCTTTTGCGGTTTCACGAGAACCCATGTCCCATTTTTCTTCAGCGCATCAAGCTCCTCCTGAATAGCTTGTTTCCAATTCTCGCTGTCTGATCTTGATAGTGCCTCGCGCACTGTCACTGGATCTCGTTCTATCTCTGCGTGGTAAAGGACGTAGTCAGGGAACTCCTTCTTCTTTCTATGCCTGAGTGGATATCTCCTTTCGTTTTCTTGTTGTACATTTTCAGGTTCGTCAACTGACTCATATTCTTCAAATATTTCAGTTTCTGGTTCTGTGACTTCAGTTTCAGGTTCCATTACTTCAATATCTGTTTCCGTAACTTCAGCATCTGGTCCACGTTCCTCGTTCTCAGATCTCGGACTCTCAGATCCAAACTGTATAACTTCCACATTTACGTTTGCATTTGGATCCCCATTACCAAGAACTTCTTCTGGAGGCGTGTGTACAGCCCCTTCAGTGTTTCGAGCTTCCTCACTTTCGGGTTCAGGAAATATCATGAACTCCACTAGATTTTCCTCTGATTTTTCTGTGTCTGTGTATTTGCTGTTTTCCAGGAATACCACATTTCTAGACTTGTACTCCCTTCCTGTTACAAAATCTATTAGGCGGTAGGCTTTCGCGTTGTCACAAAAACCAGTATGAACCAACTCCATGCTCTCTGCATCCCATTTGGTTCGCTTCTGTTTCGGAATGTGCATGAAAACCTTACACCCAAAAGCCCTCAGCATGCTCAGATCACATTTATTTCCATTCCACTTCTCTTCCGGTGTCATGCTTCTCACCGCAATGGTTGGTGACCTATTCTTCAAATATACTGCATGATGGACAGCCTCTGCCCAGAATCTTTGAAGTAGTCCAGAATCTTGCAGCATACTCCTCGCTTTCTCACAGATCCTACGGTTTGCCCTTTCTGCAACTCCATTTTGCTCCGGCGTGTAGTCACAAGTCAATTGATGATGAATCCCGTTCACTGCTAGGAAGTCATCCATCCGTTTGTTGACGTACTCGGTGCCATTATCTGATCGCAAAGTCTTTATCTTCTTGCCCGTTTTATTTTCAGCATAAGCTTTGAACTCCATAAACTTTTCAAAAACTTCATACTTTTGTTTCAAAAAATATACGAAAGTCTTTCGCGATAAATCGTCAATAAACGTAACAAAATAAAGATTTCTACCAATTGAGGGAATACTCATAGGTCCGCACACGTCCGAATGTACCAAACCTAGGACTTCAGTAGCCCTCGTACTGTTTCTAGTAAAAGGTTGCCTCGTTTGTTTTCCCATGATACAAGAAATGCATTCAAATTTGCAAGAACAATTTGGAAAACTTACCCCAGTTGCCATCTTGTGGCGTTTTGGTCCGAAAAGGTCCGCAAATACTCATGGTCCGCCAAAGATCCGCAGAGGCAGAAAAAAGTCCGAAACGGACCAAAATGGTCCGCACCGGCAACGCTGATACAAACAAACAATACCTACCTAATACTTACCCATGAAAATACCAAAGAGAATACAATACGGTAGAATCGGATCGGATGAAGTATTAGAGGATACCGCCTTTCAGTTCTACCCACAGGTAGACTAAGTGTACTAAGTGTCGTTATTAGAATAACGATAGAATAATGATGTGCCATGGGAAAATCTCATAGGTTCATACTTAGACTAGATACTCTAAGGGTTCATATGATACATTTATTTCGATGATAATAGTAAAAGGATAGAAATGTAAAAATAAAACATCTTCACATTTTATTGTTTATTTATTAATTCTTAGCCGCAGCTATGGTCTTTAGGTATTCAATGACAAATTTCAGGGTTTCGAAACCTTTGGTGTCACTCTGATTATTATGTAGGTAGGTACCTATTTTTCATTACATTGGGCAACAACTGGCTTTTCCTCAATTTCCTCAATGTATTCCTTTTTACTTAGGTAGGTACCTATGATCTTATTTATCACCTGAAAATAACAAAATTAAGTTTAGTACCTAATTAATAATTTGACTAAAGAAATAGGTAGGTAGAATACATAATCCTAAACAGGAAGAGTAACTATCCAAACATATCTATTTTTTACTAAAATCTGGAGAAATTTATCACAATACATTAATACCCCATTCTATGTTCATTGGAAACTAAAATAAGTGATTATCATTGTTGAGTAGTAGGTAGGTACTGATAAAATAACACGGTCACAATATCTGTGCACCTTGAACCGAACGCAAAGGTGCGAAATATACTTCGAACGATCTCCGATCGCCCATACATGGCCCATACTACCTATAGAAGGGGAACGCATGATGCATGTAGATTTATTCGAGCGTTGTGGGAAACTATTACATTTTGTGGATTAGTTGATAGGAAGAAAAAAGTTAAGGTGTTCCCCCTTCCAGTGCTGGGGGAAACGGCTACGAATTTAAAAAATGTAAAAAAATATCATTACATGAACATACTCCACCAACGTGTCTCTGGTATCGAAGGCATATTCATCTGCTGATTTGAGTGGTGCGGTGGGGGTAGTCTTGGGTTATACTAGGCAAAATCCGATACCTGTGACTTCAAAATATCTGTGATAAATACCTGTGACAAAATACTAGCTGGTATTTCTACCAATCACGTACAAATTCATTGTTTTACTGATTGAATAATATATTTATGGCAGCGATGAGCGAGTAAGTAGCAGTAGCATGTTGATTAACAGAATAAATTTAAACGGTATTTTCTTCAACAACTTTGTTACATTGGCGGTACCTATACATTTCAAATTTCCAAGTATAAAATACCTACAAGGCGTGTCTCATTCCAACTTAGTGATATTATCAAAGAAAGAATATATATGTATAAGCGATATTATCTAGCTGAAGCGATTTATTGCGTAGGTACCTAATAAAATAACAATTACAGAGGGTGTCTCATAAGTAATGTCGGTTTTCATAAGTGAAAATTCCTACGCCTCAATTTAAACATATCGTTACTTGTTCAGACTAGTCTCTAATTCTATGAAGAGTACAATTGCTTTACTTTCTTTTAAGCGTTCTTTCTTTGTTTATTTGCGACGCAATACGTTTTTATAATAAATAGTATGGAGTGCGATAAATATGAAATCCGTGTATTGTTAAGACATTATTGGAAACAAAAGTTTAAAGCAGCCGTGGCAGCAAGGAAAATATGTCAAATTGAAGGGGAAGATACAGTTAATGAGCGAACGGCACAGCGTTGGTTTAATCGTTTTAATAGTGGAGATTTGACGCTTGAAGATCGTTCGCGCTCAGGTCGTCCACCTGCGTGGGATATTGAGGTTACAAGGGAAGCAGTAAAAACCAATCTAATACCAGCACTCGCCGATTATTGGACTCCCTTGGACCTTCCAAAGATACCATACATCGCCATTTAAAACCATTAGGTAAGATCCATAAAAGTTGTCGAATAGTGCCACACGAGTTAACCGAGATTCAAGCGAAACGTCGAGTAGAGGTGTGTAAACAGCTCCTTACCCTGCCGAAATATGATCATTTTATTAAACGTATTGTTGCTTGCGATGAAAAATGGATTTATCTAAACAACCCGAACATGGAAAATCAGTGGTTAGTAACAGGACAATTACCAGAACCCGTCGCAAAGAGAGGTTGATTCGAGGGAAAAGTATTGTTGTGTGTCTGGTGGAATTATGAGGGCTTAGTGTACTTCGGGTACTCTAACAACAAGACAATGCCAAACCACATACTGCGAAAGTTACGCGGAATAAGATCGAAGAACTTGGTGGTATTGAACTCCTACCACATCCAGCATTTAGTTCAGACCTTGCACCGTCGGATTACTATTTATTCAGATCCATGGCGAAATTCTTGCGTGGGAAAAAATTTGAATCCAAAAGAGATGTTGAAAATGCAGTGCGACAATTTTTTGCATCTAAACCCAAAGAATGATTTTAGCAAGGTCTCAAAGAGCTTGCTGAACGTTGGGTTAAAACCATAGAATACGATGGCCTATACTTCGAATATTAAGGCTTTCTTTTTGTATGATTATTTAATATACAAAGTGAACATTGGAAACCGACATTATTTATGAGACACCCTCTGTATTTAATATCGTGCACTCTTGACACTGGCACTGCCTGTGTGACAGTCACAGATATATTTAGTTTTTGTTACTGTGACTAGCTGTGTAGCTTTAGTCGATGACGATGTCTAGTGGTCTTTACCCCACAACTACCCCACTAGACATCGTCATCGACTAAAGCTTCCCAAAATATGATTCGCGAAAACAAAATCCAAAATTGACTACATAGGAGTGACAATTTACAATAATCTGCACGACTTTTTTTCTTCTTAGGACTTATGATCGATAGAAGACTCAATTGGAAAACACAAATAGACGAGCTAAATAAGCGAGTCAGTACCCTATCTTAAGCACTGCACAGATTGTCGTCGACTGTAAATACAGATGCTCTATTGACGGCGTATCACGGGATGGTGGAATCTGTATTGAAATATGGCCTAATATTCTGGGGCAACTCTACTAATAAAGAGATTATTTTTAGGCTGCAGAAACCGTGCCTGAGAGCTATGTTCAAAATAAATAATAGGGAAAGCTGTAGACCACTATTCCTCAAGCATAAAATACTAACACTTCCGTCACTCTACATAGGTATTAGAGGTAGCACTTTATGTCAAGAATGATCCTCATCTATTTCCCCGGGTATCAGACACAGTATGCAGAAATATACGCGATAATAATAGGCTTAAAACACATCCAGCTAACACAGCATTAATGCGGAAAAGTGTTGTTAGTACGGCTCCTAAAATTTATTAAAAATTTGGTACCTAAACAGCTAAAAGAACTAAATGTCCAACAATTTAGACAGAAATTGAAAATGTTATTCATTTGTAAGCGTTATTATAATATTGAAGATTTTTTGAATGATAAACTTTAATTGCATGACTGAGAAGTTCTACCACAAATTATATTCTCCCACCGTAGAGCAACCTACATTTGTAAACAAACCCAAGATAAAAAACGTAGGGTCAGAAGATATACCGGACATAACAATAGATGAACATACGCACTATCCAAAGTCAAAAGCTGCAAAGCCGGGGGGGGGGGGGGGACGGACCAGGTCTTGCCAGAAATGCTTATGGAAGGAGGAAAAGCTCTCATCGAAAAACTTGCGTCCCTCTTCAACGAATGTTTGCAACAGGGGGCAATTCCTAAGGCATGGGAGAACGCGATTGTTGTGATATTATTTAAAAAAGGCTGCAAAACGGACTTAAACAACTATAGACCTATCAGCCTTCTATCACAAACATACAAACTGTTCTCAAAAATAATCACCAATCGACTCACCAGAAAGCTAGACTTCTACCAACCGATGGAACAAGCCGGGTTTCGTTGCGGATACAGTACAATGGATAACATACTGACGGTGAGGGTATTGATAGAGAAGGCTACGGAATATCAGATACCAATCTGGATGGCCCTAATAGACTACAAAAAGCTTTTGACAGCGTTGAGACATGGGCGGTTTTACAGTCACTGAGAAATGCAAGAATTGACCAAAAGTATAACGACCTAATAGCCACTATCTATAAAAATGCCACGTTAAAAATATCTCTACCAGAACTCACAAATCCAATTTCTATCGGGAGGGGCGTCAGACAAGGAGATACATGTTCTCCGAAACTATTTACCCTTGTACTGGAAGACGTATTCAAGACACTCAATTGGAAAAACCGGGGCATTTCTGTCGCAGGGGCACATCTGAATAATTTAAGATACGCAGATGACATAGTTCTTTTCTCCACTTCTCCACAAGAACTACAAATCATGATTCAAGAACTTCATGAAGCATCACAAGCGGTTGGTCTGGAGATGAACTTGAATAAAACCAAGATAATGACATCAGGCACTAAAGCCACGCAAGCCATACCACTATAATAGAGCGTGTGGACAAATACGTATACTTGGGCCAGGAAATAAAAATTGGTAAAGAAAATCAAGATAACGAAATTGACAGACGAATTAGACTTGGTTGGGCCGCTTTCTCCAAACATGAATTCGCCTTCAAACTGAACCTCACCAAACTACAAAAAGCTCGCATATTTGACCAGTGCGTCCTACCAGTTCTCACGTACGGAGCTGAAACTTGGGTGACCACTAACGCTATTATCCACAAGCTGATGGTTGCTCAAAGGGCAATGGAGAGAAAGCTGGTAGGTATAACTCTGAGAAACAGGAAACAAATGAATGGTTGAGACAAAAAAGCAAGGTATTTGACATCATTCAGAGAGTTGGAAGACTTAAATAGGAATGGGCAGGCCACATAGCCCGCAAAGAGACATCCTGGTGCAAGAAACTCTTGGAGTGGAGACCATGGGGGAAACATAGACCGGTGGGACGGCCACAAATGAGATGGAAGGACGACATCAAGAAGATAGCGGGCAGCAACTGGACATTAACTGCCCAAAGTAGAAGGAAATGGAAGAGTTTGAAGGAGGCCTACACCAGACTACTGGTCGAAAAAGGTTAGAAAGAAAGAAAGAAAGAATTGCATGCCAATCTCTCTCAAATATTTGTATACTGACTACGGTCAAGCATGTTGATTCACAAATTGTATTTACTTTGTTACCATAATTAACACATGTTTTGGCAAATAAAAAAAATCTTTATCTTTACTATATAACTAGTGCCACCATCGTCGACTGCAATATTCACAAACAACCTGAAGAGAATCCTAGTGGACATACCTATTACAGTTTAGAAGAGTTCCTCTCCTCGTTGACTTTCCTGACGCCGAAGTCGTATATTATATCCACACTTAAAATATTTAATTAAAGGTAGGTAGGTCACCAACTCTTGGCAAGATTACCAAGGAAAATTATTATTACCTACACGTAGGTACAAGTTTTCTTACAAGTTTTTGCATTATTTTGTACATAGCTAAGTTATTTTGATGTTTGATATGTAAGAAATTTTTCTTATCAATGTATATGTTTTTATATACGAGTATGTTTACTAGTACATACACATTTTTAGATTAATGTTAAATACACTAGAGTTTAATTACAATCTAGCCATAGAATTTACTAATGGGTTATTTAGTTTTAACTTATTTTTAAAAGAACTTATTAGGTACTAAGAAAAGTACCAATGGACACGTCCATTGGTACTTTTCTTAGTGTCTCTTTATATGTAGGTAGGTACTTAAGGGGAAGACACTTTGTTCATGTGTTCTTTATAATAATAATAAAATAATTTATTTCCAGATAACACAGATCCATAATCTATATCGACCACAGGAGTATCCATATCTTTAGGATAGCACTTATACACATACGCTTTAATAATCAGTACACTAACTTGAAAGGTTTTTGAGTTAATGTAGCTATCTTAATCTATCTAGCTTATGAACTGAATTGGTAGAAAATTTAAACAAATTACACCGTCCCCCAAACCAATCTGGTCAACTCTGACAACCACCGCAATGACGCTAACGACAGAATTGAATTCTGTGATGCTAACTAAAAGTCTGAAAATTTTAACGGCTTGCTGCGCTCGCCGTAATTTTTAGGGTTCCGTGGTTCAAAAGGAAAACCAGAACCCCAATTCCCGATTTACTTTGTTGTCCGTCTGTCAATCCTCTTTGCTCTGTAACGCGTGAAGATATCGAGTTGAAATTAACATCAAATAGTACCTACTCAGTTCCTTAACCTCTTGGAGCCGTGATATAAATCAAACTTTTAAGTTAACGCAATTAAAAGTTACATAAGCTTGAAATTTCCACGGGAATTCTCAAAACCAGGTAAAAAAAGGGTACCTAGGGGTTATTCTCAAAGGGTAGGGTACTTCCCGTTGACCTAAAATCATGAAACTTAGCAATAAGCAAGGTCTTATAGCCTAAGTAGGTAAAGGGAAAAATATGCAAATCGTAGTTTATTCACATAAAACATAATTTTTGATTCTCGTCATGGACGAAAATCTATAGGGTCCTTTCCGGCGACCTAGACCAAAATTCATAAAATTTGACAAGAAGCAAGTTCTTATAATTATACGGAACCCTGGGTGCGCGACTCCGACTCGCACTCACATTTGCACAAATAACTTATTCACAGCCCAGCCTCCCCACCGCAAATGCGTCATGTCATGCGTGAGCCGCTCTATGTGATAAGATATCGAACATGAACATGCACCATAGTACTTACTTTTCGCGATCATGAAATGACTCATATTGTAATTTAGGAACATTATCATAATAGGAGATACAAACTTATCTGATTCAATACTCACTCACACAATCTCTTACTACTACTACTTACATAACACACCGATGACTCACATTCACATCGCAGTTCATTCATAATTCCTTGCTGCACAAGTAAATAAGTTTAAGTAATATAAGTATACTGTATACTAGGTAGGTACGTTCCTACTGTACGGACCTGCAGATGATGATGATGAAGCACTAAGCTTCATCATCATCATCTGCCATGCTAGTCCACTCTGCACATGTGACATAGGCCTCCCCTTACGTTATGAGCACCGAAGCACGGAAGCACCTCAGGCACTCTGCCGCCCACCAACTGCCAACAGCCATAATGACGTCGTTCTTCGGCAGAATAATGTGGTTAGTGTTGATAAAACTCATATTTTCTCTAACTCTTCAATAAATGTTTAATCAATGTAGGCATAATATAAAATAAAATACTGAATATAATATAATATAATATTCCGTATTAAAATGTTTGTCTAGGAGCAGAGATGTACAACAACCTCCATCTTATTTATCCTCCGATTTTATTTATTAATAATTTATCGGAATTCTGGATTCAATTTCTGTGAGCGGACTAATGTTTGTATGACCTGTAAGGGTATGTAGGTACCTTAGTCCATATGGTGTACAAACTTTATGTTCATTTTAACTTAACTTTAGGTTTTTTTTTAAAGTGGTTTTAATAATCGTTATAATTAAATAAATAAATTGAATTGAAAATTGAATTGAATTAATTTAAATGTTACCTCAGTTGTGTGTCAGTTGTGTCTCAATGTGTGTAGTTAAAAACAATTTCTGTGATGGATTGCTTTGGAATGTAAATAAATACATTGGGGAATAGAGTCGTAGAAGCACTCGGTCTAAGGTACCGTAGGTAGATAGGTATAGATACCTACTTTTATTTAAAGGTAGATAGGTACATAAAGCTGTCACGTGTTAAATCACCATAAAAAAATTATAATCTGAACAATTAATATTTATCGGGTTTTGTTTTAATATATTTTACATCATAATGCTCGGCAAGAAGGTTTTACACTGTGTAAGATGGTAATCGCAACACAGTACATTTTTATAGGAATTCCATTTTCAAATCTCATTACGTCACACTTTGTTTGAATTGTAAAGACTTTACAGTTCAAGCTATGCAAAACTCTTTGGTGAAACAATCTCTTTTCTTATAAAATGAAATTTGTCTTTTTGTAAAATCACATCCAATGTACTTTAAAATGCGTAGCGATGTGAAAACTCGACAAAAAAGGCTTAAATTTAAGACTTTGCTCTACATCACCAGTGCAATAAAGATATATATAAAAGAAATGTTTATAACATGTGCATCACTATTTATAATAAATTACCGGAAGACTTAATTGAAATATATTTAGGAAAAAGTTAAATGGATGGCTTCTTGATAAATGTTTTTATACTGTGAAAGAATATTTAGAAATTTGAATTTTGTATAAATGACTAATATTTACTTCTAATAATAAGACTCGCATAATATTTGCACGCCTGCGTGCAGGCTGAATACAATCACTAAAATAGTTTTAAGATCTGACATACTGTGTATTAATTTTGTATTTTTGCAAATAAACGATTGATTATGATTGATCATACTCTCCTTCCACCAATGAGCCTTAACAAAAAATTCGTTTTACTCACGTTTGAAAATGTGTCCTCTCAATATTGTTTTTATAGAATTGCGCAACAAAATTCGATACATCCGCTATGGCTGTATTTCAGAGGGTCCCTGAGGTTCATCATGTCTCATAGACCAACAAAAGGTGTCGCGGCGGGGAACGTTGTTTCGTTCAAAATCAAATCGAACTTAAGCACGTTTTAATTAGCCTATTTTTAAAGGATTTACGAAAAAGTGGTCGTAAACCAGGGGTGGTCGGCTAACTGACCAGTTCACCCTACGTGTTTTAATAAATAAAACTTTCACTCAAATATAACTTTTGTTTTCTCTGTAATAAAGGAAAACTTTAAATTCCATTTTGTACGTGGTAGAATAGGCGCAAACACTATGTGCGGAAAAAAAAAACCTCATCCCTTTAGTCTGTGGCCGATCGCAATGCGCGCGCATAGGAAAACTGATTAATTTTTCCCGCCGCGCGCCGCGCCGTAGCGAAACATTTTTCACAACTCGTTTTCACTGAGTTTTTATTGTTATTTTATTCACAAGTGTGTTGAAAAACGTCGTATATACTATTGTGTATTGATGATTACCGTCCTCGGCTCTCTTAAGACTCAATGGCGCCCGGCCGTAATCACCAATGTTACACACTAGTACCATAATGTACTATTCCCTGCGAAAAAATGATCGGTAAATAGGTAGGTACATAAGTAATTGTTAAATATGATAATAAATCGCGAAGATTAAAAAAATTAAATAAACTGAAGTTTGTTTTATTTGGGAGAGTAATCTAGATAGTGAAAGCATTATTATCCAACATTAGGTACCTAGGTATCTACTGTAAGTACTAGGTAGGTATTTCTTGAGGTATGCCTAGTGACTAGAAGGACCTAGTCGATTATTTCTTTTGACACTTGCTTTCAACAAAGTAAAATGGAAATATGTATAATTCGTGACCTTGAACTTGTTCACATTATTGCGTTATGCAGATTGCGTACACACAACCTGTCCGCACAAAACGAGCTTCATGACAAAGCTCGCTGCATGTAGGAGTGCGCGGCCGCCGCGCCGCTTCCCAGAAAGCGTTTTCCTCGTGAGAGCGCGAGCCGCAGATGCAGACATAGTTGGTATGAACTACCGCCGCTGACGAATCTGTACGTCATAGATCGGTGACGCGGCTCGCGGATAAAAAGCAAGGTGGTGGTGTCGCGCCGCCCTAGTGCTTGCAGCGCCGCGCCGGTCGCGAGCCGTGGAGCTGACTGCGGGCGCATGGCACCCCGACATGCCTGCATGGAGGCACCCTGCCTCTCCGAGTACTCCGACGACTCCGGCGATGAGACCGTGCCCGCCGGTAACTGCATCTGCGTGTCTGTCTGCATGTCTGTGCTCTGTGCTGTGACGTGTCTGTGCTCTACTCCCAGTGCCTCTCGCCTGAGGATGTGTGTCCCTGTCCATGCTCTACCTCCCGGCTGTGAACCCAACCCTGCGTTCAAGAATCGATCAATGCCCTAAAAATTAGTCCAGATAAAGTGCTCCCTGGTATTTATTAATCCAGTCAAGTGAAGCGAAGGAGTGGGTTGTGAATATGTGATTGCATTGAGTGCAAAATGAATGAGGTTTCTCCATGGTTTTTCGAAACTTCCAACATAAATTAAAAAAATAAATGAATATCTGTAACCCTACGGTAATTGACCAGAATCAATGAATGTCAACTTTATGATGTTATAAGGGTGAACAGTTGCAGGCCATGAGGTCAATTAGGCCTAAACCTCGCCCGTCAAACAATCTGTCAATGAACATAATAACTTATTGACATCTAGGTAAAAAGCACTACTACCTGTTCATTTACTGGTAAACATACCAAAATATTATAACTCCTCTGTTTGTGGACTCGCTCGTTTCATCATCACACTGTTAAATCTATTATAATAGCTAAGAAATACTAGATGATGCCTTAAGTTATTTGTATGCATGCATGGGTCAGATATTATAGTTACACAGATATTATAGTTACAAAAGTAATCAGGAAGTTAATAATACCTACTCCAGTGATGTTCGTTGGGAAAATTTACGTGCTTTCCTCACGCTTTTAACGTTGCTGTTGCGCGGCGGGCGGAGCCTGCTTTACGAAATTACTTGACTTGGACCTGAATTTGCATGTAAGGGTGGTGTTCATCAAAAGATAATCGGACAATTAGCAACTTCGTCGGTTTACTTGTAGGTACATAAAAAAAGTTGTTGTGACGTCGTTTAATGTTTTATTTATTGTTTATTGTTTCAAATATTGTACACTATCCTTACAGGCATACCTAGTTCGATATAGTGTGTAATGTTGTGTAAAAGTTTTGTCAAAAATGTCGGTTTAGATGTAATTGCCTGTATATCTTTTTGGTGATCACCAGCCTACATAAGTCAACTAGGCCTAAAACGAATCGCAAAAAATATTAATTCTTCTTACCTTTACAAAATAAATAAATCAAGTGCACGTCGAATTAATCAAGCACTGTGGAGGGGTCGCGTTATAAGAGAGCGTTTATATTTGCTAAATTACCTACTTGTTACTTTTCGCCTACAACTTTTCATTCGTGCTAATTATTACACGTTCGATAATCTTTTATATTGATAATCATGACACAATACTAAGCGACCATTTAAAAAATCCAAAAAATCGATTGGTTGCTTAGTTAGGGCGTGAAGGAAGGACAAACAAACAAACACGCTTTGGAACTACATTATTAGTTAGGATTAAAAAAAAACTTTTTAAAATCAGGCTTTTATAATTAGCATCTAGGACCAAAGTGCTCGGACAAATTCAAAGAACCAACTCGACGTCGTCGTTCAGTTCCTATGGGCACCTTCGCTCATCATCAGACCAGCTCGATGGTATGGCATTGACACCGAACTTACATAAGAATGTCAAATCTATAACTCTAAAATTCAGTTGCAAGATATGTCCCACACGAACTAACAGGGCAAGTAAAATAAAACCTTGTACCTAATAATTTAAAACTTAAAATAGACGATGTACTTAAATGCTAACTTATACTACAAGTACTATTGTTTTCTATTCTTTGGTAGTATTGTCTAATTTATAAAAAACTTTGAAATACAAGCTTTTATATCATCTAAGACGAAGTGCTTGGGAAGACAAATCAAACGAACCCAAACTCGACGTGGTTAAGTTGTTTCGTTGAGGAGTTCCTATGGCCATCTTCAGTTTCCATCATCAGACCAGCTCGATGGTACTATGACATTGTATTGTCACCGAACTTACATAAGTATGCCATTTCAGTTCAATCGGTTGAGGTTATCAGGTCTAAAATTGAGTTGCAAGATTTGACTCGAACAAACACATTGCAAGTTAAATAAAAACTTCTAAAAAAGGAATTAAATATTTTTCCTTCGCTCTCTGCTAACTCAATGCTATATAACAGCATGGAGTAAGCAAGCTAGAAAAATTTAAACAAACTATCCAAAATTAGTTTACGAGGTCAAAGTTTGAAACCCGCCCCATCAATGGCGGGCGGGGTAGCCCAAGGGTAGCCTGAGCTGGTACCCCGGGGCGGATTAGTATTCTTATTATTTTCTAGCAACCCGCCCTTCGCAGGGGTAGTTCACATTTCGTGCTTTTCCTTTCATTTTATTTATAAAGTTTGTTAAAGAGATTTCATACTTATAATTAAAGAAACCCTAACGATCGATGCAATCAATATAAGTACCCCTGTACTTATATTGATTGCATTTTTAAAGATTTTAGTCGGTTCGATACCCGGGTGTGGCAAGCGAATTTTCGAAAATCTTTGAATGCAGTTTCCGTTCTTTTGAAAAATAAAGGAATGTTTTCTTTGAGTAAATTTTTCTGTCTAAGACTACGTTCCCTTCAGGTGGCATTACAAAATTCCACCTGTATTTGCGAATGCAATATACAGTTGCATTCGCTATCTTTTTATTCTCTAATTTATAATTATGTATCAACTCTGCATGGCGATGTCTCGTCGTCGTGAAACCGACCCCTAGGTGTTGTATTGTATGTTTAGATCCAGAGAAGTGGCAGCGTGCGGATGTGGTGCGCTGCGTGCGCTGGGTGGCGAGGACCTTCGGCGTGCGCGCGCCGCGGCGCCACCTGCTGCCTGCCACCGGCCCCGCACTGCTGCGGCTCACGCTCGACCACTGGACCCAGGTACTACTACTGCTAACTGATGATGATGATGCCCTCCTAGTTGAAGTGTCCAGTCTCAACGACGACTAGCCAGGTGCGCAGGACACATTTTAGTGAACTCCCTATTCCCTCACTCTCATACTCATTGGGACACTGCAAACATACGTGACTGGGGAGAGGCTAGGCGCAGGACCAACAGCTCAACGTGCTTTCAGAGGCACGGGGATCTAACACCGCCCACTTCCTGACTTGGGAACCGCTGATAATGAGGTCCCAGGTTCAAATCCCGAGTCGGGCCAAGATTTGTGTTATTGGTATTTCTCTACTGCTAACTTCTACTTTATGCCTAATGCCAGTGGACGCGCTCGATGCAGTAGGCGCAGTAGGCGATCACCGGCCGTTCTCTGCTAACCCCCATTATGTGTTCTGGCAGGTGTGCGAGGGCTCGGAGAGTGCGGGCCGCATCTACCACGCATACCTGCAGCACGCCCACGCGTCGACCGGCGCGCGGGCGCCGCCGCCGCAGCTGCCGGAGCACCAGGCGACCGCGACGGCGGCGTCCACCGGCGGCTCCAACGACACACGTAAGTCCGGCTTATTTTCTTTTATGTGGTCTGAGTGAAACACCCCGCCGCCGACGCGCCGCGCCGCTACTGGTCTTATGGTGGTTGGTCACGCGTGAAAAGAAAACGGGTTTTTACAATATTCTAGGTTCAACAACAAATTTAGATAGCAGCTAGATACTATATATAGGTAGTTATTCTGTGATAGCAGACAATAAGTTTGGCGCATAGGTATTGTAAGCCATTTGCTATGAATGTTTGTTAACACAAACTTTGAATAAATTATAGTTTAGAACTGTAGAATGTTGATTTTAGTAGAAAAATCTTTTTGAAGTAATATTGATAAATAATACTCCAAAACGACAGTTGATTCTGAGTTTGTTTAAGCGTGTGTTTATCGCAGTGTGCGCAAAACTTTTTATTTATTTATTTATATGTCTATCCTAGACTATGCTGACGCCACCTATTCAACCCGAATACAACTTTATTAACTTGAGCGGCTTCAAAATCTCTGTACCTTTTATTTTCGGTCTGCGAAAGTATGACCACATCACTGAGTTTGAGTACCTACCGCAAAAAGCTCTCCGGGATGCACACTTCCTCTCACACCTTTATTCTATCCTTTTGGACCTAGGATCAGTACAGGTTAATTTATTACACCCAATTTCGTTTATTTAAAACAAGCTTACGAAAAGCGCCAAGATTAGAATATACATATAGAATATATAAAATAGAAAATATGAAGCGACCGCAGCATATCAGTATCTCGGAACACCAAAGTAAAACTTTACATGGAGAAGACAACTCCATGGACGCTAAAGACGGCCGACCGTGACTGCATACACGCTTTCAAAATGTGGGGCAGGGGGAGGAGTTGAAAAGACCATGGACGACTTTCCGCACCAACGTTTCCATCTGCGGGAACTGAAGGTGAACACCAGACTGTCGTCCATGTGCCTGCGCAAACTCTTGACGATCTTTGGCCACATAGAGAGGAAATCTGGTGACAGTCTCGAAAACGTCCTAGAGGACGCAGCCCACTAAGATGGTCGGACCAGATCCGCACGACCATGGACACGAATTTACACGACGCACTTCACGCCCCGCCATGCGTCAAGAAGATGCAGCTGGCGCAATATTGTCCTTGACAAGATCATTTCACGGAGGAATCAGGACATGAGGAAATACTACCTACGCGAGGAGGAGAAATGTCAATTTATCATACGAAATAATAGATTATTATGGGCTGTGTTAATTATTATAATGATATTGAGTAAGATATTAAGTAACGATGTCAAATTGAGATGTAGGTACACACATCTCAATTTGACATCGTTACTTATTATCTTTTTACCTGTTACCTAAGATCTCTACAACTAAGTAGGTAGGTACTACTACTTATTAAAAGAAACCAATATAACATTTGACGTAATGGTGAGATACCTTCATGTAGATTGAATTAACACTAAATCTCAATCAGTATTAAACCGTGACGCGACCTCTAAGCAATGTAACAAAATATAATTTGCAAGGCTACATGAGTTCTTCACTTCAAGTTAGATCACTCGAATGGCTATCGGTAATGGAAAGCGCGCCAAACGGCTTGAATGGATGCGCCCGCGCCGTGAGTCACGTCACGCGCCATTCATCTCGCGCGCTGACTCACGCGCTTCGCGGAACCGACCGCGCTGCGGAGCGCCGCCGCCGTGCTGCCACCACCGTAACGTTACATTCATGACTTATACGTACCTACCTACTGTTACATATACTGTGTCTTTAATAAACGAATTACTAATTAAAAGAAATTATAATTGGAGAGAAGTACAAGAAATCAGAATGTTATCCTAAAAATCCTAAAAACATCCTAAAAACTAATAACTTGACACTAGATTTTGAATGCTTACTACTTAATTATAACCTAAAATTAGCAATAAGACAACCGACACGCTTGGTCAGCCAAACCTGTTTACACAACTATGCACATAACTACAACAAAACCTGTAAAACAGAAGTGATTGACTTTGGTTTGTCCGACCACACAGCACAAATTATCAAACTACCTGTTAAGAAAGTTTTAAAGTTTACATATTGGCGAAAAGTAACACACGACTATAGCTCAGAAAATATAAGAAAGTTTATAATGTGCATAAAAAACTTTACCTTCTCTGACATGTACACAATTGAATATGCCTCTTCGGCGTACTCTTACTTTATACAACATTTCAAAATATTCTACGACCTCTGTTTTCCGAAAAAAATTACTACTATACACATTTTTACTAGACAAAAATGGATTTCCCGAGGAATTAAGATTTGTAGTAAACGAAAAAGGTGTCTACTCCGAACACTGCGAATAAAACCAGGCACAGATAACAAAAAAAAAATATAAAACATATACAAAGCGTTTCAGAAAAATAATACTATTAACTAAAAAAGCACAAAACAACTATAAAATAAAAACGTCCACAAACAAAACCAAAACTACATGGGAGGTGATAAATAAAGCTAAACTTAATGTGTCGAGAGATCATATACTTAAAATAGAACACAATGATGACTATATTACTAACCCAATTGACATTGCTAATTTGTTTAATGACTATTTGTTGATAAGGTTGTACCAGTACAAGGAGCTGGAAAAATGGTAACAGTTAATATATGCCAACGTGAAAAATCAATGTTCATGGCACCCTGTCTACCCCAACATGTCAGCAAAATAATTAATAAGTTAAAAAATACTAAAAGCACAGGTCATGACGAAGTTTACACTAAGATAATAAAAGCTGTAAGTGAATACATTTGTCCACATTTAAGTTACTTAATAAATCTAACTATAGTTACCGGTGACTTTCCCGAAGCTCTAAAGATGACAATAATTAAACCAATTTTTAAGAAACAAAACAAGGAACGCATGGAATTTCTATAGACGCAATCTATAGCACTCATATCAATATTCTCGAAGATATATGAAAAATACTATTACGGGGAAATATATGACTATATAGAGAAAAATAAAATCCTGTGCAAAAAGGCTTTCGACAAAAAAGAACAATCAATATGACAGTTGAGATTCAGATTCTAAAATGTTCTGCTAGAAATGACTGTCTCACGGTTTACGCTCATGTTTTTGGAAAATAAAATTTGCCAAGTTCCCTAGAGGGCATAGAAATAGCAGCGTTTACCCCAAACCCATCCGCGCGGGGGTATCAGTTAATAGATCGCGGCGTTAATGGCGCTCGTCTGATGCCATCTCTTCGGTTAGGGCTCCGGGCACGGCGCACGGTGACCAGACCTTATCTCAAGACGATTGGGAAGAGACCTCATCAATATATTTCCTATTTTAACTGATACTCCTACACTCGAGAAGCATCATAAATTCTTTGCACCCTGAAAGGTATAATATATACCTACTGTAATTAATGTGCAATATTTATTTATTTTAGGTGAGTTCCACGCATGTTTTGTTTATTTTTTTTTGGCTGTATAGTATTTCAGTTAAGTGACCACCGCTTAGAAAATGTGGGAGATCGCCAAAAATTGTCGCGCGCCTCACATTCTTTGAATGCCAGATGAGTGACAAAAATATAAACAATTTTTTGTATTTTTTAAAATTTTTGCCTGTACCAAGAGGGCCGACGGTATCTGGTCAAACTCAAACTCAAAAATTCTTATTTCCGTAAAAACAATAAATTTACCTACACTAAGAAGAGGGAAAAATAATTATTTAAAAAAAAGTTTAAATTCTTAAAATTAAACACTGACACGGAAATATTGCTAGACCGAACAGTCCTTGTTAACCTTTCTAATCCAACACAATTTTCCTTGTTAACCTTTCTAATCCAACACAATTTTTTTCTCTACCTGCTGTAACCGAGACTCTACCTCATCATCGCAATGAGTTAAGATAAGCTCGCATTGATCCGTATCCATGGTAGGTACTAGATCTGTTGCACCATTGCGGGACAAGCCCAAGCCCATTCACCAAACAAAGTCCTCTACAAGTTTATTGGCTAACTTTACCTATATTCTGGAACTCCGGCACCCGGATCTGACTGTTTCCATATGTTTCAAAATGAAGCCAGTTTTTAACCACGACCGACTCAACAACTGCAGTGACTAATCTGGCACAACATGAGCCAATTACTATTGAATGAATTAGGATGGTACCTACTGATGTGTGACTGGATAAGTACGTAGTTACTACGTGCGGTGGTACATAGGTAGATACGTAACGTACCTACTCGTAGGAGAGCGGAAGTGACTCATTATTTACTCGGAAATACGTGATTCACAATGTTCCGGATTGAGTCAAAAAACACTGGTGGTATGCCAGATGGGATCTTACGGTATGAGTTGTTGTGTTTATTTTCGGTTGGCATGGGGATGCAGTGGACGGCTCCAGCTTGGAAGCTGTGCGCCGGCGGCGCCGGCGGCGGTGGCGCGCGCCTTCGCGGGAGTACGAGATGACGTGTTATTTACACCGAAAACACATTATCAATATGAGTGATCTGGCATTTGCAGGCGAATTTGATCACGAGTCCGAAGAATGGAGGTACATACCTAATCAATTGTGTATGTGTGACAGAAAGAGCAAACGTCGTGCCTTTTAATAATAATGGGTTACAAAACAAGCAAAGCGAGATCATAAAAAACGTGCTAAACGTCGTTGTCGGCTGTTAATTGGCGGAGCTCACGGCCAGCCCACAGCTAGAACTGGATCCGCTGCTCATGCAATGTACAAATTGTACAACCCTGTCTGCTAATAATAGTAGTAGGTAGTCCGACCTGGATTTAGATCTCGTGAAAAAGCATTGAAGTATAATTACACCGATTTTAAAAGCTTTCCAAAGAGAGTTATCCTAGGCGACGGTCAGGGGCGGATCCAGGATTACAGGATTTCATTTGGGGGGGGGGGGGGGCATTTCGATAAAGTTCGGAGATAGGGTTAAAATCAAAAGCACAATAAACAAAAAATATCATAAACCTTCGGTCTGTTTGAGGTCTAGATATGTATATCAATTTCAAGTTTGTTTGCCATTATTTCTGCCTTCTCATATGTTTTTCTGAAGGCGTTGTATTTCCCTATTTTATCGTATTAAATATATCCAATAAAAACGAAAATAAATCCATAGTTCACTCTAAACTGTACAATAAATCGTCGATAATCGTCTCGCTATTCAATAAATACTTTAAAATAAGCTTTGATGTTTTGTACAATAAACAAACAGAATGTAAAGCAGACGTTATATGTTTTAGTTTTTCAAAATTACTATATATTTTATGGTAAAAAAACAAAATCATGAGTTTTAGGGTTCCCTACCTAAAAAGGAAAACGGAACCCTTATAGCATCACTTTGTTGTCCGTCTGTCTGTCTGTCAACCCGCTTTTCTCAGAAACGCGTGGAGCTATCGAGTTGAAATTAACATCAAATACTCAGGACCGTAACCTCTTGGAGCCGTTATATAAATAAAACTCTAAGTCAACGCAATCAAAATTTACAGCCGTTGAAGCCCATTTTTTTTGAAATTTGTATGAGAATCAATTGCACAAAGAACCTATAGGGTACTTCCCGTTGACCTAAAACCATGAGATTTAGCAAGAAGCAAGGCCTTATAGCACAAGTAAAGGGAAAAATCCGAAAACCATAAATACGTATACGTCTATTCACAAAAGAAAAAAAAATGGTTTTTGCAAGGGACCAAAACCTATAGGGTACCTACGAGTACATCCCTTTGACCTAGAATCATGAAATTTGGCAAGAAACAAGGTTTTATAATTACGGAACCCTCAGCGCGCGAGTCCAACTCGCATTTGACGTTTTTTTGCTGTTACGGGCGCTCTGCTCTGTCCCGGTCCTGTGAACGCGAAATCCTATGCCTATCCTTTTCACGTAAATGCTGAGGTAGTGTAGGCCCTCAAACAAAGGAATTATCAAAAAGCCCTTAGCCAGTTTGTGATACGAGTACTTAGCGTAAGCTTAATTTTAATGCCTCTTTATTAGTTTTATTTTGTATAGTTTAGGAAGAGATGCGAAGTTGTACTTTGTGGCCACCAAACTCGGTTTTCGCATCTCCTCCTCAACTATACAATATAAAACTATTACAGAGGCATTAAAAATAAGCATACGATAGGTATCACAAACGGGCCAAGGGATTTTTTAAAATTCCTTTGTTTAACGTAATAATACGATAAAAATAGGTGGCGGCGCTAGTTGGGTCAGGGAACCGCCTTAAAGCAAACGTGATTATTATTAATTCACTCTCAGTGACGCTTTCCAAAAGACCATAAGTCTTCGTTACGATAAGGACTGTTGGATCATTTGGTTATCTTTTCAAGACCTTTGCTTGCAATGGTACCGTCATGTTTTCTTGCCATCTTGTCTCACAAAGGCCAAAAAATGAACGTCCAAGTTGTTCTCTGTGGGTGCCTACAGCTAGACGGCTGTAATTTTAGCTGAACTGTTAGAAAAGGCAATAATTTCCTTCATTTCGCCCACAGAGTTTCGGCAGCCTATCACATTGTTACTCTTATTTAAAGAGTTATTACTTGAATGATTCAGTCAGACAGGGGCAACGTTTCGCATATCTTTTGAACTGCTCCTTTAACTTCTGACGCTATCACTCAGCAGTTCTCTGTATCTATGCCCACACAGTATTCTAAATTTAGGGACTTTTTTTAGCAAAAATCAATGAAAAATACACAAGAGCCTTGCCGGACAAACGTCATTCTGTCTTCTGGTCTGATTGAATTATAGATAACAGTCAATAAAAGCCACGAAATCCTCCCGACAGGTATTCTCGTGCACATATCTCAGGGTAAAAATACTTATATGTTTTTTATGAGCTTCGTCGATGAGCCTTTCATCGAATACACAGGCCGACAAATTATTTACCCAGAAATCAAACTATATGTGTCCGAAGTATTTCGATGCGCTAAATCAGAATCTGGCCACAGAATTGCTCTATCACGTCATAAAAACAAAAACACAGTTTTTGCTCATTTTTGAGGTCACGTAACCCGGTTTTTCCTTGAAATATCTATCAATTTTTATTTGAAAGTACTAGTCTTTTTCTTTAAAGTGACGTTATTTTGAAGAAAAAGACTATTCGGTACTTTTAGATGTAATTGATACCTTGATACCTAGATTTTTGGAAGAAAAAGGATCTACCCGCCTACGTGACCTCACAAATGAGCAAAACCTGTGTTTTTTGCTCTTTAAGGTTAGGATATCTCTATCTCTATCCGGGCGTGATAGAGCAATTCGGTGGCCGGATTCGGATTCAACGCATCGAAATCCTTTGAAAATGTATAGTCTGGTTTCTGGGAAAGTGTTCGCCAAATTTTTGATCTCTACAGCACAGGGTATCCTAGTGTAGAGATCAAAGTGAGATCACAATATTACTCTTAATATATTTAGCTATGATAAGAATACCTAATTTTAAGTCAATGTGATTTTATATAATGTATGCATGTATTTGTGATCAAAAAATTATTATTATTTACTAGTATACATTTCCATGATCACGGGCCATATAGTGACCCGGTCCTTTGGGAGGCATGCGTGGAGCCGAAGCCAACAGCACAGAGGCCCTTTATGAGAATTAATCTAAAGGCGAGAGCTACACATAGCGGATATCATCCTTGGTTGCACAATATGATACACCCGAAGATGATATCCGCCAGGTGTAGAGACTATTGCAAAGGAAAATGAAAATAAGAAAAAAAGCCATGTTATTGTGGTGAATGGATGGACTGGGTAATTGGGCTATGGGGGAGACTATGGACGCCTGCCATAATCATACTCTCAATACTGTTACAAGCGGCAGACGGTGGTTTGCCGAATGCTGGATGGGTTCCTTAAAATGTCGGCGTAAATGCCGGTAAAGGAACAACATCGGTGCAAACGACTAAGGGGTGTCGAGAGGTGCGGCCCCGATTTCACCATCATGAAACACGTGAGCGGGTTTCCTCGTTATTACGCCATTAGACACTTCCACCCCCGAGTCTACATCCTAAGATGCATCTCTCGCGACTCAGACCGGCGAATGAAGGCAAGCAAGAGGTGGGGGTGGGGATCTGGTTCTCTTGGAATACCGCTCCGCAAGCGGAGACGAGAACCAGGAACTTCCCCGGGAGCACTCGGTATACCCGTGGTTTCGCTACTCACCAACAGCTCGCCACAAGCTGCCCTACAGGTTATTATTGTTATTACTCTGTTTCTCATTTCCATGATCACGGGCCATATAGTAACTCGGTCCTTTCCCTTTCAAATATGACATCCTGCGCGTCTTCTCGCAAGTTAATAAGTTCATTTTGTGTAGTTTTACTGACGTAAGTAGCGTTATCTGATGCATTCATGGCGTGTTTTTAAGGCGTAGGTAGTGGTACTGCAGCAATTCTAAAACGTAACAGTTCACGAAAATTACCCTCATTTTTGACAATACCTACTATTAGAGTCAGATGTTTGAGACACGAGAGATCCGATCCATCGTCTCTATGTCCACGTGAAGGAATGTTCTGGCGACCATATGTATGTATATAACTACAAGAAAATCTTATATCACTTCATATTAAAAAAAATACACCTTTGCTTTACCTACAAGGTCATGGTCTTATTTTATTATCCTTCAAATTTTAAATTACTTAGGTGATATGATAATGTACTATGGTAGATTGTTTGTAACAGTCTGCAGTTAACTCAATTGTTTCAATTGTAAATACTAGTTTAATTTGTTTATATTATTTGATTATTATTTTCTTTGTAAATAAAATATTCTTAGGTACTTAATAGAATACAATTCATGGCTAACATTTTTTTCTTTGGGATATTATTATTATTTATTTTTAAACATTCTGATTCTTTATTTTACAAAGATAATTACAATCAAATATAGAAACAAATTAGAACAATTTTATTACTCAAATTTTAAAAAGATATTCTGATTCAGCACCTCGACTCCAAGGGGAGCAAGCGAAGGCAAATTCTAAGTATGTGCTACCAGAAAACGGATGGATAGGCCGAATGGATAACCCGAAACAAATACATACATATCTGCATAATCATGAAACATTTGTCCCGGGACGGGAATCGAAAAAGCAACCTGTTACGTCGCAGCCGAACCGAAGGGCCCTTGCGCCACTGACGGCTTTGGATGAACTTCCCTCCCTGCAACTGCAATAAAAGTCGCGTGACGACACAATAGGATATCCGAAACAAAGCAATAACCACCGAGTGGTTATTTGCAAGCACGCGTAGACCTGATCCCGCCCCCCACTGCCCGGTGCTAGTCCCGGGGTCCCGGGTTAAGCCGCGCCGCGGGGCCCCGCCCTGGGGCATTTGCAAGTCAATGCGACTCAACCTTTGTCCCGGGATCTACGGGATTAGTTTGATGGACGGCACTTGCCGCGGTTACGCGCACTTCATATTTTATTACGAACTCGAGTGAAAGCTACTTTCATTGCTATATAGATATTATTATATTAAAATTTTCAATATGAAAGATTATAAATTGGCGCGTGCTGTGCTTTTCTGATCTTAAGATGTCAAACATTTCCTCCTAAGCATACCGTTAGGAACGATGCTGCGATTACGATTTAATGATATGCTAGTAGGTACCGCTAGTACAGTGCATGATTCACGCGGCAGTTATGCGCTGGGAAGGCTGGGGGCTCCGCGACAGTCTCGGCAGCCGCCACCGGCAGGTTGCGGGGCCCGCAGCGAAGCCTGCTCTCTCCGTCGCATATGCTAGAGGCGGCGTGCGTGAGTCACGCCGCGGGAATGCGGACCACACTCGCTTCGTGAGAACACAGCATACTCGTCCGATGGACCAGATTCCAGGCAACACATTCAACCTGATACTTACTAGTTGGTAGCTCACGGAACCATTCAGAATGTGGATCTAAGTATTTCAGGTACGTTACAGACAGGAGAATGGCAGGAGCTCGACATGAGACATAATTAATAATAAATCGTTATTGATTGATGTGATAAGAAATAATCTGCCAGCTGGTGCCTACCTAAAGATAACAGTTATATTGTACCTATATTGTACATTAAGATATTGATTATGGATGAATTTATACTATTTGTTGCATTGAAAAAACATTCCATTGGTAAAATGTCTGTAACTACGAATGGTCGGCCGTTCACAGACGATACCTTACTTCCAATATCTTTCGATTAGAATCTCGGATCTCTGGCGTGATGTTGTCCGCAGCTCGGCATCTGTAGCAATGGATGCTGTGCCGCAGTGAGGGAGGCGGGGCAAGGCGGGCGCCGCCCAGCGCTCGCTCCGCCTGCGACACGCCTTCTCGGAGGGTTTCGGAGGCCCGAGACATTGCCCAAGGGTTGAGGTCCGAGGTGCAAGAGGCAGCGGCATAGCGGACACAGTACTGATTATTTCTGTTCGGATAGCGGTCGCACGCGAGTCGCGAAATTTTATGATATATTACTTAAAATGTATGAGCCATCAAATATATATCAGATTCCCGATCAATTTAATACAACGCTATAATTCAGATATTATATTGACGATTTAACAATGCTTTTTTGGTGTGAGTCAGATGCTGCCTACAATATTGCTAGTGCGCGTGCTACGCGAGGCGAGAGGGCAATTAATAAATAAAATATATATTTATTCACAGAGATGGGTTTACAAAGTAGGAACAATTGCTATAGGACGATTTCTTTATGTCTTCTAGACTTGGGAATCAAATAAACTGCAGTGAACGAAGGATAGGTGGAAACAGTTTAAAATGAACTTTAAAAATCATATAAAATTAAAAGCTCTATGTTGGTATATCGCGTCCTCCCCCACCTCGTGCCGACGTCGAGGCCGTCAGTTTTCCGAGAAATACTCGACTCGACCGCAATTTATATCCTTTGCGTGGGATTCGCTCTCGACGCCGCCGTCGCACCGCCACGTGTTAGCCCGGTCTGACCCGGTCTAGACTGATCCACGTACGTATAGACACAGACCTACCTAGGTACGATAATGCAAACTGAATCTTATTACTTAGGTACAAAACTCACAATCACAATCATTTCAGATATACATACATAGTTTGGTCTATCATTGACTATGTCAGGAGAACCCTTAGAAAAGCAAAACAATTTGCCGCGTCTCGTATGGGGGAGGCCTATGTCCAGCAGTGGACGAGTATGGGCTGATATGATGATGATGTTAATGAACGAAACAAGTAAGGTCAACTTATTACTAATAAAAACATACCACCTCTATAACGATTTAAGATCTCAGCCTGTGGTTTGAGTAGCCAGGTATAGGTAGGTTCGTAGAGTACCAGTCTTTTTCCAACTCTGAAGTAGGTACCAACCAACCTACTACAATACACGCGCCACCTTTATTTTATTGGTCAGCGCTTCATGCGAATAGTATTTAATAACCGGCGATAACTCGGCATAACTCGCCGCCAATTATTGAGGAATCATTCTTTTATTTAATTTGGGAATACCCCGAATTGGTCTGTAGTTTAAAGGCGGCAGCTTTTTGTAGATCAAGCTAGATCTGGTCTATAGGTAACTGAGGCATATTAACCGCATCAATACTATTTTATTTATTGTTTTATTTATTTGCCACAAAAAACTCATTTTTTGTTAAAGGTTAGCGATAATAAAATTAAATGCAAAGGTTATAGCCTATAGGCGTCTGAACTTACCTAAACGTCTGAATGGTTCTCAAGGGAAGGCAAGAAAATTGATGATATCCATCTGGGGGGAAGGGCACAATATACTTTACTTTTTATCCAGGGTCTAACAAATAATACCAGGTAACCCAGAGGTAACCATAAAGTAGTAGAGTAAAAAACGCGAGTCAAGAAAGCTGCTTTCGGTCAGAAAAAGAAAACAATATAAACGGGAACATGAGATAAAGGAACAGTTAAGGAACTTATCTGACGATAAGCTGTGTCTGTCTATTAGATTAGTCGAACCGTCACCCACGACCCGACGAACGGCTCGGCGGCGGCGGGGTGACGACCCGACGGGGCGGAGGGCGATATTGCGGCTCCCCGGGGAGCCCCCAGCCCTGTATTATGCATGCAAGCCCCTCATGATTATTGCATTTGATTCTCTTTACTACTGTTTACGGAGAACATTAACGAAATAATTGAAAATGAAAATCGACATTTGTAGCATAAATCAAATAAAATACGAAGATAAAAAAGTTATATAGGAATGTTATACCCGCACCGCACCGTGATGGATGATGGAGAGAGGAAATTAAATAAATAAATAAATAAATAATGCTGGACAATTCACACAGCATTATCTAGCGCCAAGCTAAGCAGAGCTTGTGTTATGGGTACTATCTAGATAACTGATAAACATCCATAGATAGATATTTTTATCATACATAGAGAATACCCAGAACACACGAAACAAATATTTGCAGATCGTACAAGCGTTTGTCCTAAGGCGGGAATCGACCGCAATGTCTTTGGTCGCAGGCGGACCTCGCCCGCCCCGCGCCACATCGGTCGTCAATCAATTGGATAAGATTATTAAACCGTTTACGAATGTTTGTATGTTTCAAAAGTATTTACATCGTAAGAATCTGAAAACACAGTCATGCTGTTACACATAGCACAACGTCGTAACACAAAACTAATAGTTTAAAAAAAAAACAAATAATATACAACGGTCGATAAATATATTTATTTATATAACCTAGATCCATCATTACTTCCTTCTTTTTTCTGGTTACCTCTGAGGGTAATACTGATAATGAATGCAGCAAAAAACAACAGTAGCAATGAGCAGTAGCCTGGATATCAGAGCAAACTCAGGACTCATCCTCACCACCTGGCACAGCAACGGAGCCATCGTCATCTACAATGAGACTCGAACAGGAAGAAGTCACATACCGGGGGGCTGGGTGACTGGCTAGACTAGACTACCATACCAGTGCTTGCTTTCCTACAGTGTGGAAAGCAATGCGGGTACCTGCTCCACCCGACACAAATTGCACAAACAATCAGCTCATAGTACAACATCCAAAGATCGCAGATAAAACTAAGAAATTAACTTTATTGTTTGACGACCGATGCGGTGCTGCGGTCGAAGGTCCGCCTGCGACCAAGGCGTTGCGTGAGCAAAGAGAAAGAAAATTATTGTACGATGTGTAGATTCCAGGTGTTTATCTTGCTACTACTACTAAAATAAAATATTTTAGTATAGGTATGTACGTAATGTGTTGTAATAAGTACCTATATCAGTTATAAAGTACTTTACCCATAACATAAGCTCTGCTTAGTTTGGGGCTAGATGATGCTGTATGGATTGTCTAGCATTATTATTATAATCGGGTTAAGATCTAATCTAAATTAATTTTAATCTAATCCTATGTTCATATGTTATACGTGTACGGGCTGATGATGATGATAAGATCTAATCTTAGAAAGATAGATCGAATCGAGAGATCGAACAGATTTGCAATTTCAGGCACACACACTTACTCGTAGCACACAGCTTTAAAACGGGTAATATCCATAGCGCACGTAGGGGCCTAAACCAAGCGCACCAGAAGGAGAAACTTCACTTGCATGCAGGATATAAAATAAGGATATAAGAATAATAATTATTATTTATATCCGAAAAAAATGAACTCAGATATATATGCAAAAAATAGAACAGTTTTACCTCTACCTTGAAACTTCTTCACTCATCACATCACACACCTTCCAAGACAACCGTTTGATTTCCTCTCACAACAACTGGGACAACAATTCACAATACACTTTCATGAGCTCGAATACGGACCTCCTCAGCATTATATCAGATACCCAATGTTAATGTGGCGCCGCCCGCCCCCGCACAGGGCGGCGCGCTTCCGCCGCACTCGACCTCTTCCGGTACCGCATCCGCCCGCCTTGTTCTCTACACCACCATTTATTTATAATTATTTTACCTTCTAACATATGTACTGCTACTAATTATTTTGAGTTACGGTCTAAGTAAAAATAGGGGCTTTTTTAACCTACTCGTAGATTACCTAGTTTCAAAAGTATTTGAAAACGAAAGTGTTTAAATGCGTTTAATTGTGAAGTGTATACAGTGAGGTGATGTGAGTACTCCGACGGGGCGCGGCGCGGCGGCGGCGGCGCGACGTGATGTTGTGGCTGAGTCCGACGGAGCATCGTCGCATTCACCACTTCTACCACGGTCCGTGGGTCGCTACATGCATTGTTTTTACATAATTTATTATTTTTGCACTTAATAACTTTTTTTATATTGGTTCCATACGTTCTTGTTCGTTAAACTTTGTTGCTCTTTTATTAAAACTGTAGACCGTTACTGACTGTGTAGTGGCAAATAAATGATATGTCTATGTCTATGTCTATGTCTATGTCTATGTGTACGTGGACTCTGTGTTGTTCCCGTCCCCGATCGGTAGTGACATTAGTTTCGTATATAGCTGAGGCTGGACCTTTTTTGTGTGCGCTACAAAAAATATCTTATTCTTATTACTGACAGCAAAACTGTTAATGTAATGGCTGATTTGATAAGGCTGATTACTGTTTTTCATAAATTCACAACTATGAGTACTATGCACTACTAAATAGTACCTATTACTAATGAAAATAACATTACCTAATCTGGGGTATTTGCTATCAGTATTTGAATTTCTGAAGGAACAAAACTTTTTATTAGCTTGTATACTATAGGCAGTGTTCGGGTTAACCGACCACGCAGCAGATATGCATTTTAGCTGCGCTTGCAATTGATTGTGTATTTGCTCGCGGTTGCCAAATTTTACTCAGTTCGCGATCGACCGCCATCGTCGCGGGTTCAAACCAGTACCATTACAACCATTAATTTACCATCATTTTACCATTTAAATACCATAAGTCAATCAGTTTTAGTTTATATTAATCATAGTTTACCAGTGATTATATTTACATACCAAAAACTAGTGACTTTTCATATAAAACTACCACAAACCATAAATACCTACCACATAAACCAATACCCAAAGGGTTTCGGGGCTAAACCAACACCAAGACCGAACCCTTTACATGGTCCTTCGAGAAGTTAAAAAACCAAAACCAGTGCCTAAAACCAAGTGAAACAGTGCCAAAATTAAGGATTGCAGTGACTAACAGGATTGGACAAGGTTTGCAGCAACCAAGGTCAGAACCAACCATTCGTTACCTTTGTGTATTTGCCTTACCAAAGATACCAATAGAAAAATGGAAAACTCATCGAACAGACTGGATAATTTGAAGAAGAGGCAGATGATAAACTTCAAAGCACTCGAGAGAACTGTGAGTATAATTCAAGTAGACAGATTCGAGAACAGGTGGCAAGACGCCTTGAAATCTCTAGAGGGCCGATGGGGTGACATCGATAAGATCCACTGGGAGATCGAAGCTGAAGATAGGGGTGTAGATATTGAATACGAAGAAGAGTTCTGCCTGCAAGAGAACAAGTACTGCGAGTTGAAAGATGCTCTTAACAGGAAGATGTGGTCAGTGAAGCACAGAGAGAGCTCCGCTCCTCAGATGAGTATCCCTACTTTCAACGGATCCTACAACAGTTGGGTTTCGTTTAAGGATTTATTCAGTGAGGCGATCAACAAAAATACAGATCAGCTCTGAGAATTACCAGGTATGTTGGAATATTCTTAACCACCGATGGATGGGTATAAGAAACTGATCTTCACCACCTATGATTATGCATCGAGTGCGTAAAAAGCATTGTGTTACGTCACGGGCATCATTGAATCCCGAGCACACAACTCAGGAATCAAAATCAAAATCAAAATAAAAATGTTTTATTGCAACCATATTGTACAAAAAGATATTATATATTTTACAGTCTCAAATATGGACCCCGTTAAGGCACAGCAAGATAAGTACTTAGTACTTAAAAAACTATCTTATATCTAAGTAATTATAATATTCTTAATAAATAGACTTAGGTAACCATAAAATTACATGACAATCTAGAATAACTCACGGGCGAAGCGAGAGAGTTACTCGCATCCTGAGTGCGTGGGAATTTAATCTTTATGCACGAGGAGAATACTTTACTTTTCATACTTTCCGCGAGTAAATATGTAGTGTAATAGTTTGGTAACATGTTTCGCGGAATAAATTTTTAGGGTTCCATACTCAAACGGTGAAAACGGGACCCTATGACTAAGCCTGCGCTGTCTATCCGTCCGTCCTTCAGCGGACTGTATTTCATGCTCGTCAGCCATACCTACGCGCCTCGTGTTCGGTAAACACTTGGTACACAACAAGTCGTGACCAGTCGCGAATGGCGTAAGGTGTGTGTGAGGGTTTTTAGTAGTAAGCGAGTAAGCGTGCGATTTGTAAGAAAATATTTCATTGTATTAAGTACAAGTACCTACTAACTTAATATGGAAAAGAGCAAGTAGGTATAGACTATATTGTGCTATTTTGGGTTGTTTGAATTCGTCAATAACGAGAACTTTTTTAAATTACCTGAAACCTCGAACCCGTTTGTTTTTATTTAAACTTCCTATTTAATTCACAACGAATAATTTTTTTTTATATTTATATTTAAATATACAATCACAAAACAAGCAAGAAATCCGAGTAGGTAGGTAGATGAAATTAAAATACTGCAGGCGGGCAGCCCTACCTATGACGTGTTTACGTGCCACGCGGCTGTAGGTAATTATTTCAAGGACAGGGCCGAGTCACAATACTGTATAGATAACATTACCGTTGCCATACGAAGTGAAGCCGCGCGCCTGACGTTGTTTAAATTCATGATCGGTACTCATGAATTTAAACAACGTCAGCCGCGCGTGTCCGTACGAGACTGTGGTCTAGTAGTGTATACGTTACATGAGTGAGCTTAACAATAGTAACTATGCATAACCTATGTATGGCATGTCATATGAGTATTTACAGATTAGGTGTAGGAGGTATCGCTACATTTCCATGGGTGAAAGCGCCATGATAACTTATTTCTTTTTTAGATTTTTTAAAAAACTGTCGTCAGGATTCTTTTGCGAAATAGTTATGTACGGAACTTTCCATGTACGAGTCGATTCGCACTTGACCGGTTTTATTTATTCCGTCTTTTGCACTGAGAGGTTAGTTCGAATTTCGATTTCACACATATTTTGATATTCTAAATTCAATCTCATTATTCCCTTCCCTTGGGAGTATTGTTCATTATTGCCACGGGACGGGAGTAAGTAATATTTGGAACCTAAAATTATTCAAATACAAAATATATATTCAAGTAAACTTAAAGTAATATACATACATTGCATGGGTTTGGGACCATCTTTTAAGTATAGAGATAGGTACCTGTGTTAGAGTGTGTGTTAGAGCTACCGAGGAAGATAAATGATAACTCTAAGGCTGTTTGATCGCAACTGTTTATTAATTAGATTTAGATTAAAATAAAGGTTAATACGGAAGAATAAACATCACGTACTTATTGGAAGTAGGTAGACATTACTAAGCTATTATAATGTAGGTGAACTAGATATTACACGTACAGACTGAATAACTTGTACTTTGTACATCTTGGGCACTAGAAAAAGGGAAACAATGTTAAAGTGTTAGAGAATCGATGTTACATACCTTACGTTAATATTACTGAGCTAGAATAACATAGGAAGTTAGGTAACATTGGCATCTCATGCATAGCCTGAATAACACATTGTACCTTCTATAGTGTGGGTTCCGCTCTTGGGTAACATACATACAGTTATGATTATTATAACATTATAAGGTATTTAAACCAAATGATGCTGCGCCGAATGCGGATGAAACAGACATTGACTCTACTCTCAACCAATACTTTCAACTTGACATACCTCTCAAATTGGTGACAGCCAGAGAAATATATCGAAACCTCAAGTCATTCAAGAACAATAAAGCACCAGGATACGACATGATCGACGAAAGGTTCTTGAGGAATCACCTCGTAAAGTCATGGTGTACCTAACAATGCTATTCAACGCAGTAATGAGAGTTGGATACTTTCCAGAACTGTGGAAGGTATTAAATGTCATAATGCTCCAGAAACCCGGAAAACCTATTCACGAGATCACGTCTTATAGACCTATCAGCCTCCTGCCGATCATGTCAAAGCTTCTAGAGAAATCTCTATTACACAGAATGCTAAACGTCATCGCAGAGAAGTCAATCATCCCGGACCACCATTTGGCTTTAGGAAGGAAGACGCGACGGTGGAACAAGTCCACAGAGTTTGCAGAGTGATAAGAACATCACTAGAGAAAAAAGAATACTGCTCATCAGTTTTCCTCGACATACAACAGGCCTTCGACAGAGTCTGGCACAAGGGTCTACTATATAAAATAAAATCAATATTACCACATACAGGCTATGGTATCCTGAAATCATATTTGTCAGATAGACTTTATTTCAAGTGAGGGAAAATGACTGCACCTCAGACTTCTACAAAATATATGCAGGTGTGCCACAGGGATCAGTCTTGGGACCTGTCCTGTACACGTATGACTTACCGCAAAGCCCAGGTGTTACCATAGCAACATTCACTGACGATACAGCTCTACTTTCCTCGAACAAATGTCAAGTTCTATAAAACAGCCTGAACGAAATCGAAAAATGGCTAGCCAAATGGAGGATTACAGTCAGTGTATCAAAATCTGTACAAATAACATTCACCCTTCGAAAGGAAGCTTGCTCACCAGTTAGTCTAAATGGCGTTCAACTACTGCACCAAAACACAGTTAGGTACCTGGGTATGCACCTAGACCGAAGACTAACTTGGAGGAAACACGTCCGAACAAAACGGGATGAAATCAACCTGAAATACAAGGGTCTCTAATTGGCTGCTGGGACGAAATTCAAAACTATCCATTGATAACAAGCTGCTCATATACAAAACCATCCTGAAACCCATTTGGACATATGGTATACAGTTGTGGGGCTCAGCCAGCGTCTCCAACGTTATGATCATCCAAAGGGTACAAAACTACATCTTAAAATAAATATCTAATGCACCGTGATTTATCAAAACAACAGAGGTCCATGAAGTACTGAACATGCCCATGATAAGAGAGGAAATAGAAACTCATGGAGCTAACTACAGGGAAAGTACTCGAAAGGACTCGAGAAACACTCGAACCACCTAGCGGGGCAACTCACTATACCTGAAACTATACGTCGTCGGCTTAAAAAGCGGCGGGATATTTTTGACCAAGAAATTAACGAAATGGTTTAAAAACGAAAGGGCTGGCTCCGCTGGAGGCAGGGCCCTACACGCCAAAAGCTCGCAACTCATCTGCTTATAGTCAAAACCGACTGATCGCAAATAAAAGCACAAAAAAATAAGGTGCGAATTTGAAGAATTAATATTATACAATTAATAATACTTTGCAAAAATTTGCGCAACATGTGGTTGTATGTGGTGTGTGCCTGTTGTGTGCATGCTGTGAGTGTGTATGTTTTGTGTGCAAGTATGTGTGTTGAGTTTGGTTGTAAGTTACGAAACAATATCCAAAGGTTCAGTCATTTATTTAGGGATTTTTTGCATTCTTAATTAATTATTGAAAGGGTAGTTTTTTAAGGTTTGGTTTATAGCGTTGTAGTTCGAGGTAGGCAGGTAGCTTAGAATACAGTCGCGACGCGAACTGGGACCGAGTAGAAATTTTGGAGCTACTTTTTCACTTCTTCGCTTGGGGTCATACTCAAGAGATCTATATAGCCTCAAAACGATGCTAAGGATGTAGAATTTCCTGACTGATAGAAGACCAGTCTTGGTAGAGCTCATTTGTAGAGTATCGGAAGGGCTTAAAATATACTAACTAACTTTTAATAAAGACCTCTGTGCTCTATCGAGTTCTAAGAACTTTGTTTTAGTAAAGTGATCGCAAAACTTAATGAGCTCTGAGAACTTAGGCACGGAAGCAATACTGCGCAAGTACAATCATATAGAAAAGTGATATTAACCAACTAGCGACCAACCTGGGCTTCGGCTAGAAATCCTTTTTATGGTGCTAATAGACACACCTGTTGTAGCTGCGGTCAGCTGAAGTACTCATTTTGAGGTTGAATTCATCGGCTTCTTTTCTCATGAAACTCATGACATCGAACACAATTTTCCATGTTTGAAGACGCAATACGTTATACCGCCCGCGACGCATATTCAACGTTTAAGAGAAACAGGTAATATCAGGGAATACTCCACAAAATCGCAAGAATAAACTATCAAGTCAACGAAACGAACACCGAACAACCGTCAAAGACTTTGCTGCGTCATTGTACTCAAAAGCATTCAATCGACAGTATTGCCAACTAGGTTATAAATAAATTTGCTACATAGTAATTGTTTTATTTTTAAACTTAGGTTAATTGCGTTCGATAAAAAGTTTAATTTATTTTAACATTTTAGGTTTAAAATATTCCGTCATTGAGTGTAAGATGTTTTTATATATATATCACCCCGTTCTTTCCCCTCAACGCCTTATTTACGGTTCAGTGCGCAGCCGTTGAAGCCAACTTCACAGAGCTCATAAAGTTTTGCGCGTACTCTAGCTGCTCCCCAGATTGGTATGCAGTAACTTTGAATTGATTGAGGCAATGATGTGTAGATTTTGTTTATTAATTCTTTTGGTGCGATATGACGTAATATTTTGAAGATCCAGACTAGTTCACGAACCCTGTTCATCAAAACTTCGATGTGATCATCAATTATGTAGGTATCGAAGTTTTGACCAAGACCACTTACTCCAAATACTCATTTGGAATAGACTTTATTATTAAAAATGATAGACAGTTTCGAATGAAAATCAGTCAAAAACTCATGATCACTTGCGACGTTCGTTTGAGTATTCGGGGTTTAGAGTAGGTAGAGGTTTTCTTATTTGATTTGTTTGAATTTGGTAAAACATTTAATTTATGTGTGAGCAGCCAATATTATTCTTCTGCCTACGACACCTTATTGAGCTGGTTGTTATTTATTGCAGATGGGTACGCGGCTCTGAGCGGGTGCGGACGGGGAGCGGGGGCGGGCAGCGCGGGGGGCGGAGGACAGGTGCAGCTGTGGCAGTTCCTGCTGGAGGAGCTGGCGGCCGGCGCGCCCGGCATCTGCTGGGAGGTACGCACTGACTGGGGGCGGCGGGGCACAGGTGCAGCTGTTCCTGTTCCGCCGCTGGGGTCACCGCAAACAGTAGCATCGTTAGTTTTGAGGTACTGACCGAGCTGTGTGTTATACAGGGTGCTCCGGGCGACGGCGAGTTCCGGCTGTCGGACCCCGACGAGGTGGCGCGTCGCTGGGGGCGCCGCAAACAGAAGCCCAACATGAACTACGACAAACTGTCCCGCGCGCTCAGATACTACTACGACAAGAATATTATGAGCAAAGTATGTCTATCTAACCGCCTCCATCTTGTATACATCCTAAGCTTAGGGTATTTCCCAAATGAGATTTAATATAATAACAATCAGACCGCAACGCAACGCCGCCGAGCGGCCAATGTGTACTGTACTCGCTCTTACCCCTTCTTCAGTCGCAGTGAAAGTAAGATGATGAGCTAGTCCCTTACGTGGTGGTGATTTTGCAGGTCCACGGGAAGAGATACGCGTACCGGTTCAGCTGGGCGGGGCTGTCGGCGGCGTGTCAGGCGCAGGCGCCGGACGCGCCGCCCTACTGGCACTACCTGGCGCCCTCGGCCCCGCCGCCGCAGGACCCTCCGCCGCCCACCACGCACTGACCTGACGTCTAGCTGATGTCCTTCAAACAACCTTGTCTCGCAGCTGATATCTTGACTCGCCTCGACTCGAGCCAAACAACCTTATCCCGGAGCGACACCCCCTCCGATCGCTCTGTGGACACTGACCTACAAATTGGACTTCATAGGAAGAGAAGAGTGAAGTGAGAGAACCGGTAAGGAAGTGAACCGATGTTGTGTAACCCGAAACGGTGCCTATGTCTGTATATGACAAATCAAGGCTTCCGGATAAGTATTATGAACAGTCCTTATGCATTATTGTGTACCTAGTAGTAGTGAGCCAAAGCCCCCAGGTCACCTCACCCGCCAGATCTGGCTGATGCAGGCAGATGTACTTAATCAAAATAACTCTGACGAATGTACGATGTATAAAATAAGTATACCTACATTAAGTAAGTATGATACTTACCTTAACCTTGATTTGATATGTGACTGTACGTAATTAAAACAAATGTGACGTGTTATTCCTGAAGTCGACGAAATAAATGATTATTTGATTAGCTTGTAGCTTCTGGAGCATTTTAATGATATTATTTTACTTATGATGATTGATGTGAGGACAATGCCGCGTCCTATTGTACAGAGGAGAGTATACTTTTAGACGTACGAGTACCTATCATAATTATCAATACTACCTAAAGTCGTTATTTAGGGTATAACTAATTAAAACGATTTGTGTTGTATTACTTTGAGGTTTTCAAAATTCTGCACTGTTGTATGCGCCATGATCACGGACTAACTAAACTCTGAAGAAACTGAAGTGAGTTTTATTAGCAATATACCGATTACCGATCTACCCTCATCTATTGTCTTTTGCTATGAAAATGAACACTACTCACTCGTACACAGTGACTTCAGTAAGGATGGCGCATGCATAACTGTACCGAAATACCTACAGGAAAACTCAATGTAACCATGACGTTGTATAACTAACTACCTATCCATGTTGCGTTGCTGTCCTTCTGGGTAAATACGTTATTATTTTATGATGTTGCTGTTCAAAATGTTCAAATAGACATTTAATTAGATTTTTGGATAAGAGTCATCTACATACGCATTGTACTTTATATAATTATAATAAGGTGTTAGTCAAATTAGTGCACAATATCGCGGGGATATTCTGTTGGTGTCATAGTATAATATAATATAAAATATATACTATATATTTATATGTATAATATAAAATTAACAAACGAGGTCCAAGGTCAATTAGTATACCTACCCAAAATTATACAAACCCTTATTTTGCAAGTTTTGTATTACGTTATACTACAGTCCCTCCGAACAGATGATTGGCATACATTATGGAGGGCATTGACCGTGCGGCGCGGTCCAATCGCGCGGAATGAACTAATTGTCAGTCTGTTTCGTAATCACGAATAGCTCTGTCACTTTCGCATGGGGGCGGGGCCGGTGCGGCGACAATGACCGCAAGGTATAAAAGAGCGATCGCCTTATTTTGGAATGGCTAAGTACGTAGTAAAAGGCGTTATTAGAGACAAATATTTCAGACGAATTAAACATTCGGCAAAAATAAAAAATCGTTTGCGGCTTACTTTGTTTAGTGAAAGTTATTCAGTGAAAGTTGTTTATCAATAACACCTTATTTCTTATTTGATAATAATAACTATGTTTATAGTATAAAATTTTACTTGTCTAAGTGCTTATTTTGTAAGCCTAATGCTTCGGCTACATTAGCGGGCTATGGCGAATATTCGTGTTAACGCGATAAATGTGGCCGGGTTCATCGTGTCATCGCGTAGTATTCGGGCGAAGACGATGTAGTATCGGGGAGCTGTCGGTAAACTGGCGCGAATCAAAGGGATTTGTCGCGCCAATATTCGCTTAGGTGGCTACATCTACGTCATTTCAGTGTCGTCCAGACTTTGAAGCGAGACAGACGTGCATTTAATTTTTTACACTATGGAGTGGAGTAACGAAAAAGTGTAGAATTCATTCAATTTTATGAAACTGAGAGTACTGAACAACACAATCCGGCACGATGCATCGCGTCAACTCGACACGAATCTTCGCCCGCCTTAATGTAGACAAGAACATTGCCTATACCCGAACACGATGTTTTTGTCTCGCCAACACGATACGAATCTTCGCCCGCTAATGTAGCCGAAGCATAAAGAAATAAAGTTATTGATTCTGATTCTGTTAATCTGTTGCCGCAGGTGAGTAACCTCCAGCAGTTTTGTGCACTAATTTGACTAACACCCTGAAATAAAAGTAGGTATATATGTAGCAGCCATGGGCAGGCCATATAGCTCGTAGAACCAATAACCGTTGGGGAGTAAAGGTTCTCGAGTGGCGACCGCGATACAATGCGAAACGGAGTGTGGGAAGACCTCCCACTCGATGGACGGACGACATCGTAGCGGTCGCAGGGAGTCGTTGGATGGAGGTGGCTCAGGACCGCTATTCGTCGTCGTTTGGGGGAGGCCTATGTTCAGCAGTGGACGTGTACGAGCTGATGATGATGATGATACATGTAGTAACTTAATATGTATGTAAATACCATAATAAATAGTCTAAGATAAGTTCAAAGTGTGGTGTAAAGTTATCAATGAATGAGTGTAAAACCTCAAATTATTATCAGTTTTCATTATTCATATTAGGTTTAATATTTGAATTATTTATTTATTTTAACGACCTACAGGTGATACTTTTTATTTTTATATGTCCAACTGTGGGGCGTCTCAAGATGATCTACTTCTGGATAATAAATACATAGTAATTACTTACTTCTTACTTGCTATCTATCTATCAAAATTACATACTATGTACACTATATAACATAATGTATGTATCGGTAAATCTAAAGACGGTTATATAAAAAAAATCATCTACTTACAATAAGTCTTACTTTGTTTATTTTGTACCTTAAGTGTATAAAGTCGAAATGAGTAAATAGTAAATTTTGCATAATAAGCGTCTTCTAGTTTTTATATTGTCGTGAATACACAACAATATAGTTAGAAAACCTAAAGTTTTTTTAATGTTATTTTGTTGGTTTTTATATCGTTAGCTGAACGTGATTAAATAGTTCTCCTTAGTAGGTACTTCATTATCTATATACCTAGTTATAATAAAACTGTATGTTACGTTGTATATTTTGTTTTTTTTTATTGTATGGCACTCTGTTATCGATACTGAAGACAAAACTGTATTTTATTCTTTCATGCCTGTCTGTCTGTTTGTATCTTGGCCGCGCATCATGCCGCAACTACTGAATGTATTGAAATGAAACTTGGCACGATTTGAGATCATACTACGAGGGAGGATATAAAATACTTTTTATCCCGGAATTCAGTTGGGTTCCCTTGTGAGGGGATGGAAGTGAAATTTCTTGGCAGCGCATAGCGCCGAAACTACTGAATGTATTCGAATGAAACTTCATTTGAGTTCATACTAAGAAGAAGGCCATGTAATACTTTTTCCCCGAGTATCTAATAAAAAATAAGAAAATACACGAAACAAAATTAAGAAAATTAGTTTTCTCATACATTTATCGTATGCAACGCCATCACTGATTCTATGGCGAAACGAAGCTACCCGGGTCAGCTAGTTCATAATAACATGGTAAAACATAATAAGTGAATAAGTACAATAGGTAATCAATAAGTTATAAGTATACCTTACCTTACCTAGAAAACAAAACCAACACCTACTTGTAGAAGTAGGAGTTTGTTTTGTTTTCATAATAAAGTTCCTTCCACAGATTTGTTGTATGATTTATTAATTTTGTTTACCCGACCCGAGGGCAGTTCTGTTTGTCAGTGCAGTGCACAAGTGATGCTGTCGATCAGATCAGATGACAACAATGTATGTGCAATAATTTTGTATGGAAACTTGTATTCAAAGTAGCGCCAGCGCCCTTGTTCGGCGGATGCCGTGTGATAGCGCCCACGCGCGCTGCCGCCGCCGCCGCCGCCGCCGCCGCCGCCGCCGCCGCCGCCGCGTCGGCCAGGTTTGGACCACATTTTATTATTCGTTTCTGTTACGGTCGTATTAAGATAATTATACATAGAAGCGTAGCTACATAGTGTGAAGTATTACATTTAGAGCACCAAGCCGTATAGAACTTCCGTAGCAGCTACACCTGTTTCGTAGCAGCGCGTAGCTGTATTATGTAGCAGCATAGCTGTTTCGTAGCAGCGTAGCTGTTTCGTAGCAGCGTAGATAGATCGTAGCAGCGCATAAGGTGTGCGCGTATGTGTTTAGTTTAGTATAAAAACTATACTAAACTAAACACCAATAATAACAAAGGACTAATGTCTTAAAAAGCTACCAGCAGCATTGAGGTAGCGTAGGGTAGCGCCGCGCCGCTATCCTATACTATCCTACAATATTATAAAGCGGATAGTATGTGAAATGTGAATGTTATTTTGATACCTAAGATCTAAAATATAAAATTTGACTTGTCTAAGTGCTTATTTTGTAAACCGAAGGAAATAAAGTTATTGATTCTGATTCTCTAAAACTACTCAACAGATCAAGATAAATTTTGTTCTACATTTAGAACATAGCTTAACTTAGAAACCTAATCGGCTACTTATTATACCGAAAATACGCGGACGATGCTGGAGACAGGACCTAATGTTATATAAAATAGCCTTTCCTAATAGGATACATTAATTCTAAGTACAAGAGTAATTTATAATTATTGTCATATATTTTTTTAGAAATGTTTACATTTAAATTACATAATTCTTTTCTTAAATTTAATTATTAAAATAATATATGTATTTAAGTCAAATTGATGCAAGAACCCTTCATGCAAGGTGAGGATGTAGGCCTCCGCCAGACCTCTCCATTGGTCTCTGTCGATGACTTCTGCCATCCAATGTGTATTAGTTAACTTTGTGATGTCTTCCTAGTTGTGCTTCGTAGCTTGAGTGAGTATCTTACTTTAGTACTCCTGGTTATGGTGGTGTGTGGAGTTTATAGCATTTTTCTGATTTTAGTAATATGTAACATTACATAATCTGTGGTAATACTTTCCATACTTCGGTGCCATGACCTCATTTTGTTTTTATTTTTCTGGTACCTACTGATCAGTTATTGTATACTCATTGGTAGTTCCACGTTTGTTGTTGAAGTTTGTTTATAAACTTTTGTAGGTTAATAAATAATAGTGATTGAAAATAATACGGTGTGAGCCAAATGTTGTCAGCTTGCACTCGCCGCGGCGCTCCCGGAAGCGCCCGCGGCGGCGCGGCGGCGGGGCGGCGGCGAGCCGCCGGTGGACACTCGGCTGCGAGATGGCGCGACGAGCGGTGTCAGCGGCCCTCGCCTTCATACTCTGTTTCCGTAAGTCTTATTTACGTTCTTCTTTATGTCTAGGTGTGTGTTATAATAACCCAAGCTTTATTTCCAAATCAAATGAATAACAAAGAAATCTATAAATAGTCATGAAATATAATATTAACTAAAAACAATTTGTGGGAGGTTACGAATTCTATTCCCGAAAAATAATAGTCATTTGTTATAAAAGAGTGCAAATTTGTATTTTAACCGCGTGCTAAACTTACGGCGAGAGAATCGAAAGAGCATGAGGTAAAAAATCTTTGCACTCTAGTGCAACCCGTAACTTTTCATTCCACCTCAGCGAGGAAATGACTAAATGCAAAAATTAACATTTACAAACACATAGATACTTTAATTTCAGTTTAGGTATTAACTACTGCATTAAGAAAGGTAAGTATTACGGAATAATCTTTAAGTTATAACAATTACCTAATACTTAGGTATAATTAAGAAAGATGTAAAGTAACGTTGCTACAGTTACTTACCATAACTTGAGTGTAATATTTTTGTTAGGTAGGTACTGTAATAAAACTTTTTAAACTATCGCGATTGGTTAACATAATTAAAGATTATTTATCAGGTATTTATCGCGTACCTTTTTTTATATTTCGATCGCTGTAACGCGATGGAAACCTAGGGGAAATTATAACAAAAGGTACGCGATAAATACCCGATAAGGTGTAATGTTGGTGTTAGTGCTTTGTGTACTGTTTTTCGTTAGTTGTACCGATTAAGTCTGACATTAGTTGTTACACAATTTATACCGATTCATTAATCGGATTCCCTTGGCGATGTTAAATGTTGGCGAGAGAGGGCGATGTTTAGGTGTTTCGTAACAGCTCATTTTTGATTGTGAAGGGTTTGTCCAAGGATCTGACTGAGGCTCTTTCAGTGTAATGGCTCCTACGATGCCTGGTTGACGTTACGGACGATCATTCGCAACATCACTGTCACAATATAATTAGTTATTAATAGTATACGCACAAGTTTTCCCTTCAAAGTGTTAATAGTGGGTGGACAATCGCTGATCCCATCTGAGTGAGTGTTTGCTAGTACCTACGTGCCTGGGATAGGGTGCAAATCTCAAAAAATCTAGACTTGAACTGGCAAATTTATTTATTTTATTTCTCGTATGAAGGTAGATTTGCACCTTTAGACGGTAGACCACTTGACAGTTGTGTTCACTTTGGATGCCATCTAGTGACAAAGAGCTGTACCTCATGCCATCTAGTGATGAGCGGCTGAACCTTACACGTCACATCGCCACTAATACTGCCATCTACAACTCTTCATAAGATTCTGACTATCAGCGCCATCTTGTGTGGATACACATACGGAACATTTTGATCGATCAATTTGTGAGAACCCGAAAACTAAGAACCATCATGGGAAAGGTTGCTTGTGGAGTGTGCAAAAGATTTCTTTCGCCGATAGGTGCCGCTACTTGTACTGTCTGCGCAGGCTTTTATCATAAGGCATGTCTTTCGATTCCTGAATCAGGGACTGTGAGCAAAGACTGGGTCTGCCCTTTATGTAAAATGAAGACTAAGAAAAGTGGCAATACTCCGGTTAAGGGGGTAAGAACCGATACACTACTAGCATCGAATTCGACCACCGTCACTGGCACCAGCCCCTCAATTGTTAGCTCTCTACTACCTGTGTCGTCGGAAACTCGATCTGACCTCCTCACCCCGCCTGCGGACACGGCTATTATGGAAATGCGACGCGAGTTAGCGGAATACATGGCAGAGCTGCGCCTCTACCGCGGCGAGATGGTTGAGTTTCGAGCCACCGTGGCGGCCATGAATGAGCGCATGGAAGGCATCGAGCGTCGTCTGGATGTGATGGAGGCCAGAGAGGAGGCATCCGGAGCGGTCGAAGTGGCCGAGCTGGAGAGAACGGTCACTCAGCTGAAATGTGAATTGAATGATAGAGACCAGGAGACCCTATCGGCCGACCTCGACATAGGACAATTTCCTGAAATTAAAGGCGAGAACGCCATTCACTCCGTCACTATTTTAGCGGCAAAACTAGGCCTTTCTATTGAAAATCGGGACATCGTGTTCGCCGAGCGACTGGGACCTCCTGCTCGGTCAGGATCAAGTGATACGGAGGGGCGTCCACGTCGCCTGGTGGTCCGGCTGGCACGCCGGCACCTACGGGATGATTTGCTGAACGCAGCGCGCGTACGTCGTACTCTCATGTCTACGGATCTCGGCTTCCCTGCGCCTCCGCAGCGAATTTTCATAAATGAGCGACTCTCCAGAGCTAACAGGCAGCTGTTTCACCGGGTGCGTGAAGAGTGCAAGAAGCACAACTGGCGGTACTCGTGGACAAAGAAGGGCCGCCCCTACGCACGTGAAAGCGAGGGCAAGCCGGCGTACCCTTTTCGGACGGAGGCTGATGTTACACGTATTTTTAAAATTGAGTGTGTTGTCTAATAACCATGATTGTATATATTATATATTGTTTCTGCTTAATTTGGTATACGCAAATCTCTACTACTCTACATTTAAAATATTTAAATGTAATTATACTGTCTACATTAGTGTGTTCGATATTTTAAGAGGAGAAAAGTATTGCTGTCTTAAAGTAATTTGTTTAATCAGGTATTTAGTAAATCTATTATCGAGTTGTTCCCTAAGAATTATAACCACAATATTATTATTTTATATTTACAATCACACCTATAATCTATTAACTTTTTCTATGCTACTTGTTATATTCAATTACAGTTTCTATTGTTTGAGTTGTATTTTACAAAGCTCATACAAAATTTTATTACTATACTATACTAATAATCTGGCTTATTCTACTCGTACTATCGTGTTAGGTCTTGTCGGTCTGACTTTCCTTTTCAATTGTTTTTAATATGCTAAAAATTGGTTTGTTAAATGCAGGTTCCCTCGGCACTAACCATGACAACCTAGTTGCGTCAATTTTACGACTGAATCTAGATGTCCTCGCCATCAATGAGACCTGGCTCAGACCGGGAGAGGAGGGCTGCGCCCCCGCCGTGGCGGGCTATCGTCTGAGGCACATTCCGCGGCCGCGGGAGGTGCGCCTGCGCGGTGGTGGGGTCGGCTTTTACATTAAGCGTGGTATAAATGTGCGAACATGGGCCCCCCCGGTCGACCCGTTACACAAAGCAGTCGAACAAATGTGGCTGATTATGACCCTAAATGGAAAGAAACTTGTCATTGGCACGGCGTACAGGCCACCCTGGTTAGACGCGGATCTATTTTTTGACGCCTTAACTGACTCTATAAATTCGTTACCTACCTATGATCACGTGGTATTACTTGGTGACTTTAACATAAACCTCCTTAATGCAACTGAAATTAAGTCCGTCAAATTATCTACCTTCCTCTCATGTCTGAATTTAAGTCAATTAATTTCTTCGCCTACACATTTCACTGCGACGTCGCAAACGTTAATTGATGTCATTTGTACAGATCTTAGCGCAAACAGGATAGCCGTTGAATCAGTCGGATCCCTCTTTGGTCATTGTCTTGTTTATAGTGAATTTAATATAAAAAAAAATAAAGCAAAACCTTTCACCATTACTTATAGGCCCATTAAATATATTTGTATTGATAATTTTAATTCAGATCTACGTTCTATTCGATGGGATCTAATTGCATCTCTCGATGACGTTAACAGCATCGTAAATAGTTTCAATCAGTGTGTTTTGGCTCTTTACAACCTGCATGCTCCTTTGAAATCAGTGTATGTCAAGTCCAGCACGCACCCTTGGATCACGGATACGGTTAAGTTAATGATGAGGCTACGTGATGCGGCGGCAATAGAGTATCATAAAACCAAGTCAGAGAGCAAAAGAATATATTACAAAACCCTTAAGTCGACTGTTAACCAAGCTCTCTATCATGATAAAAAAGCATACTTTAACAATAATATAAATAATAAAATAAATGATCCTAAACTACTCTGGAAAAATTTGAAGAAAACACTTCTACCTAAAAATAATTCTGAGCTACCCCTTCATTTGCAAGATTCTAATACCATAAATACCCATTTTTTGGCTCTGCCAGGTACTTCCGTTTCAATTTCCGATCTTACTTACTTCCATTTTCATAAATTTAGTGACTCTATCTTTAATCTGAAACCCGTGAGCTTGGATCAAATTTGCAAAATTATACGTAATCTTAAGTCGAAAGCTGTGGGTTGGGATCTTATCAGTTTAGATATGCTAATGATGACTCTACCTGAAGCACTTAACACAATAACTGTTATTATTAATAAATCAATTACCTCTTCGGTTTTCCCTGACGCGTGGAAACGAGCTATTGTGCTACCTTTGCCTAAAATATCGAATCCGAATAATTTAAATGAATTAAGACCTATAAGTGTATTGCCTTGTTTATCTAAGGTATTGGAAAAAGTAATAAGCTACCAGTTAACCGATTTCGTCGAAAAGAGTGGAATTCTGCCTGAAGCACAATCTGGCTTTAGGAAAGGGCGTAGCACAACAACTGCCTTGCTCGATGTAACTGACCAAATTCTCTGCGCACAAGATAAAGGGTTATGTACTCTGCTCGTCCTGCTCGACTTCTCAAAAGCATTTGATTCTTTAAATTTAAGTTTGCTGATGTCGAAACTAAATTATTACGGTTTTGACCAAGGGGCCTTGCGTTGGTTCAATAGTTATCTTAGTGACCGCTACCAGTGTACTAAGATAACTCGCAGTGATGGTACTGACTTGATCTCAGATATTCTGCCTGTAAAACAAGGGGTTCCGCAGGGCTCAATTCTGGGTCCAATTCTATTCATAATCTTTTCAGCTGACGTTCAAAGTGTCATAAAGCATTGTAAATTTCATATATACGCCGACGATATTCAGATTTATATCTCCTTCAAACCGTCTGAAATTGATAATGCTATAGAAAGTCTCAATAATGATCTATCTAATATTGCTCTGTGGTCAGAAAGAAATAGCCTCTTATTAAATCCAAACAAAACAAAATATTTAATTTTCGGCACTGAGTATCAGCTACAGCGTCTGAGCTCCACGCAGAGTGTAGTGCTTATGGGTGAGCCAGTGGAGCGTGTCTACGAGGCACGTAACCTCGGTCTGCATGTCGACAGTCACCTTCGCTATGAGAAGCATGTTGCTGATTCTGTTAGGAACTGTTTCTATAGATTAAAGATACTCTACAAAATGAGGCCGTACCTCAGTATCGACTTGCGTATCCAGCTTGTAGATTCCATTGTTTTGTCGAAGTTGAATTATGCGGACGTTGTAATTGGACCTCGATTACTCTCTAGAACGCAAAGACTAGTTCAGCGTGTCCAAAATGCCTGCGCCCGTTTTTGTTTCGATGTTCCATTTAGAGCTCATGTCACGCCATTCTTAAATAATCATTTCATCTTGAAAATGAAGCATCGTCGCAAATTGCACCTTGCATGTCTTATGTTTGGTGTTGTGAAATATAAATCACCGTCTTATCTTTATGAGAAGTTGGCATGGTTATCAAGCTCTAGATCTTGTGGCTCTCGTCAGTGCTCGAAGCAGCTAGAAACACAGCGGCACAGCTCTGCCTGCTTCAGAGGCAGTTTCCGCTATGCAGCCTCGAAGTGCTGGAACAATATCCCACCACCGATAAGGAACCTGCAAAGTTTACATGGATTTAGAATTAAACTAAAGAAATTTCTGTTTGACCATCAGAAGGAACAGGAAGGTCTAAGACATGACACAAGTGTTTTGTAAGATTTAATAGTGGTCGTATTACATTACATAATATAAAACTATATATATATATATATATATATACATATATATATAACTATATATATATATATATACATATATATATAACTATATATATATATATACACATATATATATATAGTTATATATATATATATATATATACTAAATGGTGTAGAAATATGTAAAAAGCGCCTTTTTGTTTTTTTCTTTTGTAATTATTGTTTATGTTAAGTATAATTTTTTGTTAATTTACTTACCTTTGTTAAACAGTAGCTGACACTTTATTTCAATGCGAGCATACCTCACTTTTATTTTACCTAAATTTATATTGATTGAGTTTTCTTCATGTGAATGTGTTTCTTGTTTGTAGGTTAGTCGTCGCGTAGTTAGTCCGTAACGCCAGCAAGTGGCTCTGACGGAAGACCAGCGTTGGTTGCTAGTTTGCTAGTCAACCAACACATGCTGAGGCAGAGCCATTTTGTTACTTGACTTACACTTCAAATATTATGTGTCATCTTAGTTAAGTTTATTATGTATTCGGTGTAAGTCTTATAACAAATAAAAATATATTCTATTCTATTCTATTCTATTTACATATTTTACATTTATTTTGGATGGAATCCTCTATGTATTCCTCTACAACCGCATGGACTTCCACAAGACACCAAGAAGGTGCCGACTCTGACTTTTTAACAAATTAAAAAAGGTTGTATGATAAATTCGTCACCATGGAGGTAGAAGTAAAAGGTTTAATGATGTTTTGAATTCACAAGCTTAGTGCACACAATGTTCTAAATTCAATGACTTTATCCTCTAGCGGATAAAAACGGCTTTTGCACTCAGATTTCAAGCTCAGATTAGAGCAAAATACTCTGTCCGAGATAGGATAACAATTTTTTGTTGAACATGTCGATATAAATCACTATATAGCTAGCGAAGTAGTCTAGAATATAGTCCCGAAAAAGAGGTTGTTTTTAAATGCCTTGCTAGCTCAGCAGTCTTCTTCAGTTCGACTTGTTTTTAGGGTTAAAAGCTCGTTCTTAGGGTAAAGGAAAATCCGAAAACCGTAAATTTCTAAATTATCCGAAAATAATTTTTTTTTTGGTTCTCGCCCTATACCAGAACCTATCGGGTACTTCTCTTCGGCCTAATAACATTTGGCAAAGCAAGAACCCTCGGTGACCGAGTCGATTCGCACTTGACGTTTTATCTTTTTTTTCTTCATCTCTATGTTTGGCGTCGTAGTTATTCTTTAGTTTGGTTCGGTTTGCGCGGAAGCATTGATGGTGTTGGTGGGTATACCTGGTAAGGAAAGATGGTCATCGTAGGTAGGTAACTAGTAATGCGTGTGTGGTTATGTTCCAGAGGCGTGCTTGGGCGAGTACAGCAGCGCCGACCTGTCGCTGCACATCGACACGCTGCTGGCGGCATACGACCGCGAGGCACCGCCGGCGCGCCCCGTCCCCGTCGCCGTCGCGCTGGACGTCCGCCACGTGTCCGTCGAGGACGGGGCGCACATGCTGCTGCTTGCTGATCTCAAGATGGTACCTACTTACGCTCTACCGTTCTTACGCTGAAGCCAAACTAGCGCTAGTCGAGTAAATTGCTTGTTTTCAACAGAAATGCCAACTCATCGCATGGCACAAATAAGAATTTAGATAACAAAGTGACTCATTTAACGCGAATAGCATATCAGAAAATTACGCTGGTTTGGCCTTAGCCTTATACTCGAGCAATATTTTTATTGTTGCTTGTATAGCCATATTTTGTCCATCTCTTTTGAAATATTACAGAATTTTTGTGTTTTGTTTTAACCGAGATAATCTCCGGAAGCTGGGCTTCCGGTTGAGACTCCGTCCTATTCGACAGACGCCTTATCGCGTAGGTACTTCGGGTTTGTTACTATTCCGTTTTGAATTGCTGTTACTTTTAAAATATAATTTTATCTATAATACTGTCAACAGCCCTATAGCAAAAACTATTATAAAATATACATTCTTTCCCTAGGGCCTAGGGAAATGACAGAATTGCGAGTCCGAATGATGCTAGTCCTAGTCTATTGCAGAAATTATTCTTAGTTTGGCTAGGAGATGGTCATGGTGATTCTGTGGGAAATGTCCAGCATTATCGAGAGATTACATTATAGATGAGATAAATAAATATTATTCATGACAGTGGGTAGGTACTATGTCAATTTATATTTATGAAAACTTGTTGTATGTAGGTACACTCATAGAAATATCGATCGGTTCCCTAAAAATTACGACATATGTACATAATGTAAATATTAGAAAGCAGCGAGTTTTTACTCTATGAGAAATAAAAATAAACTCGCTTTGCCCAAAACTAAGCTACACAAGATTAATGTATCTTTTAAAGGCTATAGCGCTGCTACAACAAAACTCATAGCGAGTTGTAAAAATGTTCAATCAATGAATTCAAAGAAAGTGTCAAACATATGCTTTATAAAAAGGCTTAATACAAAATATCAGACCATCTCTAGAATATAACAAAGCTTAGCTTGCTCCACCTCGAAAAATGAAACCTAACAGGCTAGGGAGGCAGACTAAAGCAAAGGGTTTCTTGGTCACTTCTTTGCTTTAGTCGTATACCGAGGCGACCTATGTCAAAAATATCACTTTTATCCATGTGAGTGTTTAATTTTAAGTATTTACCTTTTCTAGGTGTACATTTATTGTATTTACGGAAAGAAACAATTTTGACTTTGACTATATTATTATTATTCAGTATTTTATGAGCGGGACGCATGGCGCATGAATGTGGTTCTCAAAGTGAATGATGTATTCTTCCAGAGCTGGAGGGATAACCGCCTGGTGTGGAACGCAAGCCAGTGGGAGACGGACAGTGTGCTGGTGGGCGGCGAGCGGCTCTGGACGCCGGACGTGGAGCTACGCAGCGCGGGGCGGGCTGGCGGCGGCGGGAGAGTGGTGCGCGCGCGTGCCTCGGCCAGCGGGCGCATCTCGCACGTGCAGCGCCTCGAGCTGCGCGCGCCGCTCGTGCTGCAGCTGACCGCCTGGCCGAGGGACACGCAGGCTGCTACCTTCATCTTTGCCTCGCGTGCCTACACGCTGGACGAGGTAGACCTACAACCCTATACAAACAAGGTATGTATGTAATGTCATAATATCTGTTTGGTAGTTCGACTGACTATCAAATAGTTATGTCCTTACCCGCCGTTGCCGTTGCTTTATCGATCCGACTTTGTATGACGATCGATTTTTTTTATGAAGAAGTTGAGCCGAATCTCTTAGTTCAACATTTTGTATTATTTTGAAAAACTTACTCAGGCGTGTAAATGACTTTGTTTTTGGAATTAGAATATTTAATAGAATATTAAGGATTATTTTTGTTGTTTTATTTACTTACTTCTCGCTACTGTCCGCGGCATTACATGCGCTTATTACTTACGTCTCGCTACTGTCCGCGGCATTACATGCGCTTATTACTTACGTCTCGCTACTGTCCGCGGCATTACATGCGCTTATTACTTACGTCTCGCTACTGTCCGCGGCATTACATGCGCTTATTACTTACTTCTCGCTACTGTCCGCGGCATTACATGCGCTTATTACTTACTTCTCGCTACTGTCCGCGGCATTACATGCGCTTATTACTTACTTCTCGCTACTGTCCGCGGCATTACATGCGCTTATTACTTACTTCTCGCTACTGTCCGCGGCATTACATGCGCTTATTACTTACTTCTCGCTACTGTCCGCGGCATTACATGCGCTTATTACTTACTTCTCGCTACTGTCCGCGGCATTACATGCGCTTATTACTTACTTCTCGCTACTGTCCGCGGCATTACATGCGCTTATTACTTACTTCTCGCTACTGTCCGCGGCATTACATGCGCTTATTACTTACTTCTCGCTACTGTCCGCGGCATTACATGCGCTTATTACTTACTTCTCGCTACTGTCCGCGGCATTACATGCGCTTATTACTTACTTCTCGCTACTGTCCGCGGCATTACATGCGCTTATTACTTACTTCTCGCTACTGTCCGCGGCATTACATGCGCTTATTACTTACTTCTCGCTACTGTCCGCGGCATTACATGCGCTTATTACTTACTTCTCGCTACTGTCCGCGGCATTACATGCGCTTATTACTTACTTCTCGCTACTGTCCGCGGCATTACATGCGCTTATTACTTACTTCTCGCTACTGTCCGCGGCATTACATGCGCTTATTACTTACTTCTCGCTACTGTCCGCGGCATTACATGCGCTTATTACTTACTTCTCGCTACTGTCCGCGGCATTACATGCGCTTATTACTTACTTCTCGCTACTGTCCGCGGCATTACATGCGCTTATTACTTACTTCTCGCTACTGTCCGCGGCATTACATGCGCTTATTACTTACTTCTCGCTACTGTCCGCGGCATTACATGCGCTTATTACTTACTTCTCGCTACTGTCCGCGGCATTACATGCGCTTATTACTTACTTCTCGCTACTGTCCGCGGCATTACATGCGCTTATTACTTACTTCTCGCTACTGTCCGCGGCATTACATGCGCTTATTACTTACTTCTCGCTACTGTCCGCGGCATTACATGCGCTTATTACTTACTTCTCGCTACTGTCCGCGGCATTACATGCGCTTATTACTTACTTCTCGCTACTGTCCGCGGCATTACATGCGCTTATTACTTACTTCTCGCTACTGTCCGCGGCATTACATGCGCTTATTACTTACTTCTCGCTACTGTCCGCGGCATTACATGCGCTTATTCCGCGATAAAAAGTAACACAGATTGAGTTACTAAACTATAATTTTTATTCTATTTGCAATATGTACTTCTTCATCATTAATTACTTTTTCATCATTTAGAATAATCTTCACTACACATACCTACTATCATTCGGACGAAAGTTCGCCCCGACACGTATCTTCATATCCAGCCTCGATTTATTTTTCTACTAATTTAATAAACTTAGTAACAAAATCGGGATATTTTCACCCGCGTGCATAGCAACATTTTCACCCGCGTGCATAGCAACATTTTCACCCGCGTGCATAGCAACATTTTCACTAAAATACTGGACAAATATTTAAATTTATTTATGATTTTTGATGACTGTTTTATGCAAAATTACAAATTTAATATTTCTAGTTACAAGTGAAATGAAACTTTAGTACTGTTATTTTTTTCTCATTAGTGTTTTGAACACATAATTTTATGTGAATACTGCTTTCCGCGCCATTTGATGTATTGTACTAACGGTTCGAAGTTAGGCAGCATTATTATTTAGGTACAATGAAAACTTTCGTAGTTTAACGAATTTATTAAGAATGTAAGCGGGTTAACTAAAAACCTAGTTTGTGTTGGAAGAAAACCAACGTTTCATCCCTTAACGAGGGACTTCATCAGGGTGAGTGCAGTTCGCTCGTTCAGCGTCGCAGCGGCGGCGCGGCGCGGCGGGGCGGCGCGGCGGTGCGGCGCACGCGTGCGTGGGTTGCGGGGGGCACGCTGCTTGGTGATGCTGTACAGTAGGGGAGTAATCTTCTGGCGGAGGTCTCAGCGTGCCGGGTGTGCATACCTGTCGCCAAATACCCTCATTTTATACGGATTATGACGAATATTTTACGTAGGTAACAAATATGAAGAAAGTAGTGCTGAAATAAGATCATGTAACATTGCGATGGTTGTTCCACCAGGTTCTGATTCATTGAGCTATGATGGTTATTCCACTTGTGCTCTGGTTCTCTGAGCTATGATGGTTAGTACACCTGTGCTCTGGTTCTTTGATTCTTACTATTACTGGGACGCATCCCCTTATAGCCTCCAACCTCCCCTATAGCCATCCCGAGCCTCGCTCTTAGTCCCTGATCTTCCTGTCCGCAGACAGACCAACGCATTGGTAAACACACAACAATAATATTCTGAAAGTGGTTCTAATATCGGTGGCAAATTTCATGCACAGTAACTCAAAGTGACTCACCGATGTGTCTCTCGCTCGCGGTCTCGTTACAGAATGCAAGCTCGGTCCGTAGGCGACAGAAAGCGCTGCGCGCGCGCACGTCTCCTCGCCTCGACCGGTGATTTTCCATGCTAGTCAGTTAAACTCTTTAAATATCTTATAACCTAGGTAGGTTTGTACTGATAATATTTCTTCGCCTTCGCGACAATGCCTAACAGTAACTAACAGTATCTACACCCGGCTCTACATATACCTACTGCCATTATATATATGATTTCCCATGGAGACACGGCTTCCAAGCGGGTAGCTATTCCAACCTCTATCTCTATTGAAGTTGAGCCGCCCGTCCGATCGCTATCGCCTCGCGTACATTGTGAGGGACAACGAATTTTACCCTACATAAGCAAGACACGGGCTTCGCCGAAACGAACAATGCGATCCTTCCTCAATAGGTACGTGTAGGTGTTCTACCACTAGCAGTACCCATTGGTGTCAACATTCCTTACAGTGCGCATGTGTTCAGAGAGCCTGTTAGATTTGACCATCTTCGTTTCGAAGTAACATAATACGTGTTTCCGCGCCTAGTACGTCTCGGAGCAACTTCACGATGCTAATCGACCGCACCTATCTTCAAGAGGTTGTCGACATGAGATAATGTAAAAAAGATGGCTGAAGAACAAAATTAAACTCTGTAATATCATAAAACAAGGAACTTTTATTTAAAATTCATGCAGTTGATTACTAAAGTCAACATTTGGCGACCGTGACAAAACAAATAAACATTGGAAGCAGTAAACATTGGAAGCAGTACATAAATACCAACCATTCTGAGGAAACATTGGAATTCGCCACGCACTTGGAACTTGGATGCTGATTAAGGTCTATTTGAACATCAAAAGTTCATGCCTGCACATCAACACCCATGAAAGTTAAGTAAAGTGCCCTTTCCTTCGAATTTGGTCCATTCAAATCCTTTATTTGTACCTACCGAGCCTGCATTCCTAACACCATCAAGCGTTCCCAAATTCATCTAAACCCATTTCAAATTGTTTAATTTACAGCCTAATCACTAATTAGACCATCAATGGAACTAAATATACCTTTCATTCAAAATAACATTCACAAAGCTTCAAAACTAGGTATTCAGAATCAGCTCTAAATTGATTCAATATCTTTCCCTTATTCGTCCACTTGTAATAATTAATCAAATCTTTTACAATAAACAACTTTTTAACAACTTGGTTAGCTTATTTATCAGTTTTAATAACAGGGTTATAAAAGTTTGTATAACTTGGATTTAAAACATTGTGAATCATTTATCTGAGTAGGTAATTAACACGTTTGGTTTTATATTCAATAATTAACGTTTATTTGCCGAAATTTCCAGTATTCACTCAACTGGTAAACATAATAAATATTGAAGTTGAACTCGGTTTACCTATCGCTCGCCGAGAACAAAAGAGGATCAGCTGTTGTTTACCAGTCGCCGGCTTCCAGGTGATATCTACCTACTATGGATAACGCTTAATTGAGGAACGTGAGCATTGATTTATCTACTTATCTTTGCTAGAAAAAACCTTCTGAGCTTTGTTTCATTGTTTTTAATTTTACTTTGATTTAAACTTTTTCTAAAATACCCATTGTGAGTTGTATCGCTAAACTCTTTGGTTTAAAGTAATGGAGACAAATATGGCCGAGTATTCGGATAAATTAAAAACATTGACACTTAGACGAAGCTCAATAAAGGGTCGAATAACCAAGTTCAAGAAGTATCTAGAAGAATTAATAAATAAAAAATCTGATTTAGATCATTTGGAACTCGCAGAATTAACTCTTAAACTTGGAAGATTTGAAATCTTGTCTTCTAAATTCGAGGAGGTGCAGAGTGAGTTAGAGGTTCTTAATTCTGATTCTATGGAAGACGAGCTTGATGCGCGTGAACTTATTGAGCGTGATATCATAAGATTGATTGCTATGGCTAAAGATATATTGGATCAAAATAGGGTAAACTTAGAGTGTTCTCGCGCTCAGAGTGGTCACTATAATATGGAAAAAAGGGAAATAGGAGTGAAGTTGCCTCAAATTGAGATTGCTAAATTCAATGGTTCCTTCTTTCACTGGTTGGAATTTCGCGACACATTTATGTCTCTTGTGCACAAAAATGAACGTTTATCGTCGATTCAAAAGTTTCATTATTTGATTTCGTATCTCGTTGGTGATTCGTCTCGAATAATCGCTAATCTGGAAGTGTCCGCAGATAATTACGAAGTCGCTTGGAGTTTGTTAATGGAACGGTACAATAATAAAAGATTGTTGGTGAATCTTCATCTAAAATCATTGTTTAACATCAAATCGATTACTCGTGAATCCGAAAAGTCTTTGCGTTTCCTAGTGGACAGCGTTACAAAGGATCTGCGAGCTTTGTCCAGCCTTGGTCAACCCACGACTCACTGGGACGTACTGATTATTTACATGTTATCATCAAAATTAGACAGTCGTACTCTAGAAAAGTGGGAGGAGGCACGTAACGGTTTCTCTGATGTTCCAACCTTGTCTGATTTTAATAAATTTTTAACAGACCGCGCGGATGTGATTGAGGCCTTAAATCGTGTACGGCCTCAGGAAAATAATAATGGTACAGGTTCATCAAACACTAAAGACAATAAAAATACTCCCGGTCGTGAGTTATCCTCAAAATCACCAAAAGGCTACCAAACAAAATCTTTTGCTAGTGCTGGTGCCCCACCCGCCGTCTTCCTGTGCGTAGTTTGCAATGCTAATCATAGAATTTATGATTGCCCAATCTTTAAGGGTAAGAATATAACGGAGAGACTGGTCGATGTAAGTAAGTACAAGCTGTGTGAAAACTGTTTGAGGCAGGGTCATCCGGCTAGCGAGTGCCGAATGGGAGCATGTCGAGTGGCAGGCTGCAAAAGTCACCATAATTCACTTTTGCACCCACCGGGGGAAACGCCAACATCTGTCAACTTTTCCAAAGAGACTAACACCGTTGATCGTCAGGTAATATTAAGCACAGCTCTTATTGAAGTAAAAAATCCGATTACAAACCAATGCGAGGAGGTGCGCGCCTTATTAGATTGCGGCTCGCAGTTAACCTTTATTAGTAAATCATTACAAAAAAGATTAGGCCTAAAAACGAATCCTTTTAATAACATAAAGGTCATTGGCATCGGCAATACGTGCCATAACAGTGTGACAGAAAGTTGTGTCGCACAGCTAAATTCATTGACCACACAGTATTGTGTGTCACACTCATGTTTTGTTCTAGATGAATTGACAGGAGAATTACCAAAGTCTCCGATTGACATCAAAAATCTAAAAATCCCTCAAACAGTTCGATTGGCTGATCCGGTATTCGACCGGCCCGGTCCGATTGACATTCTTATTGGTGCAGATTTATTTTGGGATATCCTCGGCTCTGAACAGCGATCGTTAGGTCCAAACTACCCAAAATTGAAGTCGTCTAAATTCGGCTGGTTATTGGCTGGTCCGATGTATACCAAAAACTCTAAACCGCAAAAGAGGATGCACTGTAATCATGCAGTCATACAAAATGATAACATCGATGAAATGTTAACAAAATTCTGGTCGCTCGAAGAACTACCTTCTAAATCTTTTTTGAGCGCCGAAGATAAAAGGTGTGAAGAGGTCTTTGAGGCCACCACTACACGTTTAGATTCAGGTAGATTTCGTGTAGTGTTGCCACTAAAGGACTCCCCTGATTGCCTGGGTGATTCGTATAATTTAGCTAAAAGGCGATTTCTATACTTAGAAAAAAGATTCAGGAAAAATTCTGAACTTAAATCAAAATATGTGGATTTTATCCGCGAATACGCAGCTTTGGGTCATTTATCGGAATCACCCATCTCGAATCCAGAATTGTCATATTTTTTATGTCACCATGCTGTAATAAAGGAGTGTAGCGAGTCTACGAAGCTTCGCGTGGTGTTTAATGGTTCTGAATCGACCTCCTCAGGCTTTTCAGTAAACGATATTTTACTAAAGGGCCCTCATGTACAAGACTCCCTTTTTTCAATCTTGGTAAGAAAGAGCGCGGCAGTATCAATACGTAGTTACAGGAGATATTGATAAGTTCTACCGGCAAGTTTTTATTGCGAAAAATCAAGACCGAAACTTGCAGCTCATACTGTGGAGGGAAGAAGAGTATTTGCCCCTAAAGACTCTACAATTAGGTACTGTCACTTACGGTACCGCAAGTGCAAGCTATCTGAGTACACGCTGCTTATGGCAGGTCGGAGAGGAGTGTGATGACCCGTTTATCAAAAATATAATACAACATGATTTTTATGTTGATGATTTGTACACTGGATGTGACGATGAGCAACAGTTGCAATTCATAGTCAATTCCGTAACTTCCGAACTAAAAACAGCATGCTTTTCATTGAGAAAGTTTAAATCAAATGTACCTCATTTACTGGACAAAGGCACAAACAGTGAGTCACTTTATTTCAGCGAGTCTACAAGCACTCTTGGCTTGGGTTGGAATCCCGCTAGTGATTCATTGCACTTTCCCTTTGATATTCCTCCTAAAGGCAAGGTTATAACTAAACGCACAATAATGTCAAATTCTTTTAAAATATTCGACCCATTGGGTCTGATTAGTCCTTGCATTATACAACCAAAAATAATGCTCCAAAAATTATGGCAACAAAAAATGGATTGGGATGAGCCTGTTCCTCAGCCAATCCAAGAATCATGGATTGAATTCGTTGATAATGTACCATGTTTATCAACATTACAGATTCCTCGAAAGGTAATTTGTAACACACCAAAGTTAGTTGAAATGCACGTCTTTAGTGATGCATCACAGTGCGCTTACGGCGCGTGCGTGTATATGCGAACGATTAATACGAATGAGGACGTCACCGTAAATCTGTTATGTTCTAAATCTAAAGTAAGTCCTCTAAAACCCACGACGATTCCCCGCTTAGAGTTGGCAGCCGCATTGCTCGCTGCTAGATTATCCAAGAGCGTCGTGGACTCGATCAGAAACAAACCCTCTCGAATCGTCCACTGGTGTGACTCTACCGTCGTCTTAGCTTGGCTCGCCAGTGACGCCAGTAAACTCAAAACATTTGTAGCTAATAGAGTCGGAGAGATTACTGAGATTTCAGAATTGTCATCATGGCGCTACGTGCCTACCAATGTCAATCCTGCTGACTTGATCTCCAGGGGAGTGAATGCCAGTAAACTTCGTGATATGGAGCTCTGGTGGTCGGGTCCTAACTTCTTGAGCCATGATGAGTCCCTGTGGCCCACGCTATCGTCACCAATGCCTGAAGATTTGCCTGAACGGAAGTCATGTTCTTTATCCGTATCTACCATTGAATCAACCTTTGTTGATTTCAAAAGGTCCTCTAAATTAAATAAACTTCAAAGATCGTTTGCATTCGTCAAAAGGTTCGTACACAATTGCAGAAATCCTAAAGCTAAGTTGTCGGGTCACTTATCCGTCAAAGAAGTAAATGATTCTTTTTCGCTATTGTGCTCCTTTGCACAGAATCCTTTCCAAATGAACACAAATTGCTTGGAAAAGGCAGTTCTTTAAATCCTAAATCTAAATTGCTTTCTCTGTCACCATTTTTAGATGGTGATTTAATCAGAGTCGGTGGAAGAATTGACTCTTCTAACTATAGCTTTGAAACTAAACATCCCATAGTACTTGATGCTTCCCACCATCTGACAAAATTGTTATTTGTTCACGAACATTTACTCCAATTACACGCCGGGCCTCAGTTGCTACTAGCCTCTGTTCGTCAGTCTATTTGGCCCATCAACGGGCGTCGCCTTGCTCGCCGAGTTGTTCGTCAATGTGTTCGATGTCGGCGCGTTCAAGGTAAAGTATTGCAGCCCAAAATGGGAAATTTACCCAGCTCCCGAATAAATTTGGATCATCCATTCGCATCTGTAGGCACCGATTTTGCGGGGCATTTTCATATTTTGAATAGGAAGGGTCGTGGTGCTAGATTACAAAAGGCCTATATGTGCATATTTGTGTGCTTGAGATTTAAATGTGTCCACCTGGAAGCCGTTTCAGACCTTTCCAAAGACACATTCATGATGGCGCTTCGCAGATTTGTAGCAAGACGGGGTAAACCTATCGAAATATTCTGTGACAATGGAGGTAACTTCACTGCTTCCGCTAAAGAGCTAAGTTCTTTCCTCAAACAGAACTCTGAATCTCTATCTGACATTGCATCTCAAGAAGGCTTAAATTTCATTTTCTCACCTAGCTACGCTCCTCACTTTGGCGGGATCTGGGAAGCCGGAGTAAAGTCAGCTAAATACCATATTCGTAGAATAATGGGAAATTCTAATTTAACTTTTGAAGAGTTAGGTACATTGTTTACGCAAGTAGAGGCTATATTAAACAGTCGCCCTTTGTGTCCTATCTCCTCCTCCCCCGACGACTTTCTGTTCCTCTCCCCAGGGCACTTTCTTATCGGAAGACCGCTGACTGCGATGCCAACGCCCTCTCTAGAGGATCGCCAAGAAAATTCACTGCAACGATATGCTCGAGTTGAACGCCTTCGTCAGCATTTCTGGAGTAGATGGCAGAAAGAGTACATTGCTGAACTACAGCAAAGGACCAAGTGGAAAACAAACAAAGGCCATCTGAAGATTGGAGACCTCGTGCTGCTTCATGAAGATCATGTTCCTCCTCTAAATTGGCGTCTCGGACGAGTATCCAAACTTTACACGGGACCAGATGGAATAAATCGTGTCGCAGATGTCACTACCAATCAAGGATGTGTTCGCAGAGCTCTTGTTCGCCTGTGTCCATTGATGGATGACGAGGAAGTTGAAAAGTAGGCTTTCCACCGGGGGGAGGATGTTTCCGCGCCTAGTACGTCTCGGAGCAACTTCACGATGCTAATCGACCGCACCTATCTTCAAGAGGTTGTCGACATGAGATAATGTAAAAAAGATGGCTGAAGAACAAAATTAAACTCTGTAATATCATAAAACAAGGAACTTTTATTTAAAATTCATGCAGTTGATTACTAAAGTCAACAATACGTAATAGACAGTAATTTAACATTTGCTTATTTATTTATTATGGTTAAGAGTTCTGGGGACCTAGCGCACGGATACATTTGCTTTCGTGTAAAATGTTGTGCACAATACCAGTCAACGTCTTTGTTTCTTCGGCTATAAAACCGCACGTGACACGAGGATCTGCTAAAACAATGTTTTCGTCTTTTTTGACCCTGTCTTCGGCATCTACCGTTGTGGGGCGGCCGCGCGCCGGCCCGAGTGAGGGTCACCTTTGGTGGATGTTCTTCACAATAAATTCGGCGCATCAATGTGAAACTGTAGAATGCGGTGGAGCATTTGCTCCTTAAGTACCTACCTATCCTGTCAATCTGATTAACTCGTTCTCTAGTTACATTTTTCAAGTACAGGTACCTACTTACATAATAACCGTGCGCGTGCGCATTAAAATTATTTCCATTTTCGAGAACTGCTACGACAGACAGCATACCTTATATCTGGGTCGCCGACTGATCGTCGGCCAACCGGCGGCGGTCCAGGGAAAGACACAATACAAATTGTATACGCGCGCCGAAACCTAGGTAGGCTACTTGCAATTCCGAAGGCAAGAACTAAGCTCCTGAGCAAGTCCCCGTTCACACGGGCCCTTCGCACTATCAATAGTTTATGTGCAGTTGAGGATGTTGATATATTTTATAATTATGTCCTTGCCAAAATTCAGGGACGCGATTCAATATTTTGTGGATAGGACGCATGGGAATAAGAAAAGTTGTTTATTTTAAGCTATAGTTTTGTTGTAGTTAGTAGACTGTTTGTGTAATTTTAGTTGTGTTTTTGTATCTCTTTTTAGGGTTACGTACCTGAAAAGGAAAAACAGAATCACTTTGCTGTCCGTCTGTCAACCCTCTTTTCTCAGAAACGCGTGGAGCAAGACCGTAACCTCTTGTAGCCGTGATATAAATAAAACTTCTAAGTCAACGCAATCAAAAGTTAAAACCATTTATGCAAATTCCCCCTAATTCACAAAAAATATATATTTAATTTTTGCAAGGGACCTAAACCTATAGGGTCTCTACCTACATCCCGTTGACCTAAAATCATGAAATTTGGCAAGAAACAAGGTCTTATAATTACGGAACCCTCGGTGCGCGAGTCCACTTAACGTTTTTATATTTCTTTGTCGCTGTAGTGCTCCACTGTAATGGCCATGTAAATATCTAACTAAATAAATAAATAAATACGTTTTGGTGGTTCACAACCGTTGCTATTTCATTTGTCAGAGCCACATCCTGACGGAGAGCGGCTGGACGCTGACAGACATTACGCAGGAGCGCGTGACGTGGACGAGTGCTGACGGCGCGCAAGCGAGCGGCGCGGCGTTCACGCTGCAGGCGGAGCGGCGCGGCGCGGCGTTGGCGGCGGCGGCGGGCGCCGTGCTGGCGGCCGCCCTGCTGCTTCTGGCGGCGGCCTTCGCGCGGCCCTACGCCAAGAGGCTGCCGCTGGCCGCCGCCTCCGCGCTTGTTTCCGCACTCTGGTAGGAGTCTCGACATTTCAATATCTGTCTACTGCTTGGCTAGCGCCATATCATGTAACGTGGGTGTTCTCTTAACTTTTTACCTATTACGGAACACCATCATCTAGAACAATGTCTATAGATCTATAACTAACAACAGACGGTTAATAATAGCTATTCACTGATATACCTAAAAAAAATAAGCTATTACCTAAGTGTGAACACTAAAATCGTTGTGACAAGGAAGAAATCTTAGAGTGCTCGTACCTAAACTAGTGATTTTTGCAACACTTTCAAACAGTCAACCTCAAGCATATTCAGAGAGAAGCCCCATGTAGGTAACTGTCGGTAATTCGACCGGAACACAGTAATGCTACTTGGAGGTGGAAAAAGGCATGTCGAAGACACATTTATGTAAATGTACACTACGACGGAGCCCACAAGGAGTTCTAAAAATGTTCCACGTTGCAGGTTGGTGTCAGTGATGGTTGTTCTGCCGAGCGCAGGCGCGGGTGGCGCGGGCACGCCGCGCATCGTGCGCGTGACGTGCGGCGCGTGCTGCGTGGCGGCGGTGGCGGCGCTGTGCGCGGCGCTGGCGCAAGCCGTCAGCCGGCGCACCTCCGAGCCGCCGCCCGCCCTGCGCGCGCTGTTGTCCAAGCTCTCCGCCCTGCATTCTATCACACCTGACACGGTGAGGTCACTTTACTCGGTACGTAGCGTAGGTAAACATTCGACTACGCTACGCGTATATCTCAATATGAAAACTCTAACTGACTGTTTAACCTCGGAGGCTGGATCCAAGTATAATTATTTCATGATCATCAGCCCATACAAGTCCACAGCTGGACATAGGCCTCCCCTGTACTACGCCACAAATAGCGGTCCTGAGCCGCCTCCATCCATCGACTCCCTGCGACCGCTACGATGTCGTCGGTCCATCGAGTGGATGGTCTCCCATGTAGGGGGGATTTGCCATAATCACCACGCTTGGCAGGCGGTTCGGTGATCGCAGTGTTGGTGTTTAAAAATACTCAGAAGGAAGCTGCTGCCCGGAGTTACTTGTAGAAGGATATCCCATAACAGGAAAGAATGGCAAGCTTTAGGGGAGGCCTATGCGGGAACGCAAGACAATCTAAATACCGGTGACAAATAATTAGACATAGTTAAAATATTCATATGTTATTTATTTTGTTAAATAAAGGCTATTATTATAATAATATTTCAAAAGCTAAGTATGTACTGTTTCAAAATGATCATAATAACAATATAATATAGGTATGTATAACATGAATGATGCCACGAGCTATAGGTACTGGTCGAGCGTGTCATCTTCCTATCTTCGTCATATACTTTTGGGTTGTTCTCACTTTGCCTCTGTACTTGCACAGACACAACAAAGTAGCCAAAATTATACACCAGCAACTTACTATCCGATACGGCCTTACCGGTCCTAGGGATGGGCAAAAAATATCGATATATCAAAATATCGATATTTTATCAGAAATGAATCGATATATTTAAAAGCGATATATCGATTGTCTCCGATTGTCGTATAAAAAATCCTTGCTTCATTCGAATCTGCATATGCAGACCCTTAATATTGCACGTCCATTATTAATGGATAAAATGTTGTTCTACGGCTTTTAAGATATTTTTTATACACTGTTTCTAAATTAAATCTATGTAATTTCATCTCAATCTTTTACACGGAGTACGTGTAAAAGATTGAGATTATATTAAGTGGGTGCGCGTTGAAATCTTTTGTATGGTAGGAGAGTCCGGCGGCGTAGCGTAGCGTCGTAGCAAATGCTACGAAGTCCTACGATATAAGATGTTTGTCATAACTGGGTTGCCAAAAACTGGGTTTTGCCATAGTCCTAGTACGCTTGGCAGGCGGATTGGTGATTCTCCTACTGCCCTTCCTCTTGATAGGTTCCTTAGTTGGGTCTGTGCTCTCACCACATACGAGCTGAGGAGTACCTCAGCCCGTGTACGTGGACCTCTACTGAGGTCGATTGTTAAGCCGCGATCGTCACGGGCAATACTAACACTCACCTATAAACCACTGCTGAACACAGGCCTCCCCCAAACGACGCCACGAATAACGGTCCTGAGCCGCCTCTATCCAACGACTCCCTGCGACCGCTACGATGTCGTCGGTCCATCTAGTCCTAGTGGGAGGTCTTCCCACACTCCGTTCCGCAATCAGAATCAGAATCAGAATCAATAACTTTATTTCTTTAGGCTTACAAAATAAGCACTTAGACAAGTCTAATTGTATACTATAAACATAGTTATTATTATCAAATAAGAAATAAGGTGTTATTGATATTCTCTTCACTTCAATTTTTTGTCCACTAGTGGAAGAAGTGAAAAAGAAACCACTAGCACATTATAATATCACTTAAGTGTCTAATACATGTTTTCTAAATCTAAATTTAATACGATTTATTTACATGTCAAAAATTTCCATAAAGCTAAACAGAACATTGAATTTCTTACATACTACTGTCAGTGTGGAACGGAGCGACATCTGGCCAAGCATTAACATCATTGATGTAATCATCTATGGAGTAAAAGGCCTTCCTGATAAGATTTTGTTTAATGTACTGTTTAAATTTACGAATAGGGAGTTCAGTTGCTTCAGATTCTTATTATAGAAGCGCACGCAATTGCCCATAAATGATTTCCCTACCTTTCGTAATCTATATGCTGGGATGTGTAATTTGTTCTTATTTCTTGTATTTCTATTGTGAACATCACACTTTTTCAAAAAGCTATCTCTATTTTTGTGCGTATACATAAGATTTTCATAGATGTACTGCGATATTACTGTCAATATATTTATTTCTTTAAATAATTCCCTCAAAGAGTCGCGTGGCTTTAATTTGTAAATTGCGCGTACCGCTCTTTTCTGGAGAACAAAGATAGTCTGGATGTCAGCTGCCTGTCCCCAAAGTAAAATACCATAAGACATAATACTATGAAAGTAACTGAAATAAACTAACCTAGCTGTATCTTCATCGGTAATATATCTAATTGTTCGAACTGCAGAGGCCGCTGAACTAAGTCTGCGTGCGAGAGCATCAATGCAATGCATCGCGGTCGCCACTTGAGAACCTTTACTTCCCATCGGTTATCGGTTCGACGGGCTATATGGCCTGCCCATCGCCACTTCAGCCTGATAATTCTGAGAGCTATGTCGGTAACTTTGGTTCTTCTACGGATTTCTGTATTAGGTTGTACGGACGTGGCGTACATATGAAGTAAAGTTAATTGAGTGCAGTTAAAATCACAGATCACAGGTATTGAATGACGTAGGTAAACAAACACAGAAAGTGAAGCGTTCCTTCATACCATACGGTTATATCGCGTCGCGGTCCGTGTCGCACTACCCATTACTGCCGTAAATATGCTGATTGGGTACAGTCAATTAATTAGACATCTTGTAGGTACGTCTTCGTACATAGGTACATATTATAATACTTATAGTATACTATGGTGCAATTCTCTTCCTTTAGTTCCAGAGAAGATACTATTGAGCTATTTGAGTTTTGGGACTTTAGTCAATGCACGCATCTGTTTCAATTTGAAGTACTTATGATGTCTGACAGGCGCGTGGCCGTGCGTACGGTGCCGGCTTACAATTACCACCACCCTAACTCTTCTCGCGGGTGTCTAGAGAGACGACTAGGGGAGCGGGCACCAGCGCCTCCTGTAGAACAATTCTACGCGCGCTCGGCACGCTGCTGCTGGCGCGCTCTGGTCGTATGGGTTCTGTTTGGTCCTACTCCTGCCTGTGTATAGTGTGTTGTTGTGTTGTGTGCAGGAGGCTGAGTGCGGACGGGGCGCGTGGGCGGCGGCAGCCGCCCTGATGGACGCGGCGCTGAACGCGCTGCTGGCGCTGGTCGTGTGCGTGCTGGTCCTGGTTTATCTGCTCGCCTAGACCAGCTATTAGGGAACCGGCCATTACCTGCTTTTGTAAATACTGAATATACAAGAATTGAAGTACAAAATTTGTTTTATTTGATAAACTAGTGAATAATTTTTATACCTAGCTTAGTAGTACCATTAAACTATAGAGAACTATAAATTTCTAAAGTGATGAATGATCAAATTGGTATGCGGTTCGCCAGATGTCGGTTACCGCAGCCGTTGTAGCTCTGATATTCAGGCCGACCCCTCGGACACAAGTTTGAAGATCCTCGCACCGCAGTCCTGAGGGAGCCCCTCAGCAGGGAGCGGAGATCGTTGCGTGCTTATTCTCTCTGATGTTCTCTCTACACATAGTTGATATTTGAAATTGTTTGAGGGTTGAAGGGAGTCTGTGTGAATTCATTAGGAAAACATTTAAATTGAAAACAATGAATTGAAGCTTTATCTGAACTATGTAGTTTATAACAGTTTCTGCGGACATTATATGTAACGTAACCTACTGAAAGCGCGCTTGCGGCGTGCGGTGAAGGCGTGCAACGCGCGCTCTGCGCCCAGCACCAGCACGGCCAGGCCAGCGCCCCCCCACAGGATCTGTAACCAGCACAATAGACTAATCACAACAAAAAGTCGTGGGTGAGGGTACTCTACAAACTCTAGTAACACTTGGTATTTTCATTTCGTTACACTTGCTACATAGCATTGCAAGCATTCAAACTGATTGATACATACATGCATACATACATAATTCTTTATAATTCATACTTTGTAATTTATTTATACCGAGTTTTGAGTGAATCGAACCAAGGAATAATAATTTTCCATACGAACTTTACCACCATTTTAAACCCCTTCACAGGTTATTTTTTCAAAATAAGATTACCCTACCTATGTGTTATTCTAGAGCTAAAGCTATCTACATACCAAATTTCATCTAAATAAATTAAGTAGTTACGGAGATACTGAATAATTACGTGGTAACGAACATTCACACCAAGTTTCACATTTATTATAATTACCTATGTATACACGGTGTAACATGAAGTGTGGATCATTGGTGACTGGGGGGTGGGGGACCTCAGTACCTATCGATTTAACCCCCATGTATGTTCTGCGATATTCAGTGGTTCAAAAGTTATTTGAACTTTGGTAAAATTTTTGTCAAAATCAGATTTCAGTCTGAATTTCGCAATTGCAGCCAAACCATTAGGTCTGCGACCCGGCCTTTTTGTTTTAAACAAGACCAATAGTGGGCCCTTTCGTATCCCTATACCAACCGGAGTCTTTGATTTATAAAACACCTAATAAGAAAATTATAGTCAATTTTCTTTTCAAAATCTAATATCTACGATTTACTTTGTATGGTTCTAAAAAAATATTTCAAATATTATTTTTTTCTACAACCTATCTTAAAAACTACTGGCGTTCATGAAGAATAAACCCTGAAAATGTTATTTGCCTAGTACTAGGGGATCATGTTCAAAAATGTACTTTAATAGTCTAAATGCCAAAAATCGATACACTCTACTTAATATCAAAGTCGTCAAAAAAATTAGGGAACAAAATTTTGATAAGCGTGCGATTTGCTAATAAGTAGAATAACAAGATTAATAAACGAAAAGGCAGGAATGTGTCAATTAAAAACACTAATATGCACCGTTGAAAGTATTACAAGCTTTTATTTAACTTGTAATGTATGTTTGTTTGGGTGGAATCTTACAACTCAATTTTAGAGCAATTATGCTTAACCGATTAAGCTGAAATTCGGCTTGCTTGTGTAGCACCCCTCATGTTACACCGTGTATAATTATGAAATAGTAGTATGAATTAGTAGGATTATCACTATCCCGTGATATTATTGATCGCTATGGAGACATTCAACACAACACAACATGTAACGCACTAGGTGAAGGACATGCCGCGCCGCCCCGGTTACATCACCTGCGCGTACCTACTGCGTTCCATGCAGGAATGCTATCGGCGGGGCAGGTTTACCTACCGGCATGGCGGGTAGTACCTAAATATTTAATTTATTTATATTTTATCAGTCTGTCTGTACATACCTGCATGGCGGGCA